>VONZ01000608.1:0-463346 GCA_012976165.1 Labeo catla
AGACAAAGAGAACACAGCTCATGACAATGGCTTCTGTGACGGCAGCACGTGTAGTATGCAGTGTCCATGTGAATTTGAATGGGGCTGTTTTACTCCTACTCTTAGTATGTGTGCATGTATAGGATTGTTTTTGTTGATCTTTGACCACCAGTATAGCATAGATGCTATTTACAATGTAACAATGGGTCTCATTTACTAGTGACTGCATATGTTTCCCCATGTGCACACACAACACACTTGGAAAAACTGTATATAAATAAAATATATAAATATTCTATTTAATAGTGCTGTCAATAATTTGTGCGTTAAAGGAGAAGTCCACTTACAAAACAAAGATTTACATGTAATGTACTCACCCCTTTGTCATCCAAGATGTCATGTCTTCTTTTCTTCAGTCGTAAAGAAATTGTTTTTTGAGGAAAACATTTCTGCATTTTTCTCCATATAATGGACTGCTATGGTGCCCCAATTTTGAAATTCCAAAATGCAGTTTAAATGCAGCTTCAAACGATCCCAAATGCGGTTGTAAACAATCCCAGCTGAGAAGGAAGGGTCTTATCTAGTGCAACGATTGGTTATTTTAATAAAAATAATACAATTTATATATTTTTAATGCTAAATGCTTGTCTTGTCTTACTCTGTTTAGACTGTTTTGTTCCGGTTAATGACAGTTAGGGTATGTCGAAAAACTGCCATCTCATGCTCTCCCTCAACTTCAAAATCGTCCTTGTGTTTTACCTTTTTTGTTGAGGGTGTTTGATCTTCTTTGCATGTTTACTTTGCAAAGACGGTACTTCTGCCGCGATGTAGGATGATTTTGAAATGATTTTTGAAGTTGAGGGAGAAAATACGTTTGGAGTTCTTCGACATACCCTAACTGTCTTGAGTCAGAATAGTTCTGGGAGAGAAAGGCAAGACGAGTGCTTGAGATTAGAAATTATTTAAATTGTATTTTTTAACTGAAAATAACCGATCGTTTCTCTAGGTAAGACCCTTCATCTTGGCTGGGATCATTTACAATCACATTTGTGATCGTTTGAAGCTGCATTTAAACTGCATTTTGGAAGTTCAAAATCGGGGCACCATAGCAGTCCATTATATAGAGAAAAATGCTGAAATGTTTTCCTCAAAAAACATAATTTCTTTACGACTGAAGAAAGAAAGACATGAACATCTTGGATGACAAGGGGGTGAGTACATTATATGTAAATCTTTGTTTTGGAAGTGGACTTCTCCTTTAATGCAGACAGTTCAATTTTCCAGTTTGACAGTGTAAAAAATATTTACACCATTAACACAGGGGCAGGGCTAGGGTGGGCCACCACAGTGTTGTCACATGAAGACTTTTGACTTATTGTTTTTAAAAGAAGACTCTTATGGTCACCAAGACTGAATTTTCTTGATTAAAAAGTGTGATGATTACAGTAATATTTGGAAATATTATTACAAATGAAAACAAATGTTTTCTGTTTGAATATATTTAAAAATGTGATTTATTCATGCAATGCAAGGCTGAATTTTCAGCATCATTACTTAGATATAGTTTTTAAAATTATGAATACACTTTTTAATTGTAGAAATGCACCTCTTAGGGGTAGGGAATGGAAATGTCCCTGTTTCAGATAGTGAAGTGAATGTGTGAGAGACTCAGTGAGTGTAAAGCTCGTTACAGCAGAACATGAGCTGTTAAGGTGAGTGATGTGTTGCCGTTAGGTAACCCTAGCAACGCAACTCATCTTTTGAAAATTAAGAGGAGCTAAATTATGGTCATGAATCAGGAATGTCTGTGCACATGTGTGTAGTACACACACACACACACACACACACACACAGAGAGCCCTAATATAACCAATGCATCACATTTGTCCATGAGGAGTTAATATGTAATTTGTTATTTATGAATCTGGCTGTTTAATCATTATGCCCCAAAGGAACATACAACACATTAAAACAATGAGGTTAATTACACACACATTCAAACTGTGTCTCTAAACTCTCTGTAACACATATATGACCTTACATGCATTAGACATGTAAACTCACTGAATTATTCAGGTAATTTGTTATGGTGCATTAGCACTTTTGTTTTTCTCTGTAAGGTCAGTGCATGCTTTATTATAGTAGTAAACAATTAGATGTTTTAACAAATGTGGCTGTAATGCACATTTTGTCATGTACACTACTGTTCAAAACTGAGATTTATTTATTTATTTTAAAGAAATTAAATAATTAATTCACCCAACATTTGCTGAAAGTTAACACACCCTCAGGCCATCCATGATGATCCATGAATTGTTTGTTTGTTCATAGGAACAAATTTGGAGAAATTTAGCATTTGTTCCTTACAAACATGCAACTTTTCAATTCAAAAGATGTTAAATGATGGACTGGAGTGGTGTGGATTATTGTGATGTTTTTATCAGCTGTTTGGACTCTCATTCTGACGGCACCCATTCACTAGCTGGGTTTCCATCCAAAGTTGTGAATTTAACTTATGCACAAAAATTGTAATATCACATAAAACATTTTTGAATAAGCACCGTTTCCAAGCCAAAGAGAACAAAATCATCACTTCCTGATAAACTGACCATATATATTACTAAAAAAAAGTAGGAGAAGCCACTGAATATAGTCCTTTTCATATATGTGACCCTGGACCACAAAACCAGTCTTAAGTCACTGGGGTATATTTGTAACAATAGCCAAAAATACATTGTATGGGTCAAAATGATTGATTTTTCTTTTAAGGCAAAAATCATTAGGAAATTAAGTAAAGATCATGTTCCATAAAGATATTTTGTAAAATTCCTACTGTAAATATATGAAAACTTAATTTTTGATTAGTAAAATACATTAAGAACTTAATTTGGTCAACTTTAAAGGCAATTTTCTCAATATTTTGAACACCCTGAGATTCCAGATTTTCAAATAGTTGCATCTCGACCAAATATTGTCCTGTCCTAACAAACCATACATCAATGGAAAGCTTATTTATTCAACTTCCAGATGATGTATAAATCTCAATTTTGAGAAATTGACCCTTATGACTGGTTTTGTGATCCAGGGTCACATATAATAAATTACTTGCACCTCAGAGCGAGCAGACGAAACACAATAAATGTGATCATTTGCTGTTTCATATGCTGTTTGGAAAGTCACGTGACTTTTTTGATGCGTATAAAAAAAAAAATCTATTTCAAATAAATGCTGTTCTTTTGAACTTTTCTATCCTTGTTCTGTGCTTTTCCTGTCCATTCCATCCTTCTCATCATCCATTTATCCTGTTCTGTCACTTCTTCTCTCTCATGTATGGCTCTTTCATGTTCATGCATATTTCATACCGACATGCATATAAACCCTAAAACGGTGGGTTAGGCTCTTAAATAATATACAATAGACCTCTGCCTTAAAGCAGCCTAGCTCTTTTTCTATGATAGCAGGGTTTATAGAAAGAGAGTGTAGCTGTGAATATGACTTCTTCGGCCAGAATGGTTATGGCCCTGCTCTGTGTGGGTCACTTAGTTTAGTGGTGTGGCAAAAATTGCCCCGCGGGCACTGACACTGCCCTAACCCAGATTCAGAGGTACGTAAAGTACAACGCACATGCCAGGCTCTGGGGGAAGGGAACTACATCTGTACACTCCGGCATAACTTGCATTCGTAGTGTTATGCACTAATGCACTGTGGGAGATGAGTGTTCACTGACTAGCTATATCAGTGTAGTACATTTGTTTCAGGATGGCCCTTTCAGTGCAAAAATAATCCGTTTTTGCATTGAAAAGCAGATATTGGTTTGAAAATAACCAAGAGAAGAACAGTTTCAGGTTCACTGGACAGCAAAAATGTTGTTTACTAATAATTGCTGTTGTTGTTATCTGCAGGGGGTGCAACCGAGTGCATCAGTCAGGTTTGTGTTTTATAAATAAAAATCATTTTACTCATTCATTTATGAATTTTTACTGTAGAAAATGAGATTTTGAATGATTCTGTTCATGTGAGATAGAGACAGTGTTCCAACTCCTAAGCTCCACCCATTTTCATGCAAATTCTGTAGGCTTATTCTATTTCTGTGGTCAGGTTCAACAAAATATAATGTATATCTACACAAGTGTGGTCTTCCACGATCTTCAGCACAAACATTTGGCGAGTCTCTGGAAGCTCCAGATGTTCAAATCGTTTTTGGAAGCCAATGAGATTCAATTACCCTTCATTTAATATCTGCTGCTGGTTTGTCCCTTGGTTTTTTTTGGCATTTTTCTGCCAGATTTCTTGGCTGTCTTGATGATCGGGTTTAACTGAAGTTCTCTGTTTTCTTCCATTTGCAGTTATTTTACGACATACAATTACATTCACATTATGGATAAACAATCTAATTTCTCTTCCATGTGTTGATGTACAAAATCCTTGAATTGTGAAATGAGACTCTTGTATTGTTGATGTTTACTTTTCACAGAGTGAAGATTGCATTCTGTGTCTACTTACTCATCTGTTTAGTATAATTATATCATAGAAGCATGGTGCATGTCATAGACATTTGTCATCTCATCATGTCTTTTGCATGTGTGTTGACAGCAGTGTTGCTGTCCAGGTCCGTGGTTTTCCTGTGGAATTGGGTTACTTTAACACTGTTGCCGCAGGTCGTTTTTCATGTCCGTGGGTTTGAAGCGACCCCAATAACGTGATATTTAGCCCCTGGAATGCAAATTTTACCAAGGGAACCCCACCAAAAAATGTGAATTTTACCCTCGGAACACAATTGGGCTAGTTTTGAGTAGCAGTTGGATGGATTTTGTTGTTATAACCCGGCAACCCTGGTTGACAGGGATGTGTCCTGACTTATGAATGCAGTATATTGTGGGCTTGTCACAGTTTTTTTCTGTTTGTAAAAAGAGTTAACCATTTTAACTAAGCAATAAGCTAAGCAAAGGACACTGGATTATCTATTAATCTATGATATTTTGGTGACGTTCTTGTTCATTTATGCCAAATAATATTGATAATAATTATTTTAAACTTTAGATTTAATAATTATACATATATATATATATATATATATATATATATATATACAGTTGAAGTCAAAAGTTTACATATACCTTGCAGAATCTGCAAAATGTTAATTATTTTAACAAAATAAGATGGATCATACAAAATGCATCTTATTTTTTAGTACTGACCTGAATAAGATATTTCACATAAAAGACGTTTACATATAGTCCACAAGAGAAAAAAAATAGTTGAATTAATAAAAAATTTTACATACACTTGATATTCACTTGTTCATGAGTCCCTTATTTGTCCTGAACAGTTAAACTGCCCGTTGTTCTTCAGAGAAATGCTTCAGGTCCCACAAATTCTTTTTTGTGTATTTGAACCCTTTCCAACAATGACTGTATGATTTTGAGATCCATTTTTTCACACCGAGGACAACTGAGGGATTCATATGCAACTATTACAGAAATGTGTGTATATTTGTATGTATTTTTTAAATTTATTAATATTTAATATTATACTTAATTTTTGCTGTTGATTTATTTAAAAACAGAAGAGATATTGGAATTACCATATTTAAGTGAATATGCATTAGTAGCATCACATTATTCCAGTTTTGAAACTTATGGTTTTTTATGAGGCTCAGTTTTTCCAACTTGAGTTGTTGTTAATTTATCAATAATGGCAGAAGCAACTTGTTGTCTATCAAAATGAGCTGTAATTGTGGATGTTGATTGTACAGTTTAGTTTAGTGCAATGTGTGTACTGTTGATGAAGAATATCAATAATGCTTGCCAAAAATGCTTGGCTGTTTATTTTGTTGCAATAGTGCTAAATCATTTATTGTTTTTTTGGTGGGAAGTAAAAAGGAGAAAATAAATATTATATTGCCTAACGCATCTATTTTATTCTGCCTATAAACATCCCGAACACGCATCACATCGTAATAGTGATTTTCAGACTCATGAGTAGGAACTGACTTGGAAGACTCGGAAGTCTGAGGCTTGGAAGTCGCAAAATAAAGGTTCTTCGTTGGTTCATTATTGTACATTATGTGTTCAGCATCTTATCCACTATTTTCACTGTATAGGGAATATTGTGTAGGCAATATTGTGATTTTTTTTTTTTAACTGTCTTAAGATGTTAACAGTGGATATCAAAGCCTCCGAGTTCTTTAAAGCACCTTTAGATAAATTATTTCTGAAGGATCATGTGACACTGAAGACTGGAGTAATGATCCTGAAAATTCAGCTTTGATCACAGGAATAAATTACATTTTAAAATATATTCCAATAGAAAACAGTTATTTTAAATTATAATAATATTTCCCAATATTACTGTGTTTCTTATCACATAAATGCAGCCTTGGTGAGTACAAAAGACTTTCTTCAAAAACATTTAAAAATCGTACAGAATCCAAACATCTGAATGCTATTGAATATTTGGCTGAACTCTGTCTGTATTTAATCTTACATTATCTGTACATGAATATCTTATTACTGTTGTTTTGTCTGTGGTGCTGCACTAGTCGAAGCAGTAATAGAAAAGCCCCCACGTGGTTGTCAACACCAGTCTCTCTCATATTAGTCACAGTCCTGCATTCTCTTCAGATCTGAACTGAGTTCATCTGCTCCTGCCTAGGGGACGGGGCCGTATACACACACTCTGAATGCCAGCATGTGGCCTGGCATTGTAAAGCCTGAACGGGTGAGATCCCAGTTTTGAAATCATGCCATGGCTTGGATGATGATCCTCACATCTGGAGATCATCTCTTCACTTCCATCCAGTCCAAAAGAACCAGTGTCAGAACCAGTCCGGTCCAGTATCTTGCATTTAGATGGGCATACAAAATTGTGAGAACTGCATTTATGTTCTCTTATTTTTGTAGATTTTTTGATCAAATGTATTTGGATTGTAGGTTACATAGCAGTTGGTTTCATTAAACCAATACAGTTAATTGTGTGTGGTTGCAGTCGAAAAAAAAAACATTCAGAACAACTAAGCTTATTGTTTTCAGAGACAATAAGGTCGATTTAGGCAATAAAAAAGATGGATGATGGGAATTTGGGAGTTTGAAGCACTTGAGATTGAAATGATGCCCTCTTTGCCATTTCGACTGCAGCTGTGATCACGTTAATGTTTGTTTGTGCTGTAATTGTCCTGAAATGTTAAGCAATAGGTTCATTTTGCAGTCTTGAAGCGTTCATTGATTTTGCAGTTCTACGTCTTGTTGCTTATAAAAATGTTTCCCTGCGCTTTACTTTACTGGAGGGCTGCCGTTGTATTACAGATTACATTCTAATGTATTTCATCATTTTATTGTGTTACATTCGACAGTATTCATCTACATAACGCAGGAGTTGCTTCGTTGATGCAACAGAGCAGCTGTGAAGGTGTATGTGTGTGTGTTTTTGTTTCAGGCTCTCTTTCTCTGAGCAGTAGATGGCCCATATATGTCACATCTGTTACAGGCTGGCCAAGAGCTCTCTAGAGACTTGACTGCATGTTGGATATGTATCAATGTTATTTCATAAACATAATTGATTAAAAAAGATAAACTTTAACATATGACCTCCATTAGATATACTAATTATGTTATTAATGTAAATGAGAGAGACGGAACTGAAATCGGTACATGATGCAGACTTGCATCACCCACTACATGCAGCTACATGAGTTCAATATTTGTGTCCCTAGTGATGTACTACACACTGTAAACACACACTACACACTCTGTACTCTGCCATGTGTATGTGAAGTTTAAGCTCAATCAACAGCATTTACCACAAATAATAATTCTGACTCTTCTGTTAAAACAAGTATGTATTTATTATTAGGGCCCAAGCAAATTCTTATTCTTCTCCAAAATGAATCCCATTTTTGAGGGCCTAAGCATGCTCAAACTCATGAAATTTTGCACACATGCCAAAAGTGGTGAAAATTTACATTTACAAAATTTTTACAAATGGCTCGATAGCGCCACCTATAAAATTTCAATGAAGTGCCCCTCAATCTATGTTTCACATACATGTACGAAATTCGGCACACACATGTAACACACTAATACGTACAAAAAAAGTCCCCTGGTACAAAGTCCGAAACTCAACAAGAAATCTGTTATTTTGAATTTTCTCAGCAAGTTTTGTGCCTTTTTGCCATTTTCACATTGTATTTTAACGAACTCCTCCTAGAGATTTAAACAGATCAACACCAAACTTGGTCAGTCTAATCTAAAGCCCTTTTTGATGTTAAATTGTGAAGATCTTAATTTTTTGCTAAAGGGCGTGTCTGTGGCGGCCTGACAAACTTCGATGTTTCGCCATGAAAAAGGAAGTTGTTATAATTCAGGCATACAATGTCAGATCTGCACCAAACTTCAGATGTTTGATAAGAGTCCTGTCCTAAACACATGCCCATAACCATATTCAGTTATAGCCATAGCGCCACCAACAGGAAGTGGCTTGTTTTACGCTCTAACAAACTCCTCCTAGAGATTTCATCAACATTATAATCCACAGATGTGGATGTTTCGCCATGGGAATTGGTGTTGTAGCGCAGCCATATAATGTTCGATCTACCCTGAACTTCACACGCTTGATTAGAGTCCTGGCCTGAACACCTGAACACCAGCACCACCTGTTGGCAAAAGAAAACGACATGCTTTGCACTAACTCAAACATACCATGTTCAATCTGCACCAAACTTACCAACCATATGTTTGATACAAGTGCTGGCCTGAAGACATCCCATGTGCCGCAGGAAGTTTGCCACATATAAATGACTTTGACATATTCCTTCTAAATGTACCACTTTTAATGCATATTGCCCACCGTTCGATGTTTTCGTAAAGCCACCGGGTGGAGCTGAGCCCACGTTCGAGGAGGCTTTCAACGCTGCTTGCAGCGTTAATTTGCACTTTGCACAGAAAAGATTAGTTAGTAAACTTTTTCAGTCACACTTTAGTTTGGGGACCAGTTCTTACTGTTAGCTAACATTAAACTACAAATTTTGTCTTAATAGACTCCTAATTTGCCTACTTTCTGTTTCTTTATAGTTAATAAGGTAGTTTTTTTAAAGGATTAGTTCACTTTCCTGATAATTTACTCACTCCATGTCAACCAAGATGTTCATGTCTTTCTTTCTTTGAAAGAAAAAAAATTAAGGTTTTTGAGGAAAACATTCCAGGACTTTTCTCCATATAGTGGACTTCAGTGGGGATCAACAGGTTGAAGGTCCAAATTTCAGTTTCAATGCAGCTTCAAAGGGCTTTACACAATGCCAGCCAAGGAATAAGGAATATATATATATATTTATATACTCTTTAACCACAAATGCTCATCTTGCACTAGCTCTTGCACTAGCTCTGATCTTTCCAACATGATTACGTAATGCGTGAAGAAAATGACCAATTGTTTTGCTCAATAAGACCGTTTTTCCTCGGCTCGGATCGTGTAGAGCCCTTTGAAGCTGCATTGAAACTGCAATTTGGACTTTCAACCCGTTGATTCCCATTGATGTCCGCTATATGGAGAAAAATCCTGGAATGTTTTCCTCAAAAACCTCAATTTCTTTTCGACTGAAGAAAGAAAGACATGAACGTCTCGGATGACATGGAGGTGAGTAAACTATCAGGAATTTTTTATTCTGGAAGTTAACTAATCGTTTAAGGGATCTAAAATATGGCCATGCAGATTAAGGCATTAATATGTGCTTTATAAGTACTAATAAACAGCCAGTATGCTAGTACTATGAATGCTAATAGTAAAAAGCAACTTGTTATTAGTGACAGTTGGTCCCTAAACTAAAGTGTTACCTTTTTTTCATCACATTAAAATCATGTTAACACACATATTGCATAGTGCCCCATTTACTTCCATTGTAAGTGCCTTACTGTAACATAATTTTTTTGTTTGTTTGTTTTTAATGCGCCGTTAAGTTTTTTTTGCCACAAATACCTTTTTTTCTCTTTTTTAAAAATAAACAGAAACATTTGTAATTTTCCAAACATTACTCAGGCACTACATATACTACAAGAGAATAGTGCAGAAAATTGAGAAATAATATTATAATTTAAAATAACTGTTTTCTATATTATTATATTTTAAAATGTGATTAATTCCTGTGATGCAAAGCTGAATTTTCAGCATCATTACTCCAGTCTTCAGTGTCACGTGAGCCTTCAGAAAACATTCTAATATGCTAATTTGCTGCTCATTTCATTGGAAACTGTGGTAAATAGTTTTTTCTTCTTCTTCAGGATTCTAGGATGAATGGAAAGTTTAAAAGAACAGCATTTGTTTAAAGTAGAAATCTTTTGCAACATTATAAATGTCTTTACAGTCACAGATTAATTTATTTGATTAATTCATCTTTGTTTCTTTCCAAAAATATATATATTTCTGGCTACAAATTTTGAATGGTTGTGGATGTAAAATAAAAAACAACTATTGTGTCATCTTGGGTTTTCATAATCTATTATTGCTAGTAAAAACACTGGAATACGTAGTTTAGGTAACATATAACTCATCATGCGCCACTGGCAGACTTGTAACTTTCATTATACGTAATATTGTTCAACCACAGTTAAGATATGAGCCATCCAGCTAATGTAATTGAGTCAGGTGTCAGCGCAAGCGAGGCAGTATTTGTACCCTAGCTGAAAATCTGTGGAAATATTATTCAGTGTGCAAGGGGAAAAAAAGAGAAAGACAGAGAGAAACCGAGAGCTGTAATATTATATTATGATTTGTTCTTCTCATAGCAGAAAACTGTTTGGTTTTCCACCGTCCAATGAGATTACGTGCATCAAATAACCACTAGAGGTTTTACGCTCGACTCGCACACAAGCACACAACTCTCTCTCTGTCTCTCTCTTTGCCAACAATTCTTTTGTATCCCATCTCCATAACAACAGCCTGAGTGGCCGAGAGCGAGAGAGGACAGAGAGAGTGAGTTTCTAATATTCACCGCATGGAAAGGCGGAGCTGCGGAAAGCATGTGTGAGTGTGTGTGTGAGAGACGGAGATGCTCAGATGGTAGTGTGCCGGGGTGGATTCAGGGTGGTGTGATGACTTGAAGCATATCAGAGTAGATGAAGACGCAGGAGATCAGCTAACGCCACACATGGTGAGAAACCCACGCCTTTTACTTGATTTTGGCAGGGGACAGGTGTGAGAGAGAGTGCATGTGTGTGTGTGTGTGTGTGTGTGTGTATGTGTGTATATATATATGCACGTGTGAGAGTGTGTGTTTGGCCAGCCTCGATCTTCTGAGGGTTTTATGTAACAGGCTGCAAGACCAGAGATGGGAAGATAGAGCAACACTAATGTCATACTATATGTTGCGCTCAGTGGCGTATGCTGGACTTTTGAAAGGAGGAGACAAAGTCTTTGCATTTGTATTTTTTAGTCTAAGAAAAATTATTTTTGGCTGAATTTAATGTTTACTTATTAATTTAATTTTTTATTTCATAAATATATATTTTTATATTTTATATATAAAATATCCATATATTTGTTTATTTATTTATTTATATATATATATATATATATATATATATATATTTTTACACTCTGAACACAAAACCAATAATTCAATGCTATAATATGTTTGTTTAAATTAGCCTACTATTTATTGTCTGTAAATAGAAGAGAATATTTTAAATGTTACGTTGCTTTACATTTCAACTGTTAATTACTTTTATTATTAACACACTGAAAAAAACTGATGGTGAAACCTCAGAAATTGCTAGTAAATGTTTATAAAGAAATAGCAAGTAACACATTTTATTAAACATGAAATTTTAGAGTAGGAAGACTGAAATAGATTTTTTTTTTTTTTGTGAAATGTACTTTAATAATCTTAAAAACAATTTACAGTGTTGGCAACTACTTTTTGGACCATTAGTTAAGAGGTCAGTAATAATAGACTGATTTTATTGACTCTGAATTTTATTTTATTTTATTTTATTTTATTTTATTTTATTTTATTTTATTTTATTTTATTTTATTTTTTGTTTTGTTTAGTTTTGTTTTGTTTTTTGTTTTATTTAGTTTTATTCATTTGTGACCAAAAGTGAATTAACATACTTTATCATTGAAATATTATTTTATTTTATTTTATTTTTTTATTTCAGTTGTGACCAAAGGTGAATTAACATACTTCATAATTTAAGTTTATTTCATTTTATTTTATTTGTGACCAAAAGTTAATTAACATATTTCATCATTGAAATATTTTGTTTTATTTTTTTATTTTATTTTATTTCAGTTGTAACCAAAAGTGAATTAACATACTTCATCATTACATTTTTTTCTTCATCATGGTAAGTTTTTAAATGTTACATAATGCATAAATATTATGTGCATTTTGTGTGTGTGGGGGGGGTACTACTAACAATTATTCTTATTAATAAGCTATTATTATTATTAATAGGCACCTTCTTTTTGGACTATTAGTTAAGAAGCCAGTAAACGGATGATCATTTACATTTTTAGATTCATTTGTGACCAAAAGTCACTTTTTGCTGATTTGTTTATTCTGTTTAGTTATTTCCAATATTTTGACCTATTCAGACCTGATTTGTGGAAGTGGTGTGAGCATTGGCGGCAAGTATTGTCGTATTGACAGAGTAATCAGCCAGTCACAGTGACGTGGAGGCATTTTGGCAGTAACTCGCAACCACATTCATGACAGTCTAATGAACGTCAATGGGGTTCAGAGTTGTTTGGACCGCAGCATTCTTCAAAAATATCTTGTTTTGTGTATTTGAGCTGTAATTCTTGTGAACAGTTTAATTCTTGTGGTTATACTATTGCATTATCTTGCCTCACGCCTTGACTTTTTGTATAAACTAGGGAATGAGTTAAAATACATGTTTTTTTAATATTGTTATTTTTTAATTACTAGTTTCATATGCCGCAGATGTTATGACTGAGTGTGTGTGTGTGTGTGTGTGTGTGTGTGTGTGTATATATATCTTGATAATTCATATCATTCTTGATAAATGAAGTAAAAAACATGACGTGTTTGGGTGAAACCAGCTGTATAGCATCTGATTTTCTTTTCATAGTAGTCTCGTGAAAATGTTGTTCAGTGCATTTTGAAATATGTTATATACTATTAAACAATGAAGCGTGGATTAGGATTGCAGCATCAACAGATTTTCTAATGTATTTATTACGGCTTTCGTCTGTGTATCTCTGAAAAGCTGAAATGAAGTCCTTTCTGTGGCGTACTGTGGAGCTTTATTCCATCTCTGTTTCTTCCGCTTGGGAAAACTCGCCTGTTTTTGCTTTTATCCTTCTTTTGCATTATTCAACTTGCCTCACATCTCTCTCCCTCTCTCTTTCTCTTGTTTTTTTTTCTCATTCCCTTAGGCTAACTTGAAGAAGTTTATGGAATATGTTCAGCAAAGGAACGTTGAGAAGGTATCAAAGTTTCTGGAGAAAGGGCTCGACCCAAACTTCCATGACCCAGAGACCGGAGGTAAGTGACACCACCTTTACTCAAAAAGTAAATTCACCAACATCTTTCCAACTCTGTGTGTGCGTATGTGTGCATATGTGAGCGCGTGAGCGTACATGTTGACTTTGCTCAGGACTGTTAAATTGGTGCCATGACCCGATCTCTCTGCGTTTATCTCTTGGCTCTGGGTCAGTCAACAACAGCTGAATTTGAACTGAAGCACTCTTGCATGCTGTGGTAATAGTGGGTATCCATTTAAACCGTATTTGTGTGGTTGTTCAGTTTAATGATTTTTTTTAGTCCCCTTTTAAGATTTTAATAATGCTGATAAAAAAAAGTGGAGAGGTAAGTTTCAGTTAATTTGATATTTATGTATATGGTTTGTTGCTTTAGAAATGTTTTTCCCAATACTGCTTCCTTTACCATCATGGCAGGCATTAAAAAACAATTCTCACTATTAACTAGTTGCTTATTAGCATGCATTTTTTTTTATGTTTTTTAAAGAAGTCTCTTCTGCTCACCAAGCCTGCATTTATTTGAACCAAAGTACAGCAAAAACAGTAAAAGTTTGAAATATTTAATTTTTTGAAATAACTGTTTTCTATTTTAATATATATTCAAATGTAATTTATTCCTGTGATTTCAAAGCTGATTTTTTAGCATCATTACACGTCACATGATCCTTCAGAAATCATTCTAATGTTCTGATTTGCTGCTCAAAAAATATTTTTTATTATTATTATTATGTTGAAAACAGCTGAGTAGAATTTTTTTCAGGTTTCTTTGATAAATAGCAAGTTGAAAAGAACAGCATTTATCTGAAATAGAAATCTTTTTTTAACATTATAAATGTCTTTATCATCACTTTTGATACATTTAAAACATCCTCGCTAAATAAAAGTATTAATTTCTATAATTTATTTACCAAAAAAAAAAAGATGCAGAAAATGTAGCTTTGATCACAGGAATCAATTACATTTTAAAATATATTCAAATAGAAAACAGTTATTTTAAATAGCAAAAATATTTCACAATATTACTGCTTTTGCTGTATTTTGGATTAAATAAATGTAGGCTTGGTGAGCAGAAGAGAATTTAAAAAAAATCAATAAAAATCTTACTGTTCAAAAATTTTTACTGGTAGTCCTATATATATAAATATATAAAATTAGTCATCAATTTATTTATTTATTTTTTACTAGCGAACTTGTATTAACACGTTTTATCTTAATTCAGCTTCTCAAATAATGTTATTGGCATCACACTATATCAAAAATGCAACTCATCGCACATTATTTTGTAAAATCCACTTGAAGGTGGATCAAAACCATGATCAGATCTTATTCCAGGTATTTGTTAAAGGCTTTAATATTACATTTCAGTGTTCAAGTAGTTAAAAGCATCCCTAACCGAAGGAATCATTTTGAGTCGATAATTTTGACAGAAATTTGAGCATCAAATGTCACCTGGTGATCTTTTTGGTCTCGTTCAGTACTTAAACACTGAGAACTTAAATCTCATTTCAGTTTTCAGTTCGAGTGAAAGAAAGAGACATATTGTTCTGCATGAATGACTATAGAGCAATCACGTCTGACCTCTCCAGTGCATGCTGGGAAGATAAGATCACCTTCTATGCAAATTCCCTCATACGTATTCAGATTTATTCATGCATTTGTTTGGAACTGGTTAGAACTGACCTCTGGCCACAGTGACTGACGGGAATTGAAGAGTTTGTGTTTGTGTACACACATGTAATTGTTACAGATAGAGCAGCCGCGACCTCCAGGATGTGCAGCATCTCACAGTCTGTGTTAAACTGTCTGGAGACAGAAGCTAAACAATTGAATCATAATCCATGTATCCTTGACCTTTGAAAGAAAGGAAGAGACCAGAAGAGAAAGTTGAAATCAAAATACAAAATACTTAAAGATACAATTCACCCAAATTATGTTGTCACATTGTTTTAGATTTGTGACTTGATTTCGTTTGCACAATTTTCAGGCCCCAAGCTCGAAAAGCACTTTTTTAAAAAATAAATCTTGACAGCCACTGATCGTAGTATAAAAAAGAGCAGCGTGAACATTCTTTGAAATGTCTCCTGTAGTGTTCTACAGGAAAAAAGTTAAAACAGATCAGAAATGTTCCAAAAATGTCAACAGTTGTTTCTCTGTGTGCAGAATGTCCATTGACAATGGCGTCGCAATTGGAAGGTTGTGCAGAACTCATAAAGGTTCTGAAGAATGGAGGAGCTCACCTGGACTTCAGGACCAGAGATGGCATAACTGCCCTTCACAAAGCAGTTCGCACCAAGAACCACACGGCACTTATTGTGAGTAACGCACACACGCTCGTTCTGCCGACAATGGGAGGGAACACACGGTTCTCATACATACTTGAAAGAGACATCAGAGGTGTGTGTGTCTGTCCAGACATGAGTCATAGAGTGGCACAAAGATGAAAAGCGTTCATTGACACCGGGCTGTATAAAAGCTTGCTGTGTTTTATAATGATCAGAGCAGATCTTTTGCCGGAGCACAGGACACGTACACAACTGATGTGTCATCTGAAGTTCAGCTGAAAGAGGCATATCAGTGTTGTTTTTATATGTCAATGGCATATTGATCACAACACGAAGGATAGAGGCTACCAGGGTAGTTGTCACAATGTAGTATCTCAGTTACTGGAACTGTTTCGAAGAAATCAGCTTTGTTTTTATATTTCGAAAACCTAATTCAAAAGTGTGTGTATATATATATATATATACACTGCCATTCAAAAATTTGGGACCAGTTAGATTTGTAATTTTTTTAAAGAATTTTTTTTTGCTCATCAAGGCTACATTTATTTGATTAAAAATACAGAAAAAACAGCAATATTGTGAAATATGTTTGCAATTTAAAATTGTTGTTTTTTATTTTAATATACTTTAAAATAGAATTAATTCCTGTGATGCAAAGCTGAATTTTCATCAAAGCATCATTACTCCAGCCTTCAGCATCACATGATCATTCTTAACAATATACACTTCCGTCCAATGTTTGGAGTCAGTCAGTTTTTTCTTTCTTTTTTGTTTGAAAGAAATTAATACTTTTATTCAGCAAGGATGTGTTAAATGGATAAAAAGTGATAGTAAAAACTTATATTGTTAGAAAAGATTTCTATTTTGAATCTGTGCTGTTCTTTTTAACTTTTTATTTATCAAAGAATCCTTAAAAAAGTATTACAGGTTCCAAAAAAAATATTATGCAGCACAACTGTTTCCAACACTGATAATAAATTAGTACATTAGAATGATTTCTGAAGGATCGTGTGAGAAAACTGTTATTCTTAATTGCAATAATATTTAATAATATTACATAATATTTTTGATCAAATAAATGGAACTTTGATTAGCATAAAATATATTTATGCAGCCTGGTGGCCAGTCTTTACTGATCGCACATTCCACCAATAAGAGCAGAGTGTGAAGGTTGACTTTGTGCACCCAATAGCTCAAACATTGTACCCTGAAGGTGGTGCCGTGTATTAGGATGATAATGCACCAATACACACAGCAAGACTGGTGACAAGAGTGATTTGATGAACATGAAAGTAAAGTTAAACATCTCCCATGGCCTGCACAGTCACCAGATCTGAATATTATTGAGCCACTTTGGGGTGTTTTGGAGGAGCGAGTCAGGAAATGTTTTCATACACCAACATCACATAGCGACCTGGCCACTGTTCTGCGAAAGGAATGGCTCAAAATCCTTCTGGCTACTGTGCAGGACTTGTATTTGTCATTCCCAAGATGAAATAATGCTGTATTGGCTGCAAAAGGAGGCCAAACGGCATACTAATTGTGGTCTAAACCCAGGTGTTTCAGTTTCACTGTCCAACCCCTGTATGTACATATATATGTTTGTACAGTATATTTCAAAATTTTTACATGAAGTGTGTATGAGTGATAACAACATTTTCAAAAATCTAGTTTTTTATGTTATCATGTTTTTATTGTGTCAGTTAGACATATTTATATATATAGTTATTTTTACTTTATGTCAAAATAATCCAACTGCAGTTTGATTGAGATTAATGGGAATGCACAATGAAAAAACATGATTTTTGAGTTACCTGTTTTTGCAAATGAACTCTTCATGTACAAATGTCTACATATACAAAAATTGACTGTAAAGCACAAACCTGCCCTGAGGTAATAAGATATATATTCGCTGGACTAATACTTGTGACAACTAGCCACAGTCTTCCATATCCTGGCTGTTTAGGTCAGTTTGTCAACCCTCATTAGTTTCCTTCAGGTCTGTCTTTGCTCTACATATTTATGTCTGACATGCAGGTGATGCTAAACTTCACCCTTTTCCACACTGCTCCTTTTATTTATTATATCCTTTGAATATGAACTCATGAAATGAGTCTTGAATGACTTGTCACAGCTAATAAATCAGCTTAGCTGTCTCAGATAGATACCCACAGTCCATTCACTGATCGCCTAATGTATATTGCATTACAGAACTGGTAAGACCTAGCAGAAAATCTGCAAGGATAAGCTGCAAAGTGCTCCAGACTTAATGCTGATAGTCAAAAGTCTTACTTGACTGGTAAGGTTGTAAGTTCAATCCCCACAAGGGGCAAACCTTGAACTTTCCCCACCATGCCCTTGAGCAAAACTCATAAAGATATGCCATATGCAATTTTTTTTAAAATGTAACAGCACACAGAAAATGTCCTAATGCTTGACAGATATCACTGAAATAGTCTCAGTGAGAGCCTGAGGCTCTGTAAAAAGCAAAAAAAAAAAAAGAATCTGACTGTGGGTCACTGCAATCTTTGAAGCACCCTCTGCCAGGCAGTTTTGTGTGGTCACGTTCCTTAACATCAGGTTTGCTGGCAGGGGAAAGAGGCAGGCTAATTGATTGGCATAATTGAGAGACGTGACCATGACTTTTGTGTGCAGACGCTGCTGGATCTGGGCGCTTCTCCGGATTACAAGGACAGTCGTGGCTTGACTCCTCTGTATCACAGCTCTATGGTGGGGGGCGACCCGTACTGCTGTGAGCTCCTGCTGCATGATCATGCTCAGGTGGGCTGCATGGACGAGAACGGCTGGCAGGAGATTCATCAGGTAACACACTTGTTTTAACTTCTTCATGTTCTCAAAGCTTCCTTCAAAGAGTTTTTCAAAATTCTGTCATTAATTACTCACCCTCATGTCGTGCCAAACCTATAAATCCCTCGTTCATCTTCGGAACACAAATTAAGATATTTTTGATAAAAGCTCTCGGATTTCATCAAAAATATCTTAATTTGTGTTCTGAAGATGAACGAAGGTCTTACGGCAACATGAGGGTGAGTAAATTAATGACACAATTTTCATTTTTGTGTGAACTATCCCTTTAAATGCAGTCTGGGTCTTCTCTGGGTCAAAAAGAGAGTAGAAAATGAAAAACTAAATTACTGTTATTTTTGGTGCAAGAAGTGTTGACAAACATTATAAGTGGACTTGGAAACAATACTACAAAATAGAATACAGCCTTTATAGCACACAGCACACAAACTCACACAGTCAGGTCGCAATTGACTCTCAATCGGCTGACCCTGTGGATTACTGCGGGGTAATACAGTAGGAGATTGTCTTGCAGGGGCTGTTTCTCCATCTCTATCTGTGTTCTGGAGGCTGGCCAGCCACACACTTCTAAACTATTTCTCTCAGTTAGCAGCCCCTGGTGCATGACATTTGCATTCATGACATCTGACCTTTTCAGAAGCTTGAAAAGGGTGAGAGAGAGAGAGTAAGAGAATATCAGAGAGAGACAAAAGTATCCATACTTGTGTTTTAACCTCCACACAGGATCTAAAATTAAAAGTCGCCAAGTGTCAAATATTGTTCAAATTGGCTTTGGCATGTAAATAAGACTGATTTGCTCACCAGTTAGCAAGTGACATATATATAACATATCAATATCGGTGTTAATGTTAATGCTAATAATGATAATTATATATTTAATAATATTAATAATAATTAATTTATATTGTAATATTATATTGTATATTATATTGTAATTTTTATTACATAACAACAACAGCATATATGCACACACAATGTTGTTATTATTAATATTAATATACTATTATTATAATATCATGTTGTTAATATTGCTGTTAATGTTTAACCCAATTAATATTAATATTGGTGTTAATGTTGACAATAAAAATAACTACTATTATTTTTCATGTACTATATAATTAATATTAATATTGGTGATAATGTTGACAATAATAATTATTATTATATGCACTATATAGTTAATATTAATATTGGTGATAATGTTGACAATAATAATAACTAATATTTTATGTTCTATATAATGTGTATGAATATTGGTGTTAATGTTGATGACAATAACGTATTATTATTTTTATGCACTATATGATTTATATTAATATTGGCGTTTATTATAAAAACTACTATTATAATTTTTTCTATGTACTATATAATTAATATTATCGTTAATGTTGATGATAATAATGACTACTATTATTATTTTTATGTACTCTATAATTTATAATAATATTGGTGTTAATGTTGATGGAAAAATAACTACTATTATTTTTTATGTACTATATAACTAATATTAATATTAGTGTTAATGTTAACGATAATAATAACTATTATTATTATTATGTAGTTGAATAGACTTTAAAATAACCCTTAAATTTGTTAATTATGAAATAATCATTAATTGCAGCCCTGTTTCACATTTAAAATTCAACTGGCAGCAGATGAGCGTCCGTTTCCTCCCTTGTCTCATGATTTTTTTTTTCTTTTCTGTATTATTTTACAACAAACATGTTGTTTTGTTGCTTTGCAAGCAGTGATATTTCCTGCAGGATATGCAAATCTCCTCTGTTTCTTTTTGCGTGCTTTGAGAAGAAGGATGAGAGCTTGCGGTCTCTTTTCTGTTTATGAAAAATAGTCATTTTGCAGCTGCAGTTGAGAGCGTCACGTCTGGAAACGGACGAATGGATGGATGGAGGCGTAGATGCCCTCAGGGTGGACAGAGCTGCTGGGGTCAGATAGGACTATGTGTGTGTGTATTTGTGTGTGTGTATATATATATATATATATAAATATATATATGCACAGCTGTACTGATGCCGCCATTGTGCGTTTACAACGTTTAACCCAAGGCTCATTCCCAAAATTAGATCAGGCATAAAAAATGAGACGGACACTCTGTTAAACTACAGTATGTTACCTGCACCTCACAAACACACGCTGCCCTCAGGAGTCTTGCCCTTAGTGTGGCAGGAAGGAGAGCAGTAGTTGACAGGGCTGATTTGTGTGTGTGTTTGTGAAGGTGGACGCTTTTCCTATCGTAATATTTATTTTTCCACCACTCTCCCTTCCTTCTAATGTTCCCATCCATCTGTCTGACCTACACTTGTCATTTCTAAAGAGAACCTGTGGCAACCCGAGCAAATGCCAAGTGTGTGTGTCTCAATAAGGCTGCTTTTCACTGTAGTTTTTCTAGTTTGGATAGTCATCCTTGCACATCTGTCAGTGTGTGTGTTTTTATATTGTACATCACTGAATGAATGGCTAAATGTGAATCTGAACACATTCATTCCTGTGTCTCCCCGGCTCTTATTATGCATTGACAATTATAGCAAACCTACTATTCAAACACACTGTGGAACTATTGAACTAAAGCTAACATTAGCTCTGTTCAAAAACCTACGTAGACAGCATTTTAATTATGTTGCCTTAGGTAACTTTTAACCAATTAGGTAACATTTAACCAACTTTTCAATCAGCAAGAAGGCCATCCCAGAATGCACTGGGACAAGCTCAATAAAAAATTAGGGTACATTTAATGTCTATATAATTAAAATAAGATAATTATATATATTTTATATTATATTATAAATATTAATTGAGTGGGTTCAAAATAAGGCAACATTATCTATATAAAATTTATTTGTAAAATCTAGATTTTAGAAATCTAGAATCTAGATTTGAGAAAAATATGATTTTCTAAATTGAGTTTACAGTAATAATAATAATTAATAATAATAATAATATTAATAATATAAGAATATTATCCATAATAATACTATTTTTTATGGAGTTTTTTAATTATGATTATTTTTATTATTATTATTAATAATAATAATATCAGAATATTATCACTAATAATATTTTTTAATTACTTTACTGACAGTAATAATATCAAAGTGATATGAGTTTTAAAATTATCATCATCATTATTATTATAATTATTAATAGTAATATCATAACATAATCACTAGTAATATCATAAGACCACCATCATCAACAACAATACTTAAAAATAAGAGTTTTAATAAGAGTATTTTATAAGAGTATAAAGAATTGTATAATTTAATAAGAGTATTAAATTATTATTATTATTATTATTGTTATTAATAGTAATATCATATTATCGCGAATGATACGATTTTTTTTTATTATTTTGCTAACAGTAGTAATATCACAAGACCACCATCAACAACAACAATACTTGGGAAAAATAAGAGTTTTAAAATTATTATTATTATTATTATTATTATTAACAACAGCAACAACAATAATAGTAATAATATCTGTTTTAAAATTATTATTATAATTGTTAACAACAACAATAATAGTCATTTCATAATATTATCACTAATATTTTGATAATATCAGTTTTAAAATTATTAACAACAATAATAGTAATATCACAATTATAATAGGTTTCATGTATTTTACTGACAGTAATAATATCAAAGTAATAATATCAGCTTTAAAATTATTATTATTATTATTATTGTTGTTGTTGTTGTTAAACAGTAATATAATATTAGCACAAATAATATTTTTTTGTTTTATTATTTTACTAACAGTAACAATATCATAAGACCAAAAACAACAACAATTAAATACTTAGGAAAAATAAGAGCTTTTAAATTATATAAATATAACTGTTAATAATAATAACTAAAACAACAATAATACAAAATGGTCTCTTTTATGTGCAACAGGACATTTTGTCAGTCACTCTTCATAGTTTCAATGTCTGCAGCGTCTCACTGTCCAGTGATGAATCCAGCGACATATGTTCTTGTTGCTGAACTCGGTTAGCAGCGATGGACTAACCATAAGGGCATCTGGACACCACATCCAGAGGGTCACCATACAAAACCGTATAATTGTTTTCAAACCGCAGGAGACGCCAAAGACCTCTCCCCGACTGCATGGCCAAAGATGAGCAAATGCAACAGTGAATGTTAATTGGCCCCTGTGCTGGAAAACGACTGGTACTCGGTGGATCTCACAGCTGGGGGCCCCTGGGAGTCCCACACATGCCCCGTCACTAATACTGCCCCGCTCTCTCTCTCTCTCTCTCTCTCTCTCTCTCTCTCTCTCTGTCTCCCTTTTCCGCTCTTTCTCACGCAGACAGCTTTTAAGCAGTTTTTCTACATCCCACACTCCATTAGTATGCAGAGAGTACACGTTTTGAATTATGCTGGAAAGAAAAGTGACATTGATAACACCAAACAAAGGCAAACAGTTCTGCTCTTTCTCATTTCATAAAGCGAGAACATCAGGATGTGAGAGCGAGGTGTGTGCGCGCGAACGAGAGAAGCGGCAGCTATTGTTTTACTCATTAACATGATTTTATTTCTCTGCAGACTGCAAATTGACACAAAACGGAAACAGCCACACCGATGCAAACTTTTTATGCGTGTGTGTGTTTGTGTGTCGTCAGGCTTGCCGTCACGGACACGTGCAGCATCTGGAACACCTGCTGTTCTACGGAGCAGACATGAGCGCTCAGAACGCTTCTGGAAACACTGCCCTGCACGTGTGTGCTCTCTATAACCAGGTAACACACACTCCTTCACTTATACTGTATGCATTCGCTTAGCAACTAGATAACACAAGGACACACTCAATCATAAAGCCTGAAATATCTGCACTCTTTTCAGCCAGGTAAAACGATCATTTGTCAATGACATTTGTATGCATACGTGGCATTAACAATTTGTATTATGTGTACTATGTTGTAAGTATCAGAGTTAATGAGCGTATACAAAGCAGCAAGGTCACCGATTGTTCATGCAGTCACACAGAAACACAAAGAGTGATCTCATCCTCAGGTGTGTGTGTGCGTGTGTGTGTTTGTGCGTGTGGTGGCCTCATGCATTTTAATTCTGCTCTTATTAAGTATTAATGGACGCTCCCACAACACACACCCACACAAACACAAAGACAGTCCTTTAGGACTCGCCTGAAAACACATGGAGTCACAGAACTCACATGTGCTGTTTTCTGTTTCTTTCCACCTCTCTCTCTCTTTCACTCTCACACTATTGAAACTGTTATTGCGATTGAATCGTCTGTGAACTTGCTTTTACAGCACATCTCAATTGTCTGCTCTAATATAGAGACTGGCTTATATTGGTATTGATATTGGTTACGCTAAGGCTACGTTCACAGGCTAATGTGGCCCAAATCTGACTTTTTGCTGCTCATATGTGACCGTGGAGCACAAAACCAGTCATTAGGGGCAGTTTTTTGAAATTGGGATTTATACGTCATCTGAAAGCTGAATAAATAAGCTTAATATTTGGAATTTAAAAATTTGGAATCTGAGGGTGCAAAAAAATCTAAATATTGAAAAAAACGCCTTTATAGTTGTCCAAATAAAGTTCTTAGCAATACATATTTCTAATCAAAAATTAAGTTTTGATATATTTATGATATGAAATTTACAATATATCTTCATGGAGCATGATTTTACATACCAAAATTTATCAAGACAGTCGCAGAAGGTAATCAGTGGAAGTGATTATACAAGCAAAACCTCAGGGCTCATATCATAAAAGTTTCAAAACTCTTCCGTCACATCCTTGTCTTTATTTTTCATATTGCCTGCACATAATTTCACTGGCTTCTGCACAATTGTTGCCCAGTCCACAGATTTCCTATGGAATTTGGCATCTTTTTCACTGTTGCCGTGGGTTGTTTTTCAACTCCGTGGGTTGAGGCGACCCCACTAATGCGATATTTACCTCCCTGTTCATGGTTGGGCAAGTTTTGGACTAGTTTTGCGGATTTTGTTGTGAAAACCTGGCAACCCTGTTTATTGTTTTTTTGTTGTTATTGTTTTTTGGGGGGGTTTTTTTGCGCATGTGGGTCAATTCAGAACCATGATCTGTTCACACTGGAAATCTAAAATTGGCCACATTTAAAACAACAATGTGAACAGATATACAAAAAAACGGATCTGAGAAAAAGTCTGAATTTTTGTGAATGTTGCCAATTTAGGATTCTCCTGAAAACACATGGAGTCACAGAACTCACGTGTGCTGTTTTCTGTTTCTTTCCACCGCTCTGTCTCTCTCTCTCTCTCTCTTGCTCTCTCTATAGTCTCTATATTAGTCTGCTGTAATATAGAGACTGGCTGATATATTGGTTACACTAAGGCTGCGTTCACACTGTAGGCAAATGTGGCCCAAATCTTATTTTTTGTTGCTCATATGTGACCCTGGACCACAAAACCAGTCATTAGGATCAATTTTTTAAAATTGAGGTTTATACATCATTCGA
Source organism: Labeo catla (assembly GCA_012976165.1). Lineage (NCBI taxonomy): Eukaryota > Metazoa > Chordata > Actinopteri > Cypriniformes > Cyprinidae > Labeo > Labeo catla. The sequence continues at coordinate 25,074 of VONZ01000608.1, forward strand.
AAGGTTAATAAATAAGCTTTCCATTGATGTTTGGTTTGTTAAGATAGGACAATATTTGGCCGAGATACAATTATTTGAAAATCTCTGAGGGTGCAAAACAATCAAAATATTGAGAAAATCACCATTAAAGTTGTCCAAATGAAGTTTTTAGCAATGCATATCACTAATCAAAAGTTAAGTTTTGATATATTTACGATAGGAAATTTACAAAATATCTTCATGGAGCATGATCTTTATTTAATATTCTAATGATTTTTGCCATAAAAGAAAAATTGAAATTTTGACCCACACAATGTATTTTTGGCTATTGCTACAAATATACCCATGCTACTTACGACTGGTTTTGTGGTCCAGGGTCACATATGTGACTCAGATCTGTTTTTCTCATGACAGTGTGAATAGCACAAATCACATGGAATCTGATCTTTTCAATTTCAACTTGTGCCACTTCCATATGTGGTATTAAATCCTATACAGGTCAGATTATTTGCAATGTGACCACAGTGTGAACAGTCATGTTGGAATTCATGCCACTTTTACATCAGTCTAGTTCAACATTCGTCACAATTCTGGGAGTTATTTAAAAGATTTTACATACCCAAAGTTATCAAGACAGTTGCGAAAGGTAATCAGTGTGTGATGTGTCAGAACTCATAAATATTACAGTGACAACTCTATATAAACAAAATGAGGACTCGTAAGAGTTTCAAAACTCTTCTGTCACATCCTTGTCTTTATTTTTCATATTGCCCGTGCATAATTTCACTGGCTTCTGCAGCAAATCACACTATAAATAAACGCATACTTGCTTACTTTATGTCCTCCATGTTTACTTTGGTATGATGGCGCGCTGAACAAGTGTTGCCAAGTCCACAGTTTACCCACAGAATTTGGCATCTTTTTCGCTGTTGCCACGGTTTGTTTTTCAACTCTGTGGGTTGAAGCGACCCCACTAATGTGATAATATGCTGATTTGGTCCTCGAATTTTTTTTATTATTATCAATATCGAAATGGTTGTGCTGCTTAATTTTTTGTGGAAACTGTGATATTTTTAATTTATTATTATTATTATTTTTTTTGATGAATAGGAAGTTCAAAAGAATTTATAACAAATACAAATAATTTGTAACAATGTAAAATCTTATACTGTCACCTTTGATTAATTTAATGCATCCTTGGTGAATAAAAGTATGATTTTCTTTTTTTATGACTATTTACAACATGTATAACCAATTGTATGTATGTTTGTTCTATATAGTTTTGGTCAAAAATTAAGATAAATTGTACAAAAAAAACCCAGTACAATTATTGGGTATACTTCATGGGAAACTCAGTTTAGAGTTAGTTCAAAGTCTGTGTTATTTCTCCATTTTTGTTGGTGAGTGTGTGTTTTGTGTGTGTGTGTTTGTGTGTGTGTGTGTGTGTGTGTGTGTGTGTCTGAGTACTAATTTTACAGCTGTGGTTTCTGTTTATCTTCATTCGGCTCATTATAATGAGATTACACTACAGCTGACCTGCACTAATGTAACATCCAGTCTAGATGAAGTCAGTTCCAAACAGATCAATAACATCTAAACAACAAAAACATGAAGAAAAGAGGACGCGTGGTGACTCTGAGTATTAAAGAAAGATCTAAGATCATAGTTCAAGCATTGATGTCTAATGATATTCTCTAATGATATTCCTTTCTTCAAGTTTGGCTAGAAATGTTTGTTTCAATTGTCAAATCTCAAACACAAACTCGCATGCACAGCACCAGGCATCTCATCTCGCATCTTTCTGACAGCACAGATGTGTTAGAGCCGTGTGACAGACGCACTGCAACAAGAAACAGAGCTGCTGAGACAGCAAGGAAAAGCCACACACAACAAATATAGCGAAGGACATTGTTACAGAGTGTTTGTGTACAGCATGTGCTGTACTTTAGAAACAGATTTGTTGGAAAATGTCCTCAGATGTTAACTTAGTCTGTCAAAAAGGTCTCTAAAGAACAAATTATTATAAATTTTAAGAGATTAAATAATGTCAAATAATGTCCAAAACATGTCTAATTTGGTCATCTAGTAAGTTTGAATAATATTTAACTATATTATATGAGTGATTGATTTTTATCATTTAATTGAAAGTGTCCTGGCATATTTCTAGGCAAAAAAAAATGCTATTAAGATGTCCTCAGAAGTTAGCTAAACCTGTCACAAAATCATTTTGATGGCATTTTTTTTAGAAGGAAAATGGTGCATAAGTCGACAAAATCATGTTTAGACAACGCCCAAAAGTTGTATCTTATGGTCAGGGATGGTTTATTTTTAAAACTTGCTGTATGTCCCATAGTTATATATAGAATTAGCCTACTTTAAGGGCAAGAGATGTCCTCAGAAGTAAACTAAATCTGTCAAAAACTTTTGTGGACATTCTCAGACAGAAAACTGGCTTACAAAGAGACTAAATAATGTCCAAAAAGTTGCATTTTAGTGTTATGGCTAATATATTTATAATATAATCAGTAGAAGTGGTTTAATCATAATTAGCCTAATTTTAAATCAGTTGGATGTCATTTTGCAGGTAGCTAGCACACGTTTGTATGATTGTATGAAATACTATGTCTCTTGCCATACTTTGACACATTTTGCTAGAAATAGTCCTCAAAAGTTAACTTAGTCTTTTAAAAAATCATTTGAGGCATATTTTGAGAAATTACTCTTAAAAGAGATTAAAAATGTCCAGAAGTTAACTGGTTATATAATATTTAAGTATATAATATAAGTCAAATTAGTTTTTTCATTCAACTTTGACTTATATTACTACTATACTATACTAAGTGTATATAATACAATAATAATATACATATGACTTGATATATACAATAATATCAAGTCATTTTTTAGTCTCCATGCATACAGTATTTCTAGATGTATGTTTGTGTGAGTTTAGAATAATATTTTAAGGATTTTTTAAGAATGTCCTGAGAATTAAGCTAAATCTGTCAAAAACTGTTGTTGATGTTCTCAAAAAGAAAATGGCTCATAAAAAGAATAAATGAAGTACTTCGGATGCAAAAACCTTTTTTCTTTTAAATTAGCATTTTTATTAGGCTTCCATGAAAATAACATTGGACATTTTTGAAAATAAGGCATTCAATAACTTGCTAATGACCTTTTCATTACTATTAAAGTGAAATTACTGAACCTTAACGTAAGAGCCTGATAAAAGTGCTCATTTAAAAGAAAAAATTCAGAAAAATCTTTAGCAGACTTAGAGGTTTTTGCATCTGCAGTCTTTAAATAATGTCTAAATTATGTCCAAAATGTTTATTTTATGGTCAGGGCTAATTTATTTATTTATTTATTTATTTTTATAATTTATTGTACACTACCAGTTAAAAGTTTTTGAACAGTAAGATTTCAAATGGTTTTTTTTTAAAGAAGTCTCTTCTGCTCACCAAGCCTGCATTTATTTGATCCAAAGTACAGCAAAAACAGTACAATTTTGAAATATTTTTTCTATTTAGAATAACTGTTTTCTATTTGAATATATTTTAAATGTAATTTATTTCTGTGATTTCAAAGCTGAATTTTTAGCATCATTACTCCAGTCACATGATCCTTCAGAAATCATTTTAATATTCTAATTTTGCTGCTCAAAAGCATTTTATTATTATTATTATTATTATTATTATTATTATTATTATGTTGGTTTCTTTGATGAATAGAAAGTTCAGAAGAACAGCATTTCTCTGAAATAGAAATCTTTTGTAACATTATAAATGTCTTTATCATCATTTTGATCAATTTAAAACATCCTTGTTAAATAAAAGTATTAATTTTTATAATTAATAATTAATCTTTCCCAAAAACAAATAAAAAAATGATACTGACTCCAAGCTTTTGAATGGTATAGTGTATAATGTTACAAAAGCTTTTTTATTTCAGATAAATGCTAATCTTTCGATCTTTCTATTCATCAAAGAATCCTGTATAAATGTACTGAATAATAATAATTATTATTATTATTAAAAATGTTTCTTGAACAGCAAATATTAGAATGATTTCTGAAAGATCGTATGACACTGAAGTCTGGAGTAACGATGCTGAAAATTTAGGTTTGATCACAGAAATAAATTACATTTTAAAATATATTCAAATAAAAAACAGTTATTTTAAATAGTAAAAATATTTCAATATTTCTTGATCAAATAAATGAATAAATTCTGCTTGGTGAGCAGAAGAGACTTGTTTAAAAAACATTAAAAATCTTACTGTTCAAAAACTTTTGACTGATTTGTCCTAAAGTGAGCTAACTATGTGAAAAACTGACTAAACAATGTCCAAAGGTTGTATTTTAGGCTTAGGGCTAGTATAAATTTATAAAATAAACAGTAGAACATCCTGTAAGTGTATAATTATAATTACACACTTAAGAGTAAGTTAAGTTTTCATGTACAGTAAGTAACAAACACATTTTGGTATGAGTTTGTGTGAGTTTTGTACTTTATGTTCAATTCGTCATACTTTAAGGACAATTCTTAAAAAGCATGCTCAGGAGTTTGCTAAATTTGTCATGAAGTAGGTAAATGTGTGCATGTGTGTGCCCGTACGAGTGCTCAGCGATGATAGCGAGTGTTAAGGACTCTCTGTGGATGTTTAGCTCAGACTCAGAGGAGATGTTAGAGTGGATCGATTCCCAGAAAGAGACTCTGAGAGAGGACGTATCAGCCTGAGAAGAGAGGCATTACTGGATAGATGAGGGAAAATCTACGAGGGCAATGATGGAAGAAGAGACAGAGAGAGTGTGAAATAGTGCCAAAACGATGAGGAAAGCAGGAGGAGGTGAAAGAGGAAGAGACGACCGCCTGATGTGGAACAGAAGGGTGAATTCACAGCTACGGATAATAAGACGGCTGATGAGATTTGTCTGTGTGTGGGAGGTCAGGTTTTGCTCGCTTTGTGAAGTCCAAACGTCCAATTGAAGACAATAAAACTGAAGAACCTACAGTTTGGCCACCTAAATAATGCTCTCCATGAGCAAATGTCTCATTCTCTGTCAATTGGAAGTCTCCATGCATATTTCTATGCTAATGTTCATTTGTGTGAGTTCATGTGTGTTTCTATTTGTGCTTTAAGGATCAGTTTTCTAAAATAAATAACTAATATATAATAAATATATATAATAAAAATACTTTAATAGCAAGACCTCAGAAGAAAATGAAATCTCTGAAAATCTTTTTGTGGACATTCCTAGACAGTGAAGAAACCAAATAATGTCCAGATTAACAGGCGCTGTGGTTGACCTTTGATGACCTCCTTCTGTCTAAGCAGACAGTTCATGGCCAAAATGAGCTGCAAAGTGAATCAGACTTTATGGCGACTTTATTCCATCTGTCTGTGAGTCTAATCTAATAGTGATGTCCAGTATCTTAGTTGTGTTCTTATAAAGTTTCACCACTAGAGGTCACATGTTGCTCTATTGTCCAGAAGACATTCAGTCCATCGTCACATTGGCATAAAAGGCCAGATTCAGTAGTTTGTGCTTTCACACTACTGCTTCTCCAGACTGCAGCTCTGATGACTTTTGATTTATTGTTTTACATTAGTGTATATAGCACATTATTTTTCAGTTCTGAATGTTTGTGTCCTTTAAATGGATCAATAGTGCAGAAGAGCGTATCACAGATAGAGAGCAAAAGACAGAAAGAAAGAGGGAGAAAATCTGTGATGTGGAAGCTCAATCATTGTTCTGTTAATTCACTCTGCAGTCGAAATTACATATTGATTTTTGCACAGAGCCGTAGTATTAAACACATGCAGCGCTCCACTCTGTCTCCTGTATGACAGACCGTGTTCTGAATATCATGCTACTGACATACTGCTGTTTTTGCACTATGTACTACACAGAATGCATGGAACCAGATGATGCATCCCACAATGCAAAAGACTTGACTTCTTGACTCTTGACTGCATGAATGTTTTTTCTTCCATATGACAAACATCGTGGGGTCATATGATAATAGTAATGTAGCATGAATGTTATTACATTGTGCAGTGTTTTGTAGATAGTAGTCTACTTTGAGCATATCCTGTATGAGATACCATATCCCACAATGCAATGCACTCAACTTGACCTTTCATTTCCAGTCAATATTGTGTTATATTGTGAAATATTATTATAATTTAAAATAACAATTAATATATGTGTATTTTAAAATGTCATTTATTCCTGTGATGCAAATTTTCAGTATCATTGCTCCAGTCTTTAGTGTCACATGACCCTTCAGAAAATATTCTTATATGCTAAATTGGTGCTCAAGAAACATTTATTATGATCAGTGCAGAAAACAGCTGTGCTGCTCATTATACATTTTTTCCTGATTCTCTGATGAAAAGAAAGTTAAAATAACATCATTTACTTGAAATAGAATTGTTTGTAACATTATAAATGTCTTTACTGTCACTTTTGATTAATTTAATGCATCGTTGCTAAATAAAAGTATTAATTTCTTTCAAAAAGCAAACACAAATTAAAGCTGCAAGCAGCAATTAATGGGGTTCAAGCACTTTAAGGGATTTAAGCGCATATGAGAAGACATTACATATTATTTAGCAAGCCTGTGACCACCTAAATCAATAATTTAAAAAACTTTTTTAAATCCAGGTAATATGATGTTTATTAAAGGAGAAGTCCACTTCCAGAAAAACAATTTACAAATAATGTACTCACCCCTTTGTCATCCAAGATGTTCATGTCTTTCTGTCTTCAGTCGTAAAGAAATTATGGTTTTTGAGAAAAGCATTTCAGGATTTTTCTGCATATAATGGACTTCATTGGTGCCCCGATTTTGAACTTCCAAAATGTAGTTTAAATGCTTCAAAGGGCTCTAAACCATCCCAGCCAAGGAAGAAGGGTCTTATCTAGCGAAACGAATAGTCATTTTATTTCGAAAAATAAAAATTAGTATACTTTTTAAGCCCAAAAGCTCATGTAGCACAGGCTCTGGGATGCGCTTCCACGATGCTACGAATTAGTAATGGGTTGTTCTTGGACGATTCTTTCATTTTGAACTAAACTTTAATGTGACTCGGGAAGAACGAGTCGTCTCGGGGAGTGATTTGTTCAGTCACGCATGCGCAACATCCTATTAGGTTCTGTACTGGAATTAGTTCACCTGTTTCAAGTTTGTTTCGAGAAGTAACGCGTAACATTTTAATTATATTTTGCTAAAATGAACTAAATGACTCGAAAAAAGATTTGTTCATTTTGCTGAATGAGACTCAATGGTCAGAGTCGGTAAAATGATCTGAACTTCCCATCACTACTACGGATCACGTGTAAGTTCATTCAGATCTCTCACAGACCTTTAGGGCCGTGAGTCAAACCGGCCCACTGAGTTTCGTTCTGATCGACCTTGGTTAACCTGGTCTAATAGGTGCTCAATCTTCAGCGGCCAATGGCGGCCATGTTTTCTGACATACGCAAATGTCCTTATAAATAATTGTGGCACTTTTTTTGCATAGTTAAAGCTATTTTTAATTTTTTTCGCCTCTTATAGCACCACCAAGTGGCTAAGCTCTGCAGCTTTTTTTTGTGTTTCCTCGGTTTAAGCTCTTACGTGTTCCGAGTTTGGCGAAGATATCGCATTCCATTCAAAAGTTGTAGCCGTTTTAATAAAAGCTGCCCCATTAGAACGTTTTATGACGGTGTATCGAAAGTTAAACTTTTTTTTGATAATTATTGATATTCACTCTGTGGAGAATCTTCCTGCACTTGTTTGGTTCAGACTGGATGAAAAACCTAGGACTAGTTCACAAAAGTAGGTTTTTTAAAAAATCTAAAATACCCGTAATTTTCGCCAGGGTGACTGAATTGTGTGTTTTGTTCAGTGTGAGCCAAGAACACTTAAAACCTGCAACAACGGTTAAGGAGTTAGGAGCGATTTCGTGCTTTTGTTCACTGTAGCGCCCCCATCAGGCCGACTGGGGTGAGACTTGTAGACGGCATGAGTGTTAACATCCCTCCAAGTTTCAAGTCTCTACGACTTACGGTTTGGTCTGCACTATCAATTTCACTTGGAGATTACTGATCCTTGGCCATTCTAATAATTAAGGGAGAAGTCCACTTCCAAAACAAAGATTCACATATAATGTACTCACCCCCTTGTCATCCAAGATGTTCATGTCTTTCTTTCTTCAGTTGTAAAGAAATGAGGAAAACATTTCTGCATTTTTCTCCATATAATGGACTGGTATGGTGCCCCGATTTTGAACTTCCAAAAGGCAGTTTAAATGCAGCTTCAAACGATCCCAAATGTGGTTGTAAATGATCCCAGCCAAGGAAGAAGGGTCTTATCTAGCGAAACGATCGGTTATTTTCATTAAAAAAAACATACAATTTAAATACTTTTTAATCTCAGACGCTCGTCTTGCCTTTCTCTCCCTGAACTTTTTCTCCCTTAACCTTAAAAAATCATTTCAAAATCATCCTACATCGCTGCAGAAGTACCAACCCAGTCTTTGCAAAGTGAACATGCAAAGAAGATCAAACACCCTTAACAAAAAAGATAAAACAGCGATGTAGGACAATTTCGAAGTTGAGGGAGAACATGAGATGGGCGTTTTTTGACATAACCTAACTGTCATGAACCAGAACAAAAACAGTCTAGGCAGAGTAAGACAAGACAAGCGTTTGGCATTAAAAAGTATATAAAATGTATTATTTTTATTAAAATAACTGATTGTTACGCTAGATAAGACCCTTCTTCCTCGGCTGGGATCGTTTACAACCGCATTTGGGATCATTTGAAGCCGCATTTAAAATGCATTTTGTAAGTTCAAAAAACATAATTTCTTTACGACTGAAGAAAGACTTGAACATCTTGGATGACAAGGGGGTGAGTAAATTATTTGTAAGTTGTTGTTCTGAATTAAATTACAAGCTTGAACCCCTAAAAATCTTAATGTCCACACACGTTTGAATAGTATCTGTTACAAAATAGAGTTATATAACCGATTATCTATCTATCTTTACCAGAGACACTTCTAATTTGTGTGTGCTTGAGAGAGAGAGACAGACAGGAAGTGCACTACAAGTGTGTAATTAAATATCAGCGCGCAGGTTCCACGGAAGGTATGTTAGTGGGCCAAGAGACGCTGTGATGTTTACTCACTACTGTTAGGAAACTAGGACACCAATCCCAGCTGAGTCATGTCTGTGTGGTACAGCTCCTAAATGTGTGTGTGGACTGTCAAAACTGTCTACAGTGAAAGAGAGAGAGAGGGATGATAGCCAGATGCTGTGCTGACCTTCTAAACACTCCGTCTCAGATGCCCATAGAGAAACACAGCCATTAGAGCAGCTCTGTGCTCGTCTCTCTCTCTTTCTCTGTTTTTCTCTCTGATAGCAGACCTACATATGAGCTGGTGAGCTAATTGGTCCCAGTGGAACGTCAGTTTTGTCATTTCTGTTGTTGTGAAAGCGACACGCACGCACACAAACACACTCATCCCGTTCCAAAACTTTCTAGGGCACATTTTCATGGACATGCAGTGTACGCGTTTTACTAGCGACGAATTATCACAACGCTTGTAATCTCTTTGTTTGTCTCTCTCCAGGATAGCTGCGCGAGAGTGTTGCTGTTCAGAGGGGCGAATAAGGAGATTAAGAACTACAACAGCCAAACTGCCTTCCAGGTGAGAGCGCAAGACCTCTGGCTTCCTGGAGATCAAACACCATGGAAGAGTCAATGGAGCTGGGTCTTATTTAAACCGATGCTGTTGTTCACAGCCCACAGAGCCAAACTGTATTTAACTTAAGGCCAAGGGCAGTTTCAGGGCTGCGTCTCGAGAATTCACACTGATCTTCTAATGCTGTGAAGACATCTACCTAGATCACATTTGTAGGCACTTCCGACAAAAAGGGCTGGTCACAGTAGGCAGCCAAATGATGAGGCCAAAATTTAAGTTAGCACTTTTGCAACTACCTCAGAGAACATTTTGATTTAAGATGGTGGACAGTGTCGAGGGAAATATTGATTGCGAATATATCTAATCAGTGGTATAATGGAAAGGTGATGGTATAAGATGGTACATAAATATAGCATTTGATATATACAGTGGTACTGAATTTTTAGAGAATGCTTTGGCTGTAAAAAATGATAATTGATAAGAAACCATGGTACTTTTCTGATGATTTAGTATGGTATTACCATGATAAGTATGATTTTTTTTAAAAACTTTTTTAAAGTCTTCTATGCTATCCAAGGTTGTATTTATGTGATTAAAAGTACAGTAAAAATTGTGAAATATTATTGTATTCTATTTAAATGTATTTTAAAATGTAATTTATTCTTGTGATGACAAAGCTGAATTTTCAGCATCATTACTCCAGTCTTTAGTGTCACATGATCCTTTAGAATTCATTCTAATATTCTGATTTGCTATTGTTATTATTATTATTATTAAAGTTGAAAACAGTTGTGCTGTTTTAAACTTTTTTGGAAACCATAAAACTTTTTTCAGAATCATTTGAATACAAAATTCTAAAGAATTTTCAAATAGAAATCTTTTGTAACATTATAAATGTCTTTACTGCCACATTTGATATACTTAATGCATCCTTTACACACCCCAACTTTAACAGATGGTACAGCCAAATTATTTTATGTAAGAGTTAAAAACTGTAATATGCTCCAAATTTGCAATCTGTCTAGTTCGCACTGCCCCTACAAACACCATATTCCATTATTTGTTTGGGTTTTGCTGAATCTTTGTATTAACCATGTTAGCATTTGTTGGATCAGTGTAACATGGCAAGTCAAATAGTTCACCCCAGCCCTATTTGGGCCAAATGTATGATGTGATGCTTCATGTGAACATGTTAACAGCGTATTGGGATTGGTGTTTGTCTGCTTCTGTTCCATGATGCTGGCTGCTTGAACTCACAGTACAATTGATGTTGACACAGATTTTCTGCTCAGATCAAAGTTAATTTGTTAGTACAAGGGGAGGGGGAACCCGACTTGGTGCAGCTGCATAAACCAACACGGAAACCATTAGACAGATGCTTTGATTCAGCTTTTAGTGAGGAAAAGTTAATTAGCCCTCACGTTCATAAAAGAGAGAGAGAGAATCATATTAGAATCACATGAGTTACTGGTGTGCTGTCTTTACAACAGACCTGTTTGTTCACGTGCACAAAAAAATTATATTATAATGGTGTAACGTACATTTGAGGGCAGCAGGCATACTGTACTACTTTAGGGCAGTTTTTGCATCAATCTGATTGGATATTGATTTGTTTGGATGTATATGAGGTACAGTAAAAGCCTGTTTTTCTTATTTTTATATATAATTGTGAACACTGAATTAAAAACGTATCCAAACATTTAAAGCGAACATATTTTTATATTAACGTTTAATAATGAATTTTCGGTGGCTGACATAGCTTCTTTCATGACAGATGTAATCAAACATTAAATAAATGAGACATCTCTAGGAATATAATAAATATGTAATATATTTAGCAAGATGTTCCTTACTACAGTTATTTGTTCTAGTTAACTATCTAGCTATATGGGAAATAAAGGCTTTCCTGAGGTAACGTTATATGTAATGTTACGTGACATGTTTACAAGTTTTGTTGACAACTTTCCGCGACTGAAACACTGATTGCACAATTTCATGAGACATGATACATTTCAGTAAGCTGTACTGTATTTTTCAACATACCTGGTAACGTTAGTAAAGCGGAAAAGATGATCGGTTGACGCGTGCTCCGCATTGCCGGTGAACTCGCTGAGGCGATTACAGCCGTCTGTCATGCGACATTAAAGAGCGCCAAAACGGTATTTATTGAATTATTTGACAAAACTGACAGAATTTTAAAGCTGAGAGTTTGTTTTATAATAAAAGTAACAAAACACAACGCTTATTGCGATGGTTGGATAGGAGGTGGGTTACAAATAATGTTTAGTTGACGCATCAATAGGAACTAGCCTAAATATCGATTTTGGGATTTAAGAATTGATATCGGTTTATAAAGACCAAGATTAAAATGAGTTACTCAAAATTGTTAGCCCAGCCTTAGTGTTTTGTTTATACTGTAGTATGCTTACATCCTGAATAGAGGGTTTGCACTTATGTCACGGTTTGGTCAGTTACCGGATGCGAGGCCATATTGGAGATACTCTGATGTGAACAGAACGCTTTGCACGTTGAATGTACTACTGAATACCTTTATCTACTAATTTATGTTATCTAAATCACAGGAAAACTGTGTGGAAGCTGCTAAATCATGTAGAGAAGGACTTCGTTAGCAGGAAAGGGTGCTATATTTGGACAAACTAAAGTTAATAGGTGGTAAAGAGATGTACGAGTAGTATTAATTAAGATATTAGCCTAATACTTTCACCTACCTGACAGGAAATGATAAGAACAAACACGAATGTTGTCAAGATTCTTGCCCCGGAAATCCTGGTTTAGTTTGGCCAACCACAAACGCAGTTTGTTCCTCAGACAGTTTTTTGCACTCTTCTCCTCGATTTGTTATAGCTTTTGGCAGTGTATAGTACTCCAAATGTTTTTTCTGGTCTGATTAGTACGGCCCAAAACATGACAATATTTGACCGTTTTCAGCAGCAATAATCAGCAAAATATGAGAGTCTTGTTCAGTTCGTTGGCATTGTTTACATTCAGTGCTGCTAACATGGTCGATTGATGACGAGCTATATAATCGATATTTCATGTCCCATTTTTTTGTAGACAGGATAATGTACAATCAGTGAGAATGATTATGTAGTCTGACTCTACATTATTGCTTATGAATTGCTGGCTTGGGTTTTTGGGTGACATAACACCCTGTTATGAATTGCATGCAGTGTTATGAATCTGTAACTGGGATGCTCAGGGATGTTTGGCAGAAGAAATAACCCATTTTTCTTTCTCTCTATAGGTGGCTATTATAGCTGGAAACTTTGACCTGGCAGAAATTATAAAGACTCACAAAGCATCAGATGTTGGTAAGTGGCTTGTATACTGTACTTCCACCATCATTAGCTGCTATCGGATTTGCAAGCAAGCACAAACAATCCCTTGTGTTAATGAGTCCTTACCAACGCAGGAAAGCGGCCAGGGAACATGAAAATGAGAGTGCCCCCTTGTGTGCCCGTGTGTGTGTTTTTGTGCAGAGTTCAGGTGAATGAGAGTCATCACGTTCGTAGAGGCTAGCTCATTCCACGTGCAAGTTCTGATGGGGAATAGCAGCCAGTTGTCGCACCACTGTAATGGATCGTACCCATTAGTGTGGAGTACTATTGTCATGGCGACGGAGCGGGGTTAATCCCCGAGGCTCAGCAGGTGTTGGGAGTTTGATTTGAGCCAATGGGAGTGTAGCCGCAGGCTCCGGGATCTCATCAGAACGATGTGTGACCTCGATGACGGATGGGACGTAGGCTCTCACGCACACACCGAATCATAGCCAGCCTTAAAACGCACCCTTTACGGGATGGGAGCTGATATTTTGTTACTAATGCTGAATGTGTCCATTCTTTGTCTTTCTCTCCTCTCATTTCCTTCCCATCAGTCACTGAGAGAGAGGAAAAGAGAGTGAGTGAGTGTGTCCTGAGTGGGTTGGACAGTTGGCCTTTTCACTCTGAATGGATGGATGGAAGAGTAGAGGATTTAAACAAGCAGACAGCTTGACTACACAGTGCAGTATTTACTCTGCTTAAACAAGCGGCCCATCTTAAGTGGCCCTAGATGTTTTCTCAAGGTGGTTTGAATTTAAGAATAGTAATATATATGATAATTTCTAGGACTGAGTTTGACATGTTAATTTAGTAATATTAATCATAATCAAATGCAATAAAAATTAGTAACATTGAACTGCACTGGTTAAAAAAAGCACATCATTTCCTATAATTTTTTTTTTTAATTTAATTAAAATTGTTTTTATCATATTTCAGAAAAAAAACTTTCTTAAATATATATATATTAAATATTCATTTTATAGAAATTTTAATCATAATCAGATGCAGTAAAAAAATTGATTACCAATAAATTTTATTTCATTTAAACCTCCTTAAACAAGAGTAATATAATTATGATGCGGTATATACTGTATGTATATATGTATGTGTGAAGAGTTCAGATGCAAAAGCCTCTAAATCCATCTGACGTATTTCTTTAAAATGAGAATTTCTTTCTGGCTACTTTGTATAGGTTTCTATGTATGTACTGGTACTTCTGATTGGGCTGAGGTTGGAATTTAGCGAGTTTGAGGTAAAAGCATTTATTTGATCCAAAGTACAGCAAAAACTTTTGAAATATTTTTACTTTATTAAAATAACTGTTTTCTATTTAAATATATTTTAAAATGTAATTTATTCCTGTGATTTCAAAGCTGAATTTGTAGCATCATTACTCCAGTCACATGATCCTTCAGAAATCATTCTAATATTCTTATGTGCTGCTCAAAAACATTAATTGTTATTATGTTGAAAACAGTAGAATTTTGTAGAAGAGTAGAATTTTCTTTGATGAATAAAAAGTTCAAAAGAACAGCGTTCATCTGAAATGGAAATCTTTATACATAATATATCTTTATACATAACATTATAAATGTTTTTATCATCACTTTTGATCAATTTAAAGTATCCTTAGTAAATAAAAGTGTTAATTTCTATCATTTCCAAAAAAAAAATATATATATATATATACTGACTCCAAGCTTTTAAATGGTGTAGTGTATAATGTTACAAAAGCTTTTTATTTCAGATAAATGCTGGTCTTGGATCTTTCTATTCATCAAAGCATCATGAAAAAAAAAAATTCAAATAGAAAGCAGTTATTTTAAATAGTAAAAATATTTCACAATATTACTGATTTTGCTGTATTTTGGATCAAATAAATGCAGGCTTGGTAAGCAAAAGAGAATTCTTTAAAAAAAAACATTAAAAATCTTACTGTTCAAAAACTTTTGACTGGTAGTGTATATATATATATATATATATATATATATATCATATCTCAAATGCGCACAATTACACACAACTAACCAAATAATTGTAAATGGCTCTAAGTAGGCAATATACATAAGCTTAGCAAAATGCTTCCCATGTTTTTTGTTTTTGTTAATATGGTGCAAATACAGTCTTGAAAAATGAAATACATCATCACTTAATGTTCATTGAAGCATCAGTTACACTGACGCAAAACCAGTTGAGAACCACGGGATGTATTGAGTGGCGTGTTTTTGTTCTCACGCCCTGCTCGGATTGGCAGAGAGCTGTTCATATCAGATCAGGTGACAGGTGGATGTTCAGTACAGCGTTTTGATCAATACTTAATTTACATTAGAGATTAGAGAGAATCAGCTATGAGACTGACAGCAAACCATATGTCAGGATGACAGCGTTGTGCACTCCTTTATCCTGCTTGTCTCTGTTTCTCTCTCTCTCATTGTATCATTAAAAAAAGCTGTCATTGAGCCATATGAACTCTTTTGACCCTGATTTACACGGCACAGTGCATTTTTAACTACATATTAGCTTTAAAACACCATCAGTACAGAGTTTTACCTGTGTCTAGAAGAGGTGAGATATTGCCATCTAGTGTTGATGGTCTGTACTAATTACTTTCCTTATTTTGATGAAAAAACAGCCTCATATCGGTAAACAGGAGAGTTTGCTGTGTAATATTTAGTTATTTACCCAAAAAACGTCCCAAGCAAACGACCGCTGTGCTAGCGGTCAGGACGGGAGGAAGTGTGTTTAGGTAATGAATTATAGATGAGGTGCTTTGTAATTTGAGTACGTCTTTTGTTTACCTCTTTGAATGCCTGATGAGGTTCCTGTACCCTTCATTTACAAATTATGCTAATTGTACCTGACAGTTTGTCACGGACGGCCCTCTCTTGTTCGATGTGCCCTTTTGTTGACACCTGCTCTTCCTGTTTCCAGTGCCTTTCAGGGAAACGCCTTCCTACACAAATCGCCGGCGCGTAACCGGAGGCGACACGCTGACATCATCACGCTCGCTGCCTCGCTCCGCCTCCGACAACAATCTGAACAACGTGGCTGACACAGGCCCCGTCCACTCACCCGTGCCATCCCTGAGGAGCCTGCCCCCTCTGGCGCACGCCGGGATCGACGCGGCGGCCGACGGCAGCCTGCAGAGCACGGGCAGCTCGCTCTCCTCGCACTCCCGCTCGCCCTCCCTCCAACGCGTCAGCGAGGAGCCCGGCACGCACGCAGTACGCCGACACACGCCCCTCACGCACTCCCACAGCCGTGGACGCCTCAGGTGAGCATCGCACATTCACCGTCCTGATTTGCACCTGTGGAAAGTAAAAGTTTTACAGATTTTCACCTGTTATGTGTAAAAATTGCCTGTTCACTGAGTGTTTGATTGTTAAATCATTTTGCTTATTTGATTACACACTCCGCTAACCTGAATACACTATAAAAAAGATGGATTTTAAAAAAATTGTGTCATTTTGACAACCCAGCACTGGGTCAAAAAGGGATTAATCCAATGCTTGGTTTTTTAAATGTTTGACCCAACATGTTGGGTTTTTTTTTTTTGCATTAAAAATTAGACTCCCAAAGTTCACTCCCAAAACAAAGATGTACTCACCCCCTTCTCATCCAAGATGTTTATGTCTTTCTTTCCAAAATGCAGATTAAATGCGGCTTCAAATGATCCTGTAAACAATCATGTGCTAAAAATTCAGCATTGAAATGACAGGAATAACATTTTAAAATATATTTAAATAGAAAGCATTTTAAATTGTAAAAATATTTAAAAATTTTATTGGATCAAATAAATGCAGGCTTGGTGAGCAGAAGAGACTTCTTTAAAAAAAACATTAAAAATCTTACTGTTCAAAAACTTTTGACTGGTAGTGTACATGTGTATGTGAATGAGAAATAGTACAGAAATTAATGGCAGATCAACAGTTTATACTATTTAACGCACAATTTTAAAGTTCAGTGAACATTGTTGAACCAAATTTAACTAGTGATTTTGTTAATTTGTTTTCTTCCGCCAACAAAAATAGTCCCAGTACTTTAGGCAAAGCCTTAGGCTTTAAGTGCCGCTAAGAAACACACAGACTGAAACAATTAAAAACCCAAATTGGGTCTAATTAATACAGTTTCCATAGCCAACAGTCTTAACCCAGCATTTTTTAGAATGTAGTTTATTCATTTTACACACATTTTTCCATATTTATATGCATCCCCACCAAATCCAGAAGATTCTACAGATTCTGTCTGGACTTGTGAATATTCATTCCTCCAGTAGCAGCACTGTCAAATAATCAATGATTAATTGTAACTCTTAACATATCGGTCAGCCATCGGTCGCCGCAAGAGGGGTCAAACAATGACAAAGTGTAATTCTATTTCTGAAATATTCACTTGCAAAAGTATTGTGGCGATACCATGATTCAGTGGCACCATGATATATTCCACTATAGTATTTATTTGTTAGTCAAATTAGTCATAATTAATTGCAATAAAAATGTAATTGAATTGAGCTGAACTGGGGGGAAAAAATTACCAGGAAATTTTATTTTAAGCTGCAGCCCGTAACTTTTTTGTGTTCATAATTTACAAAATGTATATAATGAGTACATCATGAATCCATTTTCTAAACCTTGTTTTTGGTTTTGTTCAAAGTATGGTCACAGTGGGTTTTTTTGTTTGTTTTTTGTTTAAATTATTAAATTGGTTGTTTTTCTTGTATATTTTATTATGGTAATACTGTAGTGCTTTTTTGAAGGCGGTTATGTGTGTATTTTTGTGAGTGTATTTTTTGTGAGTTATCACAAGCCCTTTTATTTATTGCCACTGAGACCTGTATTGAATGAAGTCACTCAGATTCCTCTGCGTGTTCTCCTCCCTCTAAAATAATCATACTGTTGTAATCTGTCACATCCTTATTTGATCGACATTTGCTGCTTTTAAATCGTGCTATTCAAATGTATTTTAATATATATTCAGATTAGGCTCTCCTCTCCTTCAGAGCTGTAGGACATTGCAGGAATCGACTGTGTTGGGACTCCAACAGGCCTTATTGAATTTCCCAGCAATATTACTCTAAATCTCATATTGTGCATTTATTGCAGGGAGATGATTGACAGGTTTTTACAGATCGTGAGACTGGGCACTTTATAATTGTGTTGCTTCTGAATGGAAGAAAATGTTAAACTAACATGGATTAATTTGAAATTCAAACTCTTAGCTTTGCGTCTGATGTAAATAAGAAATACTTAGAATTATAGCAATGGTTGGTGGGTAGTTGGTGTTTTGCAGCGCTAATCAGCACAAATCTGACACTGGAGACACAGCAGAGGTTGTTTATCACCACACTGCCTATTATAGCAGGTGTAATTTTTCTACTGTCTGAAACACTCATCTGAAATGTACTAAATCACACCATTATGTGCTACACAAAACTGTGAGAGACCCGATCACAGTTGATTCCGTATGAGTTTGACATTAGCATTCTGCTAATCTAACAGCATGATGCTTTTAATATGGGAATGAAACAAAAATATATTGACTTCTAAAGCCGCTTTTTCTCTTCAAAGTTTGACCTGCAAAAGCAATCAGATGTTATGAATTATCTTTATCTGGAGACATTTCTCAGGAAATATTAAGATTAATACAGTGAATCAATATATCATGTAATAATTTCAAAGTTTTTTTTTTTTTTAATATGCGTTACTGTTAGGGTTAAGGTTAGAAAATATATATACACTATTGTATATATGCACTAATAGTTCAAAACATTTGGAGTCAGTAAGATTTTTTAATGCTTTTGAAAGTTTCTTAAGCTCACCAAGCTTGCATTTATTTGCTAAAAAGTACAATAACTAATTTTGTGAAATATTATTACTAATGGGGTAAGTAAAATACACTTTTCCCTTTAAATTAAGTTTTTATTCTTTATCCCATTGCCAGATATTTTATGAAATCATGATTTTTATACATTTTTCAAAAACCAAGATATAATATTGTAATATTTAAATATCATATTTTTTGTATTTTACTGGAAAACAAGAAATGTATTTTATTTTATTTTATTTTATCTTATTTTATTTTTTTTGTTTTGTTTTGTTTTTTAAAGTTTCTTAAATTCACCAAGCCAGTTTTTATTTGCTAAAAAGTACAATAACAGTAATTTTGTGAAATATTATTACTAATGGGAAGTAAAATAAAGTTTTCCCTTTGATTTTAGTCTTTACTCCATTGCCAGATATTTTATTAACTCATTTTTTTTTTAAATATTTTTCAAAAAAACAAGATATAATATGTTAATATCATTTTTAATATCCTATAATTTTTGTATTTTACTAGAAAACAATACATTTCTTTATTTTATTTTTTATTTACTTTATTTTATATAATTCTTTTAATGTTTTTAAAAAGTTTCTTAAGATCACCAAGCCTGCATTTATTTGCTAAAAAGTACAATAACAGTAATTTTGTGAAATATTTTTACTAATGGGGTCCCTTTAAGTTAAGTTTTTATTCTTTAAAATTGGATTTATCTATTCACAAAGCATATATGCACTTTCGCTTCGCATTTTGGCAAAACCTGGAAGCATCAGTTTTGTGTATGTGTGAGTGTGTTGAGAGCATGTCTGTAATGCCTTAAAATGTTTCCTAGATAGGGATCTTATCTATACAGAATTGTTTACTACAGTCATATTTCAAAATATGATATCATCTCAATATTACCCAGGATAGATAATGCTGCTTTGTTGGTTAGAAAAGTGATGGCTACTTTCTTAAGCACGTTTTTTAATCTGTTTTTACTTGTGTGCTAATTTGGACCTCAGGACTCTCATTTTACGAGCAGGTGAAGTGTACTTCTGCCGCAGAACAATACTTTAGGGCTCACTCTCTTTCTTTGCATGGTCCTGAGGGGCTTTTGCTGTGTTCTGTCCTAGTTGTCCATCTGTCAGTATTTCCTGACATCTTGGCCCGCTAATAATCAGAACCACCCACATATGTGTGTTTGTGTGGTTTGCAGTTTGTTTGTGTTTAATACACAGAATGTGATGATACCAACAGAAATTAAGCCAAAGCGTCTGTCCTCGGTGTCTGGCGTTCTATAAAAGTCCCCTCTCTTTCTCTCTGGTCATTGCCCTTTGTCTGGCTGTGTCCACCTGTCTCTCCCTGAGGTGACCGCAGTGACCAGGAGAGTGTGTAATTAGTGCCGTAGCGGTGTGGTCAGCACTGACCGCCCACTTCCTGTTCAGGGTCAGATTCGAGGCCATGCCATGTTGTTCTAAGCATTGTCAAAGTGGATTTAGAGATCACAGGTCACTGGGTGCACAGGTGGCAACAACACAGAGGAAAGGTCAAAGGTCAAGTGCGAGTGTTACTGGTTGACAGTGTGTGATATTGAGTTAAATTTGGCCCTTGCTATGAATCCATAAGTTATAAAAATAAAAAATGAGGTTCAGATCAAGGTAATGTTAATTACACCAGGAGAGTATATTTTTATATACACAAATACATACACAAATATTCTTATATCAAGATACATTTATTTAAGAAACCAAAATTACATAAAATCTGAAGTGTTGTTTTCTGAAAAATCTAAATCGATGTGACTTTATGGTCAACAAATATTTAAAAAAAAAATACAAATGGGGTAAGTTTTTATTCTTTTTAACCCCATGCCAAATACTTTACAAACTCATCATTTTGTTTACATTTTTCCAAAAAAACAAGATATAATATCAATATAATTTTTGTCATCATATAATGTTTATATTTTTGCTGGAAAACAAAACAAAAATACTAAGGAATTATTTTATTTTATTTTATTTTATTTCTTTTTATTTGCATTTATTTCATTTTTGTTATATTTTATTTATTTTATTTAATTTTGTTTCATTTTATTTTATTTTCATTTTATTTATTTTAATTCATTTTTAGTTTCATTTTATTTCATTTATTTATTTTATTTCATTTCATTTTATTCATTTTATTTTATTTTTAGTTTCATTTCATTTTATTTTTCATTTTCCTTGTTTCATTTTATTTATTTAATTTAATTTCTTTTTTTTTCATTTATTTTTAATTTCATTAATTTAATTTAATATTTAATATAATTTTTTTTTAAATTTTACTTTGCAGTCCAGCAAGCTAAAACCACAGGTAATTTTAAAAAAAGTTAATTTGGTCAAATCACAAAATGTATGTTTCCTTTTTACATCCATATGATGTCGAAACAATTTCAGGGGTGATGCCCATGTTCATACACACACAGAATGCTAATTTATGGCAT
The DNA here is from genome assembly GCA_012976165.1 of Labeo catla. Classification (NCBI taxonomy): domain Eukaryota; kingdom Metazoa; phylum Chordata; class Actinopteri; order Cypriniformes; family Cyprinidae; genus Labeo; species Labeo catla. The sequence continues at coordinate 46,371 of VONZ01000608.1, forward strand.
TCATTCCCATATTTAAATGCCATTGTCAATTCCAAAACGTTGGCCATTAGGCGGTTATATAATATAATAAATGAGACAGCATCTTGATGAAGTCTGTCATAGACAGAGTGTTCAGAAATAATGAACAGTCTGGGAGATTGTTCTTTTGGATGTCATTGTAAAGTAAAGTAAAGGTGACATGCACATTACAGATTTTCGCTCAGCTCAATAGTAGCTGTTTAAATTAGCTAGCGATTTTAAAACTTGACAACAACCGTGTTGTTCATGCTGTTGCTTTAGCTTGTTTTCATCCTTGTGAGTGAAAAGATATGAATGAAGATATGATATGAATATCTGCTGCAGGGTTCCTAATGAATAATGCACAGTGAAAACTAAGTGCAAGTTTACTTTCCTGTGAAAATATGATTATAAAAGCAGTCAGGTGGGTCGGTGTGACTGAAAGGTGCCGAAAGCTCATCACTCATCATTAACGTGTCTCTTTTACCACCAGTTAAGAAGCTGAAATTTAGACCTTACCTCGTTTCTGCTGTTTCATTACTTTGCCGATTTATGAGCTTCGTTTAGAGAGGAAAAAGAGAGAGGGAAGGAGAATTGAGTGATTTATTGATGGCAAAAGGGAATCCATTTTGTTTGTGCAAGGCAGGTAAATGAGGTGTCACTCTGAAAGAGCACTCTTTCAGTCTGGAGCTTTCAATGATGGATTCCACCCTCAGGACATCCAGACCTGCCACTCCCTCGACACTCACCCGTCGACGGGGAGTGCTGGGATTAGACGAGTGAGCCTGCTGATTTCCTATTGGAAGATGGGAGATTTAAAGGGTGGCGGTGAGGTCAATATCATCTACTTTGTTCCTATTGGCTTATTATTTACCTCTGGCCTATTCCTTATCAATACTCATGGTCGTTCTCAGTTTAAGCTTGACATTAACAGCCAGTTTAGGTTTAAAATCATCAAAGAATCAATCAGTTTCACTCCAAAATCAACAGAAAATAAACAATTAATAAATGAAGTTTAAAAAATATAAATCTACTATTAGTTTTTTTTTATTTAAGAAATAGGATGTATGAAATATAATTTAAAGAAATATTATTTAATGTCATGTATTATATGAAATATTTTGCATTTGATTTATTAAGCACATTTAAAAACAACAGATGTTGAAACCAAAGTGCTGTACAAGAAATGTAAAACAGATTTAAAACAAAAAAAAATACAACATAAAATCATACTTTATGATTTTACTTGCATGACATCTATGTGCATTTTTCATAAAAAATAAAAAAGAGAAAAAAATATTCATTACACCATTGTCAGATGTTGTGTAAACTTAAACAATAAACTCAAAAAACAAGATATATTATCTTAATATCATTTTTAATATCACGTAATTTGTTTATTTTTACTGGAAAACAAAACTAAGATAAAAAAATACAAAAGTTTGTTTATTTCTTTATTTAAAAAATTTATCAAAATTATTTGAGTTTATAAATTATCTGGCAGTGGGGTAAAGAATATTATTTTTCTCTTTTCTTTTTTATGGAAAATTTACATATGTATTTTTATTCATATTATTAAAAGAAAAAAGAGACAAATATTATTTACCTAATTGTCAGATATCGTATAAACTGAAATAATAAACTCAAAAGAAGATAAATGTCTTAATATCATTTAAACTTAATATCATTTTTAATATTATGCATTTTTTGTATTTTTACTGGAAAACAAAACTAAGATTTTAAAAAGATTTTTTTTTTTTAAAAACCTAAGGTTTATTTATTTATTTATTTAAAAAATGTATCAAAATTTGTTGAGTTTATAAATTATCTGGCAGTGGGGTGAAGACATTTTTTTATGGAAAATTTACGTAGATTTTATGTCATTTTTTTATTTTGTTTTATTTTTAAAAACAAAAAAGAAAGACTTTTTTCTTTACTTTTATTCATATTATTTTTAGCGATGATTCTCATTAAATACATATGACTTTTAACACAGTACAAATTACAGTAAAGCAGTAATACTGTAAAATGTAATTGTTTTTATATAGTGTAAACTATAAGACTATAATAAATACTAAGACTATATCTTCAAATAGCTAATGTATAGTTTTTGTTTTTACAATCAGGAATAAGAGAACAATTGTTTGTTTGTTTATTTATTTATTTATTTGGAATAAATTAATGAGATTAATCAAAGGTGGTAGTATTATAAGTGACATGAAAAATGTCATAATACAGTTCAGCTTCAGACTCCAAAACTTCGTGTTTTATTTATCAGTACAAATTGTTTGTTTGTTTTTCGGTTTTGGTGTGAAATAATTTCTTGACAGGTTTCATGTGATTCACTCTGATCTTCTTCTTTCTCATTGCAAAATATTCTAAAGTATTAAAAAGGAAAAAGTGAAGGGAAGGAATTGAAAGAGAGAGAGGAGAAAAGGGAAATTTTTTGTTGATAGCGGTGTCTCTAAAATTGCTGGGAGGATGGGATGACCCAGTAAACACAAACACACACATTTCTGCTCTGTCGGAGAAAAGGCTTCACACCGACTCCATTACACTCAATTAACCTCTAAAAGGGGCAAGACAGACTGAGAGAGATTCCGACAGAAGAACAGAAGAGATGATGAGAGAGAACGAGACGTAACTCATTTCATTCTTTCATCTTAGCCCGTCCACAGAGACCATTTTACGATTGTACACTTATGCAAATAACCGCTTGCAAGATAATGACTGATTCCGATGCTTTATTCTGTTATTATAAAGCATATGAGTCTCTCTATTGTGGCTGGACTGCTTGGTCTCAACATCATTTTTCCCAGAGCTCGAAGGGTCATTTCTTCCAGATAATGTCTTTTAGTTTTATTCCTATTGTCAGGCGAAGATGGAAGCTTTCTTTAGCTGACATTTTTAAAGAAAAGCGTAGTTTGATAGCGGCACGATACAGCTGTGGCCAGAGCTGTGCTAAAAAAGCAAATTGAATCTATTTTGGTAATGTAAAAGTGGCAATGACATCGATTTTTCTTTATGACCTTAGTTGTAAAATATGCTAAATAAGCTGTCACGCAAATGCACAAATATGTTTCCCTCAAGTACTGCAAAATATTTCACCTGGATTATTTTTTAAAGTAGGCCTAGGTCTCTGTAGCTTGAAAATAGTATTGTAAAATAGAAAACAGTTGCATAATTTTTTAAAATAAATATCATATGTATTCAGTTTTATCATTTTTATTTTTAGAAACTTCATGTGCTCTTGTAATTTTTTTTTATTATTGTTTTTAAATGTTTCTAGTTATAGATATTTATGTCTTTTTCATCTAATATTTATTTTTATTTTAGCTTTTTTGTTGTATTTTAGTTAAAGTTAAAGTTATATTTTAAATTTTTATGTTCTGTTCTAATTTTATTAGTTTTTAGTTTTTAAAATATATTTCTGTAGGTTAAGTTGACATTTTTCATCTAATATTCTAGTTTAATAATAAAATTAAAATCTAATAAATTAATGGGATGTATGAAAGATCATTTAAATAAATATAATTTATTATTATATAATATTATTTATTATTATTTATATACTAATTAAAGCCTATTTTTGCATTTTATTTTTGCTGTACAAGAGATGTAAAACAGATTTTAAACTAAATAAAATTACATAAAATCATACTTTATGATTGTACTTGCATGACATATATGTACATTTATTTTCCATTAAAAAAAAAGAAAAAAGAGAAGAAATAAAGAAAAAAATTCTTTAAAGATTCTTTAACCCATTGCCAGATATTTTATAAACTAAAATAATTTTGATACATTTTTTTAAAAAAAAAAACACTTGTTTAATATCATGTACGTTTTTTTTTTATTGGAAAACAAAACAAAAATGCTATTAACACTTTTATTTATTTGTTAATTTATTTTTATATATTTATTTAAAAAATTAAATTGTATTAAATATTATATTAAGATATTATATCTTGTTTTTTAAAATTAATCAAAATTATTTGAGTTTATAAAATATTTAGCAAAGAGGTAAAATAAATCTTTTTTTTCTTTTTATGGAAAATTTAAATAGATGTTATTATTACATACATATTTTATTTTGTTATTAAAAAAAGACAAAGGAGAAAATACTTTTTGTTTGCAAGTTTTCATCTAATATTCTAGTCTAATTATAATATTCATATCTAATATTTATTTTATTTTATTTCAGCTTTATTCTTTATTTCAAACAATAAAAACCTTTTTTAATAATATATATGTATTTCTGTATAAACACATATATATATATATGTGTGTGTGTGTGTGTGTGTATTTCATTTTGTACAAAGTAGAGAAAGTTGAGACGCTCCTGTCTGTGCCCCCAGATAACACACGTGTGACATGTGAGTTTGTGGAGTTTGTTCACAGCATGATGACAGCATATAGACTTAGTCTTTGAATTTGGTTCAAGCTGCTTTTGCCTAAAGAGAGAGAGAGAATGGTGAGAGACGGCGGAAAGAAGCCTGTGATTCATTGTTGACATGAGCACCCGGCGAATCAAGACAGTTGGTTTCAATTTATCTCTCCATGATGGCAGTTGCCAGGGTTACCAAAGTATAGTTGGTGTCCAAGGAGGCAGCCGAGAGGATGCTCAGGAGAGCTATAGAGCCAATATATCACTTTGTCACACCCTTCAACAGGACTCTGTATGCCTGAGGGGTTTAGTGTGGTCGATTAGGGCAAGGTTGTAGTTGTGTGTGAGAGTGTGTGGGGTTCTGAGGGTTACACATGTCTGTATGTGCCAGTTTATACATAAAGGTGCATGTCATTAAGTTTGAATGAGGTCAGTCCTTCTCGACAGAGTGTGGCTGTATTTTAAAAACTAGGGAGCTTTATTTAAGGCTTTATAAATGTATTCAAATGTTCAAATTGTTTGTCCAGCAATTGGGTTTGAATGTTCAAATGAAATGTTTGAATTAACTTTTCATGTAGGATATGCATTTTCAAATTACATACTTTTAAATTAAATGCTTTGGGAATTATTATAATATTTGGTGACACTTGATAATATAAAACTACAGTATTAGCTGCCATTAAAGGGGTCATCAGATGCAAAGTTCACTTTTTCATGTTGTTTTGTGGTTTTTAATTAATCTGTAAAAACAATATCCACTTTAATATCCACCCACTGACAGAGGCCACTCCCACGATAGTTGATTGACATGAGCGTCTTACCTCAGATCAGCTGTAACAGTCCACCCTCTTTGTTTCGATGCTGGAGCAGGGATGTAAGTTAGACAAGAATATCTCCGATTGAGCGATTGAGGTGTTGTGTTGCTGGATGTAATAATGAACATAGTGGTCGTCATTTACTCCCGACATCTGAGCCGCTGAAGATGCAGTGGATTACATTTGTTTGTAAAGGGAATGCGGCTCCCGATCTACATATATCCGTCTATGTTGGCGCAAATCATTCATGATCCAGCTTCACTTACAGCAGAAGTGAGTAGAAGGGTTTTTTTATGAATCTTTGCGATCGCCTTTCCTTATAATGTGGTAGTTAGGAAGTTGAGCGGCTAAACGCGGCTAAATGCGGCTAAAGTAAACAGGCTCGTCACTCCACAGAGAGAAGAAAGGGGCGGGGCGAGCAGAACTCTTTTGCATTCAAAGGAACAACCCCGTAGAATAAGATGATTTTTGCAGAGCTCATTTTGACAAGGTAAAAGGGTGTTGTTTTACACAACCATTGAGAATTTTTAACCAAAGTATATTATAGACTTTTCATTAAGACCCTAAAGAATCATATCAACTTGTGGAAAATGGGCATCAAATGACCCCTTTAATAATAATGCAAATGTTCATTGTTAGTTCATGTTTGCTCAGGTCTAATTAAATAATTTTAACATTTAGCTTTTGATTTGATTAATTTATTAGAAAATTTTGAAATGAACTAAGATTAAAAAATGCTTAGAAGTATGTTTTTTTATTATTATTTTGTGGTAACTAATGTAGTTAATTAATGTTAACAAATTGAACCTCTTTGAAAAGTGTTACTGAATATTTTTAGTCAGTTTTAATTAAACATCATAGACTAAATTTGAAAATTTTAATCTAACATCCTCTATGCATTTTAACTGTGTTTGATCATTCAGATTAAATGATTTCAAACTGAATTTTTGAATCAAATGAAATAAAAATTGTAATCTAATTAATTACATGTATCAATTAATTAATTAATCAATTAATCGCAAAATAAATTTGACTGTGAAAATACCCAACAGTTTTGTTACCAGATTTGTCTTTAAAATAGCCTATTTTTATTTATGTTCCACAAAAGAAAGCTTTGAAATGACATGAGGGTGAGTAAATGATGACAGAATTTAATTTTTTGGGGTGAACGATCCCTTTTATGTCTTTTTTGTTTGTTTGTTTTTGTTTTGTTTTAATGAAATGATACTTTAAATGAGAAACTAAACCTGCCAGCAGGTGGCACTGATTTGGTTCTTTCATTTGATTTGATTCGTTTAAACGGCTGATTCATTCAGAAATTAAGTAAATGGCTCTCTTTATAAATGGGCATTTGAATCATTGGTTCACACGATTCGTTCAAAACACAGATTCATTCAGAACTTAAACAAACGTGCAACAATTCTGCAATGAGCAAAAACACATTATAATGTTTAAAATGAATGAATGAAAAAAAATGAATAAATGTACATTTATGTTTTTTAGCGTTAGTTCATATGAACTAACGCTAAAAAACATAAATGTACATTTATTCATTTCTATAATCAGTTTTCTTTTTAATTGGAAATTTTATGTTGTGTTGTAATTTTTGTTACTTTCTAGTTTTTTAGATTTCTATTTCTCTAGTTTAAGTTTAAATTTTTCATCCATTTCAAACAATAAATACCTTTTTTATTTGTTTTTTTACTTTGACTTTTAGATAACAAAAACATACATTTTTTTTATTTTGTAAAAAGTGGAGAAAGGTAGCTAATGTAGTTAATTTTAAGTTAAATCTCTTTGGAAAGTGTTACTGAATATTTTTATTCAGTTTTAATTAAACCATTTAAACATGAAAATTGGAATTTAACATTGTAAGTGTTTGATCATTCAGATTAAATTATTTCAAATTGAACACGAATCAGATATTTTTTGGAATTCATAGGCACGTCTGAATGTTTAAATGAAACACGTTTTGAATCAGACATTTTTGGGCATCATACACGGTCAAAAATGCTTGTGAATCACAAGCACAATCAATTTGAATGTTGGATCTGTCTCAGTAGGCAGCTCACTAGATTCTGAGTTTTAAAACGCAGCATATGTCTTTGTGGATTCACACAGCGTGTGAACTTCCCTCATGCATGGGAAGAGTCAGATCGGCCTGAGATCAGACAGAGCCGAGTGTGGCGTTAATGTCATCTACAGGCTGCCGTTTCTCAGGCGCCACTACACTGCTTCGAATCTATCGTCTTACAAATGTTCTAAATAAAAAGAACACTTGTCAGAGGCTGTGTATGTCAATTTTATGATGATTGATGTGTGTGAAATATGGTATTACTGCAGAGCCCGCCGATGATTTTCAGTGCTGTTTATTACAGGCTTGTGGCGGTTCTGACTGATCAATACTGAGTCAGAGGAAACCGTGACGACGGGACTCCATACCTCTCTGTCTCTCATCCGTTCTCTCTCTGCTTACAGCCTCTGTCCATCATTTCTTCTGTGATACTTTCTATTTTCCATTCTTCTTTGCTTTACGGCCTTTTTCTTTTCCTCTCTCACTTTCTTATCATCTCTCCGCCCTTAAATTCCTCTCTCTTTCTTGTTACTCTGCATTTACATGCTGCAGTCACTCTCGCCCCGTACTGCTGCAGTAATTGGAAAGCCGTCACTGAGCTCGATGTTTAGTGCAAAGGATAGATGGAGAGAGAGAGAGATAGCTGGAAAGAGTGTGTGAATATGCATGTGTGTTCGGACTGACTTTGACAGTAAAGGCAAAGGTTTAAGGGAACACTTTACAATAAGATTCCTTTTGTTAGCATTAGTTAACTACATTAGTTAGTGGAGTGTTAGGAAGTAACTAATTACATGTAATGGTGTTACGTAATTTAATTACAAAGTAAATGTAACTGTAATCTGTAATCTTAAAACAGTGTCTTAAGAACTAGTTTGACCAACTAGCAGTTAACCAAGTGGTAATCAGTCTTTTTGGATTCAACTTAGAATAATCTTAGAATTTAAAAAAAGCTTGGCCAGGAAAAAAAGAAAAAAAGAGATGACTAACTTCTAGGACTAGACTAAACCTTTTATGCAACTGGCCCATTTAAGGATTTCTTTGCTCATGCTGGAATCATTAGCTTCATAGCAGCTAATTTTTGAGAATCAAAACAGAGGAGTCGATTTGCAAACAGTTGCACCAGTTTTGCATGCCAAAATTTAGCACAAAAACCTGTTAAATTTTAACTAACCACCTGCAATCCAGTTTAACTACTGTATAAGCCATGCATATATTTTAAAGTATATTTTAAAATATTTTTTATTTATATTTTGATATATGTTGTTTTTTTTATTATTTTTGACATATAATACACAATTTTATACATGCATTTAAATTACAGCTTCAGTTGCTACAAAATAAAAGAAAAAGAAAGTTTTACACACACACACACACACACACACACATATATATATATATATATATATATATATATATAAATAGTATGCCAGATTGTTGAAGTATGCTGCATTCTCTACTTAAGTTGTGCAAATTGAATTCAGTGCATGTGTGTGAGATTTACCTCATTTGCATAGCACCTTTAGTGAATCAGGTACTGAAACAGAACAAATAAACAATGCATAAACAAGCGTGATTCATTCTCAGTGAATTCATTTCAAAATATTTGAGCAGAATTCCAGTAGGAGGAAGTTAACATCCTTAAGACACACAAACCTGTTAAACCTTTATAAACATCATTCACGAGTGTGTGTTTTGCTGTAATTCTAGTTTCGTTCCCGGCTGGACCGAAAACAGGAATCATATTGGGATGTTGCCTTTTCGCTGACGTGTGTTTGTGTGGAATGAATGGGTGAACGATTTGCGATGAATGAGAGAGACAGGGCTATAGCCACTCTGCCTGCAGCTGCATTAACATTCAGAAGCTGTCTTGCTGATAGAGCGAGCGAGAGAGAGAGAGAGAGAGAGAGACAGGGGAGGGAGGGGAGGGAGGGGAGGGAGGGGAGGACTTGGAGGGCAGAGAGAGGGAGAGAGAGGGGGGTAGGAGGGGCTGTTGATTACAGCACTAGGAGAATGTGTGTGTGTGTGTATATGTGTGTGTGTGTGTTTGTGGGTGCAAGGCTGTTTTAGGGGGGTGAGGTGAGTCGTGCTCAACCCCCCCATACACTAATCAATCCGGACCCCTGGCGCCCGCGCGTTGTCGTCGGCGACCGTCCGCGTACGGATAGAATGTTCAGGGCGGGAGCGCGCCAGCCCAGCCACGGGGAAACGGCGCAGCCGCGTCACAGCGTGTGTGCGCGTGCGAATGTGTGCGCGAGAGCCACGGGGAGTGAACATGCCCCACTCGCGGCGAGTGCAGCCCGAGCGCTCGCCGCCGTTCGCGACAGGCAGCCGTTAACGGGAGCGAGGGGGAGGGCGGGGAGCGCTCAGAGGGAGGAGAGGTGGAAGAAAGGAGGAGAGAGGAGCAGAGGAGGAGAAGAGGGATAGGAAGAGAGGGAGTGAGCCGCTTTCACCTGACGGCCCTGGCCGGTTCGGGAATATCGAGAAGGAGACCCGCGCACGCACGCACGCTGCCGCCTTCTCGCGGGACCATGTCGGTGACCACCGGATTTGGCTACCAGTTGCCGGGCATCACCACCGTAACCTATGTTTTTGTTTACAGCCCGGGGACGGTCCAGCGGGACCCCAGCCCTCCTCCCGTGGGGCCCTCACACACACTCTCAGGAGCCCGGGGCCCCAAACGGAAACTCTACAGCGCCGTGCCGGGGCGCACCTTCATCGTGGTCAAACCGTACACGCCGCAGGGGGAGGGAGAGATCCAGCTAAACCGCGGAGAGAGGGTCAAAGGTGAGTGCCCTTTCCCTGCTAATCGCTTTGCACCTGACAGCTGTCAATCATCTGGAAAAGGGGTGGGGTTAGACCAACTTTGCTCTGTGATGACAATCACAGTTTGTGCATTGCAATGTCTCTCGTGCCGTTAGAGTTGATTTGTTGGATCTTTATCATCTTTATCGGGCTGTCCGGGAAGTCTTGTGACTTTATTGCCAAAAAAAATGCATTTCACATAATCATGTGTAATGGAATGGGGAAAAACTGACAAAGCTGTTTGGATTATTTGAGTTCAATTCAGTTTACTTAGGCACTAAAATGGTAATATTGGTTATCGTTAGATAATGGCACACTGTCAATAAAAAAATTGCAATAATAACAATTACTATTTTCCTTGTGTTCATGCTTTGTAAAATAATTATATTTTTAATTAAAAGGGCATTTATTATAGGTCATATTTATTTATTTATTTATTTATTTATATAAATAAATGTGTACATATGTGACCCTTAAGTAGCAGGGGTATATTTGTAGCAATAGCCAAAAATGCATTGTATGGGTCAAAATGATTGATTTTATGCCAAAAATCATTAGGATATGAAGATGTTTTGTAAATATATCAAAACTTAATTTTTTATTAGTAATATGCATTGCTAAGAACTTTATTTCGACAACTTTAAAGGTGATTTTCTCAATATTTTAATTTTTTTGCAATCTCAGATTGCAGATTTAGATACAAATAGTTGTATCTCGGCCATATATTGTCATATCCTAACAAACAACAAAATATTGACCCTTATGACTGGTTTTATATATATATATATATATATATATATATATGCATATATACATTAATAAATAATGTTTTTATATTTATTAAGCATTTTCTAAATACTAAACAAATATTCTTTAAAGATTAAATATTTATTTGCAAATACATTTTAGAAATATACAGCTGTACAATTATTTTATAAAGTGTAAATTGAAATACAGCACACAATATTCTTATATATAATCTATTGCATACAGTAAAACCTTGTCATTGCTGTAAGCCAAAAAAATGATTTGAGACAGCCTGTAGTTCTGTATCTGCTGGCTGAGTCATGAAGAGGGCTGTAGATGGATCCACAGTGACCTACAGATTGTCTGTTTTGCAAGATGCACATGATTTTCCATCTTTAACATGTCATCTGCACTGGTATGTCTCAGAACGGGGAGGCGAAGGCTTGTCGTCTGTCAAACACTGCTCTCTGGAGACCGTCTCTCACATCACACACACGCTGACTCTCAGCTGTAAGGGCCATGCTCACTTGCTTACGTCCTAGGAAATCTTGATCCAGAGGAGATTCAGCTCAGTATTCATGTTTTTGTGCTGTTTACATGCGATGCTGTTAAAAGATGTGGTTGTAACTCATACTCACTGTTGAGCGTGTGAATGGACGCTGTAGAAGTGTGTATGTGTGCTCATGGCTCAGGTTCATGGCTTATGTGTTGTTCTGTTCTTGTCTCCATTCATGCTTCAAACCAGACTACCACTCAAACGCAGTGGAAGGTAAAGAACTCTGCATCCATCCCACTGCCCTCCAGTGTGTATGAGAGTGTGTGTCCTGTTCACAGCCCCCTACAGTGGTGTTTTATCCTTCAGTAACTCTTTCTTTCCACTCTGCATGCCCACCTGTGCACCCTGAACACATACACCACTATGTTATTGTGTTTCCTTCCTCCCTCTTTAGGCTCTACGAAAAAAATATTGCACATATTCTGATTTATGTCACATTTAATGCTTAAAGCATTTTAATAGAGTATAATTTCCTCCGCTTGTACCCAGAGGAGACTGGTTATTGCTCTGAGGTTGCTCATGTGTAGCTCAGAAAACTTAGTGGAGCATCATTTAAGTGTTAACTTTGTCTCAGATGTTTCTACTAAAATTTCTTCAGAGAAATACAAATAGACATGCATTAGATGAATATTTGCGTGTGATATGAGTAAAGAGATATATATTTTTGCCGCCGGCAGAGCTCAGATCATTCTGTATTGAAAGAATTTGAATGTAAGTTGTTGTTGTGATTATTATTGCTCAGATGCTGCTTTTTATTGCAGTTCTTGAAACGTAATAAATGTCCTAGTTATGCTGCTTTTATATATTAGCTTTGTCTTAAATGTTTCTCCTAAAATTCCTTGTGGGAAATACACTTAGACATAGATGAGATGCATATTTGCATATGGTATGAGTGAAAAGTTATGTATTTATGCTGCTGACAGAGCTCAGATCATTTGGTCTTGAAGAATCTGAATAGAAGTTGTTGTTGTCTTTGTTGTGTTGTTGTTCTTAATGTTATTGATCAGAACTGCGTTTAAATATTAGCATTGTCTCAGGTGCTTCTTTTATATTTTCTAATGAGAAATACAGATATACTGTACATGGCATACATGAAGCAAATACATGCATAAAGTATTAGTTATATATGAAGGAATTTGAATGTAAGTAATTATTATTATATTGCTGTTTTGCATTCATGGGAAGCTTCTAGTTATTTAAATATGTGACCCTGGACCACTAAACCAGTCATAAGGGTCAATTTCAATCATCTGAAAGCTAAATAAATAAGATTTCCATTAACGTATGATTTTTTTTAGGATAGGACAATATTTGGCCTGAGATGCAACTATTTCTATCTCAATACTCAATATCCTAATGATTTTTTGGCATAGACGAAAAATCAATAATTGTGACCCATACAGTGTATTTTTGGCTATTGCTAGAAATATACCCATGCTACTTAAGATCCAGGGTCACATATTACTTTCATCTCAGATGTTGCTCTTAAATTTTTTTCAGTAACTTACTAAAGGAAACAAATGAGTCAAAAGTTGACATTCATGTTGATTGCATAACATTGGTCTTGGATGGATCTAATGAAAAATGTTTGAGATCATATTAAGATCTTTGGTATCCTGACTTTCAAGATCTGTGAATGACTTGAGGAAGCATTACTAGTCTTCTCCTACTACTAGTTCTTAAAAAAAAAAAAGATCAAACGTCTCAATTTACTGTCTATTTGATCTCTTCTGAAAACTTCTGAGATATCATATTTGTAATTTTACTGTCCTACGGGACATGTAAACGTTTAGTCCAGAACAGCTGCATGTACGCTTTTCCTTCTGAAAACATCCTGACTCACATTCCTGTGCTGGGCAGCAGGTGCATTAATGGCCGTGAAGTGCCAGGATGCCCATGCTAGTGGAGATGGAGTTGCCGCTATAATCTGGTGGCACCATGACAGCATGCTGCTGCTTGTGCCAGCTCAAAAATTACCAGGACAAACCATATGCTGGACACACGACGCATCTCTGACGTAACAGCACCATATGTCAAAAATATTCATATTTCCTGTGCACATTCTCTTCTTGTAGCACTTCTGTAACCTTAGAAAGAGGCGAGCGAGCAGCCAGCAGTCTGTCTTTGACTCATAGTTCCTGATATATTCATAATGTCTGTCTCACTGATGTTCATTAATGTAGGAGTCACTGCTGGGAAAACAACATCTCATTTTCAGCTTCAGCAACACTATCTATGCAAACAGTGGGTCTCATTGCTGAGCTATTTAATTTTGTGCTTTAATGTGTCCTGAATTTAGGTATAAAATGTATGTATTCTTAAAGATATTATAAATATATAGTTTTACATCATATATTTTATTTAATTGATAATTTATCATTATAAAATTCTTTATATATATATATATATATATATATATATATATATATATATATATATATATTTTTTTTTTTTTATATATATGTACACAAAGTAGTTTAATTTCCAGCAGGCATTTCTGTGGTCTTCAGTGTCACTTTTGGTCAATTTAATACATGCTTGCTAAATAAAATGATTACTTTATTTAAAAAAGAAAACGTTACCTTCTGTAGTAGTTGCATATAAGTCCCTCAGTTGTCCTCAGTGTGAAAAGATGGATCTCAAAATCATACAGTCGATGTTGGAAAGGGCGAAATCTCTTATTTACAGTAGGTCAGTACTAAATAAAAAATAACATGCATTTTGTATGATCCCTCTTATTTTGGTAAAATAACATTTTGCAGATTCTGCAAGGTGTATGTAAACTTTTGACTTCAATTGTAATATTTTATACTATTTCAGTATTTTAAATAATGCTAATTGTGCTAAAACTTGGTGTGCAAGAACCTCTTCTGCGCACATACTGTAAGTATGCATTTTGTATACAGTTATTGTTGAATGTGCCCCAGTGAGAGTGTTGTGTGATATGTGATTTTGTGCCCCAATCGCATTAGTTCACCTTTGGAGACTCGCACTCACTGATAAAATCACGTTTGGGTGCACATATGTCTGCGAGACCTTGAGGACTGAATAAACCCGCTCGTGACTTCAGGTTGATAACCTTTAGCGTGCTCATGTGGGAACGTTTTGATGGTCCTGTGCCTCATACAGATGTGAAATGCATTTGGACAGCATGGCTTCAGTTCATTGGAGCTTACGAACTTCAGCCTTGCTTTGAGGTCGCAGATGATAAACGGATGAGGAAATATATCCCCCTCATAGCGGTGAGACCTGCTACTGAGGAATGATATTTTTAGTGTAGCATTTTTAGGGCAGATAAAGTCACATCTCAAGCTGATATGTGATTGATACATTTGTGAAAAACCAAAGGTTAGAGTGTATGTTTGTGTGTATGAGTCACATTATAAAGGAACTGAAAACTGGTTGTGATTACATATTTTTAATTTTAGTTTGAACTCTGAACCAGTGTATTTGATATCCATACTTCTGATTACTCCATACTCAAGTTGAGTACAAGAGTTAAGTACCAATCTATAATTACTTAGTCAGCATAATCATAGACATCAAATTTGGAAGCAAAGGACTTCCAGAATAAATTCTGAAGAGTATAAGTGACATTCACAATAAGCTGTTGTCTGTCGGCTTGTTCAAAGAGACAGTACGTGTAACACTTTATCTATTTCTGCTCTTACAATGCCGTTTATCTGTTTTTTATTCACTCTTCATCTCCATCTTTACCTTGACTTTTTTCTCTCTTCTCTCTCATTCCATTTTCTGACAGAAGAGAATGTTTATGAGGAGATCAAGCTCGGTAAACATGAATCCCACTCATCTCCACCTGTCTTTCCTCTATCCTGTTCATAGCTCCTGTGATACTACAGTCATAGAGCCAAATACACTAGTAAAATCAGCAATGTAGACCTACATATGCGCACTTTGTTGTGTTGTAGAGCTCTGATGTATGTGTGTTGTCTCTCTCTGGCAGAGTCTATCAAAGAAAGTGAAGAGGAAGGTAAATTCATTAGTGTAGAGATCTGTGCACTGCGCTGCTCTTGCTGGACTCTCTGTAGACTGCTTTAGGTCAGACGGAACCAGTTTAAGACTGCAGACCACCAATAGAATGAAGATCCCTGTAGATCCAGTGCAGTAGGTTACTAGGTTTTGCGAAAAAGGATGGAATGATGGATGAGGTTTGCTGTGTGCCTATGTGTGTGTGTTCATATGTCCTACAAGGATTGAAACCCACATTTTAGGAACCCTACCATGATTTGAAGGAAAATAACTTCATAAAAACAGTATGCGTTATTTCATATGTAAAAATGACATACAATCAGGGTTGCAGTTTGGCTATGGTTAGTCTGTAGTAATTATATTTGGCTTAATTTCAGAACAGAAGATGGCAGATTGTTTATCCCTAAACTTTGTCAGGTTGAAAGACAGCAGTTCAAGTAAAAAAAAATAAATAAAATCTATACCAAGCATAAATATATTATATATAATTTCCTTTCAAAACTAGAGTATATTTGCTGATTTGATCAAGACACTTTTCTATGGAAGCCTGTTTCCACCACTAAATAAAAAATAAAATACGGTAATTGCAGGTTTTTATCTCACAATTCTGACTTTTTTTCTTGAAATTGCGAGTTTACATCTCGCAATTCTAAATTGCGAATTATAAAGTACAGTTCTGATAAAACTGATAAGTTCTTAGAATTTATATCTCACAGTTCTGTCATAATAACTCAAAATTGTGTTATAAAGTCAGAGCTGTGAAAATTTGGAATTCTGAGAAGAAGTCACAACTGTGAGTTTATATCACACAATTCTGAAATATTTATCAGAATTGCGAGTTTAAATCTCAGAATTCTGAGTTTTGCAGAAGTATATATCACGCAATACTGACTTTATAACTCGCAACTTTAATTTTATATCACACAATTCTGAGAAAAAAGTGAGAGTTTGTATTACTCAGTTTGGAGAAAAAGTCAGAATTGTGAGATAAAAAGTCACAATTACCTTAATTTATTTCAGTGAGTCCCTTGTTTGTTCTGAACAGTTAAACTGAGCGCTGTTCTTCAAAAAAATCCTCCATGTCCTGCAGCTTCTTTGGTTTTCCAGCATCTTTTGCATATTTGAACCCTTTCCAAAACTGACTGTGAGTATCTATCTTTTCACACTGAGGACAATTGAGGGACTCAAACACAACTATTAAAAAAGGTTCAATCATTCATTGACACTTCAAAAGGAAACACAACAAAGGAAAAACTTTTGAACAATATGAAGATGTCCAATTTTTCTTATTTTATTGAATGATCACTTTTTTTCCATTTAGTACTGCCCTTCGGAAGCAACAGAAGATACTTGCCTGTTTCCTGGAAGACAAATTAAATACAATTTACCTTGATCTTCAAATTCAAAAAGTTTTCACCCCCTGGCTCTTAATGCATTGTGTTTCCTGGATATTTCTCTGGATTCATGGGTAGTGTAGTTCTTCGCCTGGAATTTGTCTGTTGTTAATTAAGTTAAAATAGCACTGCTTTTCTTTCCTATTATTAACCTCAGAGCACATGGTATGTTTGTCTTGAAAGCTTTATTTAGAATCATTCAAAATCAATTGTTATGCGTGTAAAATAAATGAGATTTTATTTCTGGAACCCAATTGCTCCACTCTATAGCCTAGTGCTATAATGGCAAAGAAAAATCATTTCAGAGGCAGGGAATGTTATATTACATTTTGATTGAAGATTCAAAATAAGATTCAAATAAGAAAGTACATATTTTATTTCATTTTGACTATGATACTGTATAAAGATGTGTAAATGTGGTTATATTTTATGTCCCCATGCTGTCAAATTCATTTCATTCATTCATTTCATTTTTTTCCTTAATGTCATCAGCAGAATCTCCCTATGTAGACCATTATGTAGAGCATGAAATTAAGAAGGAGGATGGCCGTGGTTCTGTGGACGATAAAGGTAATCTTATCCATGTAGCTCTGCTGTGTTCTCTTAGAAACAGTAGGTAGAGAAGTGTGCGGTAGGTTTCGATTAAAATAGATTTGTTTCTGTTTTTATATCTGTAATAAGTTCCTACACCTCCTAATGCTGTCCTGCATGATCTTGAATGCATTCCCTGCTCATTTCATTCCATCGACAACAAGGCAATATTAAACGTTGTATCCTGTTAAGCTCAATCAGAATGTCAACAGTGATTGGAATCAATTTGTCGCCACTCGAGAGAGCGAGCAGATAAACACGGGCGCTGGTCTTACGGGTGTTGTTGTTTAACATTAGTGGGCGTCGATGCATGCGATAGTCTTACGGCGTAACGGAAACGTGGCTGTCGCATGCATGATGTCGTTAATATTCCACGAGCATTGGGAGTGTCCCACAGCCATTAATCATGTTTGTGAATGTCTAATCTGGCTGTTATTTGCAGCAATTCCATTTTCATGCCTGTCTTAAAGATTAATAAGTAGAGGTGTACGAGACTAGAGGATGCTGGGAAAACATGAGCTCATGCTGATAATCTACTCTGTGACAAAGTCATGGCTGGCCCAATTAAAGACCATGTGATGGTATCATTTTAGAGGGCAGTTTGAGTAACACATCTTCACCTGAATGGGAGCGAAACTGTTAACCAGTCGTATCTTGGTTCAGAAATGGCCTTTATCGAAGGAACGGATACTGTCTTCACACTGTGTCCTGGAACAATGGCTGTCTGAAACTGAAAGTCGATTTGCTTATTTGCTACCCAGTAAGTCTGTGCCAAAAGCAAGCAGCATTTTTGTAAGGTTCCTTTTATAGAATCCTTCAGATTCTGTAGAACATAATTAAAGGGATACTTCACCCAAAAATGAAAATTCTGTCATTGGTTACTCACCCTCATGTCGTTCCAAACCTGTAAGACCTTTGTTTATCTTCAGAACACGAATTAAAATATTTTTGATGAATTCCGAGAGGTTTCTGACCCTGCATAGACAGCAACGCAACTACAACATTCAAGACCCAGAAAGGTATTAAGGACATTGTTAAAACAGTCGATGTGACATCAGTGGTTCAATTTTAATCTTATGAAGCAACAAGAATACTTTTTGTGCGCAAGAAAACAAAAATAACGACTTCATTCAACGATTTCTTTTCTTCAGTGTCAGTCTTCGATGTGCGTTCATGACGTGCTAGTTACTTTACATTGGTAGTTACATTGCTGTCTATGCAGGGTCAGAAACCTCTCAGATTTCATCAAAAATATCTTAACTTGTGTTCTGAAGATGAACGAAGGTCTTATGGGTTTGGAACAACATGAGGCTGAGTAATTAATAACACAGTTTCTATCCCTTTAATGCAATATATAATGGCTACAGTGCTTGTTTACTTGAATGGTACACTGAAAAAAATGGTACTTTTAACTCAAATAATTAGGAAGTCTTCGTAATATTTACAAAAAAACAGCAAGTGACACATTGAATTAAACATGACATTTTGAAGCAGGAAAAACTGAAATAATGTTTTTGCTTGTAAAGCCTATTCCAATAAAATGCTTATTACACATTTGGAAATTTTAAAAATCATTTTTACAGTGTATAATTGGTGCTGTCAACAACATGTTATGTGTTTTTATTTCAAGGAATCTATGAACTCAAAATGTGTTGAATGTAACTATGCCAAATGCAAAATGTTGTTTTTAATCATTTGAATTGTTATATTTATTTGTTACATTTGTTACATGTAACAAAAATGTTCCATTTATTTACTTATAATATAATATAATATAATAAGGATTGTGATGTATTATAGGGATATACAGTATCTGCACCACCTACAGAAATGGATCAGATGGAGTAGACAGGACCGTATACAGACAGACACTGGATTTCGATACACCTTAAAGAGATAGTTCACCCAAAACTGATCATTCATTAATTAATTACTCACCCTTGTGTCATTTTTAAACCTGTAAGACCTTCATTTATCTTTGGAATACAAATTAAGGTATTTCTAATAAAATCCAAGAGCTTTCTTACCCTGCATCAACACAACTGACACATTCAAGGCCCTGAGAGGTAGTGAGGACATTATTAAAATAGTCTACATGACATCATTTTTTTGCGTGCAAAGAAAACAAAAATAACGACTTTATTCAACGATTTCTTCCGTGTCAGTCTTCGACGTGCGTTCCTGACTTGCTAATTACATTACATTGGTAGTTACACTGCTGTCTATGCAGGGTCAGAAAGCACTCGGATTTCATCCATAATATTTTAACTTGTGTTCTGAAGATGAACGAAGATCATATTGGTTTGGAACAACATGAGGGTGAGTAATTAATGTCAGCATTTCTGGGTGAACTATCCCTTTAATGCAATATTTAAAGGATACAGCACTTATTTACTTATCGAATGTTATACTGACAAAAAAGTGGTACTTTTAAGCAAGTCTTCCTAATATTTACTAAGAAACAGCAAGTGACACTTTGAATTAAACATGAAATTTTGATGCAGAAAAACTGAAATAATGTTTTTTTGTAAAACCTACTCGAATAAAATTTTAATTGCACATTTGAACATTTAAAAAATAATTTTTACAGTGTATAACTTTGCTGCTGTCAACAACAAAGTTTTGGGTTTTTATTTCAAGGAATGAATTAACTCATAAAATGTAGTGAATGCAACAATGCCAGATGCAAAATGTAATATAATTTGTCTGTAGATACAGAATTGTTACATTTATTTGTTACATTGTAACAAAAATGTTTAATTTATTTACTTATAATATAATATAATATAATATAATGCAATACAATACAATACAATACAGTATATAGAGGGATACATCTGTACCGCCTGCATCAGATGGAGTAGACAGGACCGTATACAGACACTGGATTTGGATACACCTTAAAGGGATAGTTCACCCAAAAAGGACAATTCTGTCATTAATTACTCACCCTCATGTCGTTCCAAACCTGTAAGACCTTCGTTCATCTTCGAAACACAAATGATATTTTTTATGAAATCCAAGAGCTTTCTGATCCTCCACAGACAGCAAGGAAACTACCACATTTAAGATAAAGATGAACGAAGATCTTACAGGCTTGGAAAGACATGAGGATAAGTAATTAATGACAGAATTTTAATTTTTGAGTGAACTTTCCCTTTAATGCATTCCTGCTTTTGCAAACAATCTGGCTGATTAGCCAACACAACCTGGTATTCGTAACCCATTTTACTTCCATCATATGATGTAATTCAAATGCAACAGGGTGTTCAATGAGTAAAAATGTAGGTTAACCTGTTTCTTATCTATTGAGAATTGGGTTGTCACTATATCAGGTGAGAGGAAAAGATTTGACATCTTGATAAGATCATTGATTAATTACTACTGAATTAGCTGATGAATTATTCAGCATAAAACCAAGAACATAAATTGAGCATGTAAAAGCCTTTTTTAAGCAAAAGAAAAAAAAAAGGCATTTATAGATGGGCACCAGTGCTTAATTAGCTCCTTTAGCGTTTCTTGGTATGTTTGTCCACCTCATTAAAGATTTCCCATTGGCCAACAGTAAAACCGTAATTCTTTTAAAGTTAAAGAAATCAATTAACTTTAATTGTGCTTCTCCACTAGTTTTGAGGCGGTGTGAGTACCATAAGGCCGGTTTCCCCCGACAGAGCCCTATTACTTTTCAAAGCAGCTTAATAGAATTGGTATTTGAAGGGGCCACTAGTTCCTAGTATTTGCCGAGAAGTTTGTGTTGCTGTGCTCAAAGTGAACATTTGTAAACAGCCACTTGTCCTGGGGGCCCGCGGGCAAGGTCTAGCACTTTCCTTGCCAAGAGCGCGATCCCTTGCTTTTCGCGCTCGGTACGCAACTACGTTATTCAGGAAACAAGAGCACATCTGCCTCTGCCTGTCTCTTAGCAACAGGTGTCTGTGTTTCAGTATGGTATGTGCACTTGCCAAATGATGTGACATTTCACTGTCAAAGTTAAACTCTCTGTGATATGAAAATATTTGTGTTCGGTCGGACTCTGCCAAGTCGTGTGGTGTAGACACAGTGACCTAAATAAATACCCACAATGCACTGACGCTCTGGGCGATACATGTTCGACATGGTGTAATCGCTCTTAAATGTGCCAGATATACAAAATATTATTTCCCATGCAATGCATGCATAAAAATATGACCCAGTTCTGCATCCAAAGGCAGTCAGGAAACGCTTGCACCATCTGAAATGTGATTTAAAGTGTGCATAAGATGTTTGTAAGTTGGAGTTGCCTTAATTTATTGTTTTGCAAGGTCATGTCGCAGATGATGCTCAAATCAAGCGGCGGTTGTGGATTTATGTTTGTCTGTGTGTGTTTTTTAGAGTTGTTTTATGGCGTCTGACAGTGTAATGAATTGCGGTTTTGATGTAGGTTCGTATTGTCCCATTGCAGCTGTAGGGAGCCCATCTCATCAGCCCGCTTATGGCCATAAGAGGCTTTCTGCTGACTCATGCCTGTGTATCATAGGGTCTGTGCGTTTGTGCTGACTCACTCACAACTTTTATTAAGGTGACAGAGTAGAACATATGTTGCTTTATGGTGTAAATACACTGAATCTGAACATCTGCACTTACACACTTATTCAAAGCTTTAGGCTATGTACCAGTCGCCTAATAGTGCAGCTTCACAAGGTATTTGGCCATCATAACTGAAGATGTATATGATGACATAAAAGTTATTTTTAATTCAGCAAAGATGCATTAAATTGATCAAAAGTTACAGTAAAGAAATATATATTGTTATTGATAAAAAAAAAATTTAGGAGGAAGAAAATCAGCTTATTAGAATTATTTCTGAAGGATCATGTGACAATGGAGTAATGATGCTGAAAATTCAGCTTTGCATCACAGGAATAAATTACATTTTAAAGTATATTACAATAGAACACAGAAATTTTAAATTGTAATATAATTTCACATTATTACTGTTTTTACTATATTTTTTGATCAGATAAATGCAGACTTAGTGAGCATACAGTCATTCTTACAAAAAATGTTTTTAAAAAATAGATATGTATATAGATACACTGCCATTCAAAAGTTGGGGATAAGTAAGTTTTTTTAAGACATCTTTTTTAAAAGACATCTTTTTTGCTCATCAAGGCTGTTTTTATTTGATTAAAAATACAGAAAAAACAGTAATATTGTGAAATATTATTGCAAATTAAACAAGTGGTTTTCTATTTTAATCTACCTTAAAACAGAATTTATTCCTGTGATGCATGCTGAATTTTCAGCGTCATTACTCCAGTCTTCAATGTCCAATGATCCTTTGGAAATCATTCTAATATGTTTATTAGATTTATTTAGATTTATTATCAATATCGAAAACAGTTGTGCTGCTTAATATTTTTTTCAGTCTTCTTTGATGAATAAAATGTTAAAAAAGATTAGCAGCGATTTAAAATAGAAATAAAATAGGATCATGTGACACTGAAGACTGGAGTGTAATGGCTGATGAAAATTCAGCTTTGCATCACAGAAATAAATTACATTTTAAAGTATGTTAAAATAGGAAACTGTTATTCTAAATTCCAATAATATTTAATAATTTTACTTTTTTTCTGTTTTTGATCAAATAAATGGAACTTTGATGACCATAAGAGACTTCTTTAAAAAACATAAAAAATCTTACTGATCCCAGTCTTTTGAACAGCAGTTTAGATATAGATATTAAAAAAAATTTCGGCTTCAGCATATGCCCGATTTTTGCCCCTGATATAGTGTTTTTCGTCAGACTATGACACTTAGTAGCAAAACAAGCTATCTTTTAGTGCACCTGGATGCTGCTTTGTATTTTAAACTGCGATTGGATTACATCATGGAAATGTCCACCTCCCGTCTAAGTGGGCGATTCTTGGCCAGAATAAGCTGCACTGTGAACTGCATTTATTGCTGATGATCAAAAGTCTGGCTATGAGAGTTATTTTAAGTGACTACATGGTAGTTATCTCTGAAAATAATTTCAAATGTCAGTTTTTATATCTGAGAGACTGATCAGTGCTGGTGTTTGTACTTGTGTTATAATGAGGCAACGTTTCGCTTACATCAGCTTGCGCTTGTTTGTATGTGGTATCTTTGATCTCAAGGTTAATGCACCACTCAGTGCATTTTGACTTTTCTGTCACAGCTGACCACCTGTATTCTTTCTCTGTCACCTTTACCCTGCCCCAAACTTTTGCTCCCCACTGTCCACACCACCTGTCACACACACACACACACACACACACACACACACACATATCTTGGCTAACACGCAATAGCCTTCTGCTTGTGGCATGTTGTATATGCGCTGTGTCCTTCTTTCTTAACTATGATTCACTCACACTTGAGGGTGTTTAATTAGAGGGTTTATCTTGTGAACAACAACTTGTGATTTTTTTAAAAGAGGCCTTTATTTAAAGAAAGTTTTTTTTTTCTTGCTTTTTGGGAATATAAGCATTCAATTTAGCATGTAGACAAACAGTAATATTCATAACACAATGCCACAAAAAAAGTTCATTCTGAATGTTCATGCTTGTGTCATCATAGTTAAATAAAAAAAAATGATTCTGTACTTTTTATTTATTTATTTTTGTCTAAATTCATTTTTTTGTAAACATTTATTTATTTGTATCAGTAGTATTTATATCACAATTCAGACTTTTTTCTCAGAATAACGGGGTGTAAACTCACAATTGCGAATAATAAAGTCAGAATTGCAAAATAATTATTGACAATTCTGACTTTTTTTTCTTGCGAATGCAAATTTTGTGCCTCGCAATTCAGATTTAGATTTTTTTTCTTGCAATTTTGAGTTTTTTCTTGTAATTTTGAGTTTATGTCTGTCACAAGTCATGGTGTGCGGGGAATGAGGAGTGAAAACGAGGAGGTCCAGTTATGCACATTTATTAAATAATCCAAAAAACAAGCAGGAACGGACAGGAACAGCAGGGAATCCAACGTAAACAGAAACGAACAGACTTTGAACTAAACCAGAGTGACATAAACGGACTAGGAGTGACTTAAACAATAACCGACGACCAGACTGTGAAAACAACCAAACTTATATACACAGACCAATGAGGGGGAGACAGGTGTAATCGATTAAACAGTGACGTAATAATTAGAGACGGAACAGGAAGACCAAATAAGGGCATACACAGGGAAAAAACACACAAAACAGTCCACAGGGGTGTGACAATGTCTCGCAATTCTGACTTTTTTCTTACAATTCGGACTCTTTTTTTTTTTTTTTCATAATTTTGAGTTTATATCTCGCAATTCAAACTTTTTTCTCAGAATTGTGAGATATAAACTCAAAATTGCGAGTTATAAAGTCAGAAAGACATGTTGACAGATATGTTCTCAAAATTGCAAGTTTATATCTCTTAATTTTGACTTAACTCACAATTGCATGAAAAAAGTCATAATTGTGAGATATAAACTCATAATTTCTGGCATGTGTGATTTAGTTATTTATTTATTTTTATTTAATTTTTTTTTTTTTCAGAAAAAATATTCAGAATTGCGAGTTTATATCTTATTGAGTTTATAAGTCAAAATTGTGAGATTAAAAAAAAGTCACAATTACCTTTTTACATGTTTTGGTCAGTGGCAGAGCTGGGCTTTTAAAAGAATGATTAATTCATTTGTTTAAAAATAGGTTTACCTTAAAATAATTGACTTACTTTATACTGCTTTATTTAATGTTAAATGTTATATTTTTGATCTAGAATTTAAAATTTTTTATTTTACTTTATCTTATCCAAAATCTCATGTAACACTTTCCTTATTGAATATCCTGTATCATTTGAAAATGTCACATTGTGAAAGTAAAACTGATTGTTAACACAGTTGACTTTTAAGATGCAATTACACATTTAGCTGGATAGTGTAGAAAACGAATTAGTGTGTTTAAACTAATTAGCACGTTAAAGACCTTTATTAACATTAAAAGTGGGCAGAATATGACAGAAATATGACAGAATATAGTAGAATATACTTTTAAAATCCTTTTTACCTTTATATCCATTTTTAAAAGTCCAGTATAATGTATATAACAGGCAACATGATTCGGGTCTTCCTTCCGTCCCTTTATGGTCACACACAGGTTAATGATGTTTGACATGATATTGAAACAGGCTTCTGGAACAAACCGGTGTTGTTGTTTTTGAATGGTTGGAGCTCCTGAGCAGAACCGCTTCATGTGAAGGCCCATTGTTCCCAAGGGCAGTCTGAACACACCAACAAAACGCCATCGATCAGGAGCCCATGATTGATGTTCTGATAGCTAGAGACTAATCAATAGATTGAAGCAGTGCGTGGGTGTGATGGGGCAGAGAGGAGCTTCCTCTGTCACTGCTGCTGCTGACTGCAGACTTCCACCTCCACCACAGCAACAGTCCTGACGGTGATGGAGTTCCTCCATAAACAAAGTGCTGTTTGCTGATCTGAACCTGGGGAAGCCGGGCTGACAGTGAATGCGAATGAGAAACAGTTCACCCAAAAATTATTCCCCCTCAAGTCTGTATGAGTTTTTTCTTCTCTTGTATGTAACACCACTATGTTAAAACTGTCTTAAGAACTAATTTGAGCAACTAGCAGTAAGCCAAGAGGTAATCAGTCTTACTTTTCTGATTAAAAATGGGACAATCCTTACTTTTTACTTTTTTTGTGCTTTTAATACTTTTTTGCGTCTGACTTAAAAAAAAAAGTTATTACCAGTTCTGAAGAAAACCAATTAGATGACTAACTTTTAAAGACTAGTCTAAGCAGTTTGTGCAACTGGCCCCAGGTGACTTTTTGAAGAGTATCCTGATTTCACTTCAAATTAAAGTAAATGCATATTGGGATTGTCAGGATTCAAAGGAGATGCAATAGCGTCAAAAAAGCGAAGTAAAAATAGTCCGTATGATTCATGCATTATCCAATTTATCTGGATGTCCAATATCCAATTTATCTGAAGCCGTACAATAGTGTGTATTAATGATGAATTCTTTCATTAAAAAGACTTTTTTTCAGACGATAGGAAGTCATACAAATTTGAAATAAAAAAGTAAGTATATTAGTAATAATCATGAAAAGAATAATAATAGTAATTACATATAATATATGAGTCATAATAAAAATGTAAATATATTTTATAACATTTAAAATAAGTATGTAAATATTTTGTTATTGTTAATAATATTATTAACATTATTACATTGCAGTATTACTAGCATATATATATATTTGGGCTGTCAATCAATGATTAATCACATCCAGAATAATAAAAATAAATATAAAATATACACAGTACACTATGTACACATATGTAAATGATGTAAATATTTAAATATGTAATATATAATAATGAATATATAATAATGTAATATATAATAAAGTAATAAAAATGAACATTTAAAATATATATGTAAATATTTAGCTGTTATTATATTTATTAACATTATTACATTGTAGTATTGCTAATACTTGTATGTATGTGTATATATATTTTTTTTATTTATAATGTATAAATATATAAATATGACATTTTTCTTAAATATGTACATATATTTGTGTGCATTTATATATACATAAATGAAATTCACAGTGCACACACATGTAAATTATGTAAATAAATGTTTAAATATATAATATATATAATATTATATATAATAATATTATATTTTATTTAATATATATATATTATATTTAATATAATATATTTAATAAAAAAACTAAATACGATAATAATAATAATACTATATGTAATAAATATATTATAACACATAAAATATGTATATTTAAATATTTTGTTTTTTAATATTACTAATGAGAATGTAAACATTTTTCCTAAATATATACATGTGTGTGCATTTATACATAATGATATACATAATAAATATACACAGCACACACACATATTATGTAATGCATATTTTTTTAAATATATAACTAAATTAGAATATAATTTTTGTGTTTCTGATCTTTTAAACACTATTTTTGGTCAGTATGTGTTTGATATAAAAAGATAACAGCTAACAGGTTTGAAGAAACATGAGGGTGAATATATAATGATTTTCATTTTTTGGGGGGTGAATTGTTCTTCTAAACTGGGATAGGATAGGGTCCAATTTAATTTGAATCAAAACCCAAAAACTCCCACACCTACAGCCAATACTTGTTAATGCAACAACGGTAATGAAATATCATCAGTCTCGCACATAATTCTTCCAGCGAAGAGGTGTTTTCACCTCACATCGCTCATCAAAGGTGAACTTTGCAATCTTTCTCTCTGATTAAATTCATTACGCAGTCACGCAGTGTTAACAAAATCGCTAATGCGGGAGAATACAGGGGGAGGGGTGATGGACTGAGAGCATTTCCGTGGGACTATTGTACCTGTCTGCCCGCTGTCAGAGAGAAATGCTTTAACTGTGCGTTTAATCTTCTCTAACTTCTTTTATCTGCTGCTTTGAGAGAGGCTGAGAGAGGTATGAGAGTGAAGCTGGAGAAAAAGAGGCTGCGTTAATGGCCGCTAATGGTGTTCTGGGTCTAACTGTTTTAAATATTGGTGCCTTAAATAAGATTGGTGTTCTCTGTGTTGTTGGGGGAAGGGAAGTGTCCTGTTGTCTGCTGCAATCAGTGGTGCTTGTTGAGCCAGACGGACTGATTGTGCTCTAATAATCATGGTGAATGATGTTGTTTTACACCATAACAGTAATCAAACTTGGATATATTTTCACATTGGCAAACTGAATCCAGCTATAGTCTAACTATAGATATTTACATTGGATAATCGTATTATATATAATATTGTGTATATCTTTGATGTACTATAGATAGATAGATCGATAGATGGATGATTGGTCAGATCACCTGTCAATCGTATTCCCAGCAAAGAGTAAATTGGTTACTTTAAAATAGTGCTGTCATATCGATTAATCACAGTTAATCGCATCCAAGGTGTTTGCATTCATATATGTGTTTACTGTGTATATTTATATATATATATATATATATATATATATGTATATATGAATAAACACACAGAAATACAGTACACTACCAGTCAAATATTTTTGTTTTTTAATGTTTTTTTTTTAAAGAAGTCTCTTCTGCTCACCAAGCCTGCATTTATTTGATCCAAAGTACAGCAAAAGCAGTACCATTTTGAAATATTTTTACTATTTAAAATAACTGTTTTCTGTTTGAATATATGTTAAAATGTAATTTATTCCTGTGATCAAAGCTGAATTTTCAGCATCATTACTCCAGTCTTCAGTGTCACATGATCCTTCAGAAATCATTCTAATATGCTGATTTGCTGTTTAAGAAACTCCCATTTTATTATTATTATTATTATTATCAATATTTAAAACAGTTGAGTACATTTTTTTTTATTCTTTGATGAATAGAAAGATCCAAATATCAGCATTTATCTGAAATAAAAAGCTTTTGTAACATTATACACTATACATTCAAAAGCTTGTAGTCAGTATAATTATTTTTATTAGTTTTTTTTTTTTTGGAAGAAGACATTATAGAAATTACTAGTTTTATTTAGCAAAGATGCTTTAAATTGGTCAAAAGTGATGATATGTTACAAAAAAATTCTATTTCAGAGAAATTCTGTTCTTCTGAACTTTCTATTCATCAGAGAAACCTGAAAAAATTATACTCGGCTGTTGTCAACATAACAATAAATGTTTTTATGCAGCAAATCAGAATATTAAAATGATTTCTGAAAGATCACGTGACTGGAGTAATGATGCTAAAAATTCAGCTTTGAAATCACAGGAATAAATGACATTTTAAAATATATTCAAATAGAAAACAGTTATTTTAAATAGTAAAAATATTTTTTAATTTTACTGTTTTTGTTGTACTTTGGATCAAATAAATGCAGGCTTCGTGAGCAGAAGAGACTTCTCTAAAACACATTAAAAATCTTACTGTTCAAAAACTTTTGACTGATAGTGTATGTAAATATTTCTTAAATATAAATACATATAAATGTATTTATATGTAAATAAATATACACAGTACATATATATTATGCAAACACAAAACTTTTTTGGGGGGGGATTTGACAGCCCTACTTTAAAAATTATGATTAGTTTGTAGCTTGGCAAGCTGTAGTTTCAAAATAGCAGTAAAATCATGTCATGCATGGCCTTGTATGGCTTATTGCTCTTCTAAACATGTGATTTGCCAATTTAACGATGACCAGTGGGATTTACAGTGCATGTTTACTCATTAGTTTTGCAGAGCGGTGGTGACCAGACATGAATGTTGTGCTACAGCGAGGTGAGACACAGGAGCTTTTTCTTCATTAGGACATCACTATGATGATTGCAGACATGGCCAGATTGTCCGAAACATGTCCGTCAGGATCTAATTCTGCCCTGCGCAGCATGCCGCTCTCTTTTTCCAGCCAACCCAGAGCCGTTCGGAAAAAACTGTCCTGCTTCCGACACACTGCGATTTGCTCTAAAGGCTGGAAACAAAAAGCAGATCGCCTAAATCCCCTCCACGGGATTTCTGTCATTAACTCGGAGAAGAAAGCCTGTCGCTCCGTCTGCCTGTGCGCATGCTGTCCGCTCCCCTTCCGGATCTTTCCACAATGCCAATTAGGTTTAAGAGAAACACGCTGTTACGCGTCTATATATTTACATTTATGTCTCCAACTGTGCGACCATCATGACAGTTTAGGCGTTTAAGTACGAGATGCCGTGATTCATAGCTCAGGCGACCAGCAAGGTCGGATTCTTACAGATTCGTAGATTGTAAACACAGCACCGGTGAGTCAGAGGCTGAGAATAGTAAGCTCAGAATTCCCGGAGTGTGTCCATATGGCTTATATTGGAAAAGAGTGGACTCACGCGCAGGTGACGGGTCCGGCTGTGATTAGAAACAAAGGGTGGATTGAACCCGGTATAGAAATGCTTTGATAGGCCTCACCGTGAAGCAGAGCAGCACCTGACTCATCAATAAGGAAAGCTGCCCAGGATTAGTGAGAGGATGAATTACACATAACAAGATCGACCCGGTATAGAGAAACAGGTAAAGATGGGAGGGAGGAAGAGGGAAAAACAAAAGGCGGGTTTGTTTGTTTCTGGCTGTGTCAGTTCATTAGCACGCTAGTAGGGGAGAGGGCAGCTCTCTGGGCATGTAGCGTGCCTGCGGACCTGATGAAGGGCATCTTTTATATGAGCCAAATAAACGCAGCATCTCCTTTGTGTGTTATAGGACTCCTGTGTATGAAATTAATACACAAGCATACTGAATAAACAGAACAAGAACAATTGTCTTACAAATGAACATGGATGTTGTGTGACATTATGAAGTCTATTTAAAGGGGTAGTTTAAGACCTTCGTCCATCTTCGGAACACAAATGATGATATTTTTAGCTTTCTGACCCTGCAAAGACAGCAATGCAACTACCACGTTCAAGGGCCAGAAAGGTAGTAAGGACAATATTAAAATAGTCCATGTGACATCAGTGGTTCAACCGTAATTTTATGAAGCGACAAGAATACTTTTTCTGCACAAAGAAAACAAAAATAATGACTTATCTTCCACGTTATAAATTATTTAAATGCTGTTCTTATGATAAAATCTTTGTAATAAAGCAGGGTTTCCGCAATGGTATTAAGTAGTGCAACTGTTCACAAAATAAATGTTTCTTAAGGCAACAAATCATATTAAAATGATTTCTGAAGGATCATGTGACACTAAAGACTAGAGTACTGATGCTGGAAATGTATCTTTGCATCACAGGGATAAATTACATCTTAAAATATATTAAAATATAAATGCTAATTTCAAACATATTTGTAACTACTCTAATGATTTTTGCTGTGTTTTTGACCAAATATTCTAAGTACTGTGGTGCATCTTTGTGTCTGCCATATTGAAAATGTCAAAATCCAGCTGATTTTCACAAATGTGGTTTGTCATAAACCTCAGACTGTTTTGCATATGATGACGTGACCCTGGATCAAAACCAGTCTTAAGTAGCACGAGTATATTTGTAGCAATAGCCAAAAACATACTGTATGGGTTCAAATGATCGATTTTGCTTTTATGCCAAAAACCATTAGGATATTAAGTAAAGACCTGTTCCATGAAGATATTTTATAATTTTTTCTACCATGAATATATCAAAACTTTTTCATTTGGACAATTTAAAGGTAATTTTCTCAATATTTAGATTTTTTTGTTGCATCCTCAGATTCTAGATTTTCAAATCAAGTTGTATCTCGGGCCAAATATTGTCCTAACAAACCATACATTAATGGAAAGCCTATTTATTCAGGTTTCAGATGATGCATAAATCTCAGTTTATAAAAAATGACCCTTATGACTGGTCTAGGTTCACATGTAAAATTAAAAATGAAACAGATGTCTGGTAAAACATTATTGTAAATTATATTGATCATCATAAAGCTCATGCTAATTAAAGCAGTGGGACTAATCATCATGAATGGAAGAAAATCATATTTGTTTATTCAGTTCATGTGTTTGTTATTAAATCATTGTTTATAGAAGCAATCATTTGCATATTCTTTCTTTCAATAAATATAATCCATAATCAAAGATAGCTTGAAATGAGATAAATTAACTGAAGGCAGTAATTGCTGTGCTGAATATTCTTCATCTGCAGTTTACTTACTATAAATTGAACTTGTGTTAAACAGACATATTTAATAATTACAGTGCCGTGTTCATCATTTACAGTAGGTTTGCCAGCCTGATTGCTTTTGATGAGATCAGCTGTAGTCAGTTGCTTTAGACTATTACTTCAGACTCAGACTAGTTTTATAACAATTTTTATAGCATTTTTTTTTTAAGTGTTTGCATCAACATGTTGAAGATTGGCTCTCAAGCAGTCAATGCAATGAACTGATTTCACACAGAAGCACTTTATTCAGCACAGAGAGACTTCTTCTCCATTGTCTTCCATTCAAACGGGTCTCACTGTTGACTTTTCCAACATGTGAAATAAAACAAAAAATACTTTATTTTTTACAAAATATTTATGTTATGACATAAATTTTATATTATTGTATACAATAATAATTTATAGAATTATTACATTTATTACTAAAAATATTTTTTATTAAAATTAAATGTAATTATTAATACAGTTATTATTACATATAATTATTTTAACTGTTTTATAGTTTTAAGTTATGCTTAAGATTTTTTTATTTAGAAGCTGTTCTTTTTTTAGTGCAATCTCTATAACTGTATTTCTTAAAAAAAATAATAATAATAATAATCTGGCAACGTCATGGCAATTCATTGTTCAAAAGTCATAGGAACTCCTTCTGTAACCTCAAAACAACACTTCAACCCTACGCTCTGACTTCATAATATTCTCTAGGACATAATCATTGGTAGCATTAATAATCATGACCACCCAGCGGCGATGTGCCTGCAGCTCTGAACCTTTTACATTCTTCAAAATGAGAACAACGCTAAAGAGGTACAATTGTAAACGTGTTTTAAGGGTAACTTTGGGATATGCTGTTGTCCTGGATTGCCTTTTTGAGGCTTATGGGTTTCATGCTTCATTTTAAAGAGCAGAGCATCCCTCAAAACAGTTTTCTCGCTGCATGACCATTAGAGACCGCTTCACAAAAGAACTTTCCCAGCTGCTCTTCGGTCTTTCTTACATGCTTTCTCCTCTCGCCTTCCGTGTGTTATGCGGCCTCCCTCCGGCTCCAGCAAATCCAGCGCTTTGATATGCAGCTCATGTGTTCGCTTTGTAAGGGCTGTGTCTCACAATCTTCTCTCTCACCTTCTCTCTCCCTCTCTTTCTGTTTTTTCACAATCTACGTCTATCCAGCATCTAAACGTAATTGCTCTGGAGTGAATGTGGTGGAGATGCAAGCTGAGGAATAATGCAGAGTGCTTAGAGACACTGCAAGGAGACTCATAATTATTACTAGAGCTGATGTGGACAGATAGCCTTTCTCTCTTTCTCATCCTCCGTCGCTGTCTGTTTCTCCAAAGCATCTTTAAAAACTTCATTTGTGATGTCTGCATGCGGTTAGACTGACATGCGCTGTCTGATTGTTTGTTTGTTTGTTTGTTTTTCTGAACTAGATACAGTACATGCAGACAGTACTAGTGGTGCTTACTAAGACAAAAATCACTGTTACTATAACTATATATTGTAATAGTAATGCAATGTAGTATAGTAAAAATAATAGTATAGTCATTTTTATAGTAACTTTTTGATCAAATAAATGCAGCCTTGGTGACCACAAGAGACTTCTTGCAAAAACTAGTATAAAAATACTATGTAATAGTAAACTATATAATATAGTAAAAATAATAGTATAGCAGTTCTGAGTAGTGTTGGAAAAAAGACTGAGCTGAAAATTCAGCTTTATTATCACATGAATAAATTACATTTAAAATATATTAAAATAGAAAACAGTTATTTTAAATTGTTAAAATGTTTCAAAATTTTAAAATTTTTACTGTATTTTTGATCAAATAAATGCAGCCCTGCTGAGTGTAAGATACTTTTTTGCAAAACTAGTAAAAATACTATGTAATAGTAAACTATATAATATAGTAAAAAATAATAGTATAGTAATTTTGTGTAGTGTTGGAAAAAAAGACTGAGCTGAAATGTCAGCTTTATTATCGCAGGAATAAATTACATTTAAAATATATTAAATTAGAAAACAGATTTAAATTATAGAATTTACTATTTTTACTATATTTTGGATCAAATAAATGCAGCCTTGTTGAGCAAAAACTAGTAAAAGTACTATGTAGTAGTATAGAGAACTATATAGTATAGTAAAATAGTATAGTAAAAATAATAGTATAGTGATTTTTTTGTGTAGTTTTGGGAAAATAAGACTGAGCTGAAAATTTAGCTTTATCATCACATATATAAATTATATTTGAAATATATTAAAATAGAAAACACTTATTGTAAAATTGTAAAAATATTTCACAGTTTTTACTGTATTTTTGGTCAAATAAATGCAGCCTTGGTAAGCATAAGAGACTTCTTGCAAAAATTAGTTAAAATACTATGTAATAGTAGAGAAAACTATATAGTATAGTTTTGTGTAGTGTTGGAAAAAATACTGAGCTGAAATTAAGCTTTATTATCACAAAAATAAAATGCATGTAAAATATATTAAAACAGAAAACAGTTATTTTAAATTGTAAAAATATTTCACATTTTTATACTTTTTTATACTTTTTACTGTATTTTTGATCAAATAAATCAGCCTTGCTAAGCATAAGAGACTTCTGCAATTGTGATTATATGTGTATAGCATCTTATAATTGCTTTAATGTTGTTCTGATGCTGATACTGTTAGCTGCTTTTTACTGTTTTTTTTACTGTAGTTGGACTACTTTAAACTCAGTATGAAATTGTATTTTAATTCTAAAGAAAACAACTTTTCTTTTCTGTTGAGGTCACCCAGGCTCCACAAGCTGATTTAATCCAGTCAAATAAAGTTGATTAAAAAATTTCAGTAGCTTGTACATACATTTTGGAAGTAGCTTCCCAACACTGATGTGAATATTTCTCATCCAGTGCATTAGTCGTGTTCTTATCAATGGCTCCCAATAGCCCAGCAGCTGCTGTTCGCATCTCCCATCATTCCCTTTGTTGAGCTGTGTGTGTGTGTGTGAAGGAGAGATTAAG
This sequence comes from Labeo catla, assembly GCA_012976165.1. Classification (NCBI taxonomy): domain Eukaryota; kingdom Metazoa; phylum Chordata; class Actinopteri; order Cypriniformes; family Cyprinidae; genus Labeo; species Labeo catla. Next base: position 81,429 of record VONZ01000608.1, read on the forward strand.
GTGGTGACGTGAAGTTTGGGCATGCAGCGAGACTGAGGTTGGAGTCATAAAACTTCCAAGCCAGGCTATTTCGGGCTGCACCCCTGGGGCTCAGAGAGAGATGGAGGGAAAAGGTGAATGCTGTAAAAATAGAATGAAAGAAAGACAAGAAAAGAGATGAAAAGAAAAGGGATTCCTGGGCGTCCAAATCACTATTTTAGTCCTAGTGCCTTTGGACTGTTGATGATATCATTGAGAAACGCTATCATTCATTCTCTCTCTTCATTGAGGGTTCAGCATACCAATGAGCACAGAATTGCACCACTGCACTTCTCCTCTGTGGAGTCGTGACTCTCTCTCATCTCTGCTGTTCACTCTTTACCTCAGTGACACTCGCTTCTCTGCCTTCTGCTTAAACTCCAGCCTTTCTTCTTCCTAAACAATCAGAGAGAATCTGCTCTCTTTGGTGTTTTTTCCTTATTATTTCTTCTCTGTTCACCACTTATCTCTTTCATTCTTTTCTCACTTCTTCTCATTTCTTCTCTTCTCATCTTGGCGCATCTCCTTTTAACTTTCTTTTTGTCTGTGTGTCTGTCTTTCTTTCTTTGTCTTTATTTATTTATTGTGCTTTTTTTCTTTCCGTCTTGTTTTCCTGTTTTTCTCATCTTGTTATCATCTTCTTTCTCTATTTTCATAATGGATCATGTCTTTTAGTGTCGTTCCTCATATTTATTTATTTTCTTTTTTTCTGTCTTTTTACCTCATGATGAATCATCTCTTCTTTTTCTTTCTTTCTTTCTTTCTTTCTTTCTGTTTTTCGTTCTTGCTTTTTCTTTTTTTCATTTTTTTGCCCTTTTTTCTTTCTGTCTGTCTTGTTTTTCTTTCTTTCTCATCTTCTTTCTTTCTTTTCTCATCTCATGTTGAGTCCTCATCTTGTTCCTCATCTTTCCATCTTTTCTTTTTCTTTCTTTTTCTTTCTTTCTTGTCTTTTTTCTTTCTTTCTTTTTTCCTTTTTTCTTTCTTTCTTTCCTTTTTCCTTTCTTTCTTTCTTTCTTCCTCATATTATTTATTGCCCTTTTTTCTTTCTTTCTGTCTTGTTTTTCTTTCTTTCTCATCTTCTTTCTTTCTTTTCTCATCTCATGTTGAGTCCTCATCTTGTTCCTCATCTTTTCTTTCTTTCTTTCTTCCTTTCTTTCTTTCTTTATTGTCCTTTTTTCTTTCTTTCTTTTTTCATTTTTTCTTTCTTTTTTACTTTCCTTCATTCTTTCTTTCTTTCTTTCTTTCTTCTTTCTCTTTCCAACTTTTGTCATCTCATGTTGAATCCTCATCTTGTTCCTCATCTTCTTTGTTTGTTTCTTTCTTTTCCTTATGGATCATAACTTTTAGTCTCATTCCTCATTTATTTTTAGGGCCCGAGCCCTAAAAGGGCGAAGGCCCTATTGTTTTTCTAAGGATTATTATTATTATTATTATTTATTTTTTTTTCAATGTTTTTGGTGGTTTTGGGGCCCTTAACATGCTCAAAAACTCTTGAAAATTGGCACACACATTGGAATCTGCGGCCATTAGGACGTCGCAGAGACTGGGACCCGGGCGTGGCACAGGGGCTCTACGGCGCCCCCTGCAACGCAGTCAGAAAACTTGATGTATAGCTCACACATACTTGCACGTATTCATATGAAACTCAGTACACATATAGATCTCATTGAGCCGAACAACTTTCACACTCATGTCAAAGGCTCCACCCAACAGGAAGTGAGCTATTCAAGGCTGTTTAAAAAGCGCATGCTCTGGAATTTGATATACTCCTCTGAGGCCTTTATTCCGACGGCAGCCAAACTCGGTCAGCATGATCTCAAGACATTGGGGATGCAAAATTGCCAGGGGATTTTTGATATCTCGAACGGTTTGGCTGTGGCGAGGCGACGAAATTATGGCGAAAAATGAGAAACAGGAAATGGCTAATAACTATTGCACACATTGTCTGATTCTGATGAAACGTCAGGAGTTTGTTCGTTGTATGATGCCGATCACATAGATGTGACTATTGAGAGTAAAAGTTATAGCGCCACCAACTGGCAGCAGGAAGTGTGTCGTTTTCAAAATGCTTTTAAATCAGCCTCTTAATTTTACTCGATTTGCTTCAAACTTCATCAGAACAATGACAAAACACGGCCGATGAGAATCTGTAAAGGGGTCGTTGATATATTAAATTCTGTTGCCATGGCAACGTGTCAAACTTTAACATTTGTTTCCTGTGCTTTTGGGCCACTTAATAAGCTTAGATTTTCATGAAACTCAACACACACATCAGTATTAATGACAGTTAGACACTGGCAAAGGCTCATAAATGGGCGTGGAGGAGGCGCTCTATAGCGCCACCTTTTGTCAAAAGTTGGGGGGTTAGTTTTAGCTACAGACACCAAATTTGGTATGTATATTGTTCTCATCAAGCCGGACAACTTTCTAATTTACACCTATTAGCTGCGACCAACAGGAAGTCTGCTATTTTGATTTGAATGTGGATTTTTGGAAAAATCAGGCTATAAACAAATTCATACTCCTCCAAGCAGGAATGAGTAGTTCACACCAAACTTTGTAAACATGATGCCAACATACTGAAGATGTTAAATTGCAAGCGGATTTGGGATATCTTGAACGGTTGATTTATAGTGATTTTTTGAAATTAGCAGAAAAAACATAACCGTAATATTGAAATGCAGCATCCAAACACTTAAAAAATGTTTCATACATAGAACTAGTCATTCTGAGAAATAAATGCTTAGTTCCATCGATATAAAATAATCAACAAAAAACAGAAAATTAAAAAACTATTAAACATCTGCTCTCACTCTAACTCTCTCACTCTAACTCTGTGTCGGGGGATGGGCTTAAGTCTGTGTATGTGTGTGTGTAAGTCTGACTGAGGTAGTTGAGTGGCTGTGTGTGTGTGACAGAGAGAGAGAGAGAGAGAGCATTTAAAACGCATTATCCTAACTCTTCACAACTTTTTACATATGAAAAACAAGTCATTCTAAGGAAATGTGTTTATCATGTTTTCAGAGGCTGCAAAAACATTTGAAATATCACACTTGTAAACTAGCTGATGAAGACTGTAATACCAAGGATGAACACAAGATGACCTCATAGGATAAGGAATCTTTTCAACTCTAATCCTATCTCATTCTCATTGTGTCAGAATGACTTAAAAGCATTTTGATTTTAACCCTTTCATTGCTGTGACACTTCAATCCAAACTGGTACAGGGATACTGTTAATGCATGTGCCCGCTGGGCACCGTTTTTCTGATGGCACCAGGGTTGCGGATGCGCTGGCGGCGAGGGCCCGTCATCGCTGCTTGCAGCTATATTTTTACTTATTTTTTCTTTCTTTATTTCTCTTCTCCCCTCTTCTCTCACCCCATTGAGTTTAATTTCTTCTTTCTGTTCTGCCCGTTTCTAATTTCGCTGAACTTCAGTTCCCATAATTCCCTCTGAGACAGGCCCTGATATCACAGAGAGTTATCATCAGGCAGTATATGGCATGTGGGTTTGTGGATCAGCAGATTCATTTCATAAGAGCCCAGCAGTGGTGTATTTGAGATGGGCTGTTGTGGTTATTGAATAAAGCACTGAACTTGTTGTAATGCACCACACACATACTGTACCACCAGAGTCAGCATTCTGCTGCCCACCACTGTAACTACACAACACACACACTCTCCATCCCACTCACTTCCTGTTAGCTTTTAATTATGATTGTATGCAAATGAGATTATTACATACACCAGTACTTTCACTGCCAGAGGCTGCAGATCTGCTATATCACTGTTTATATGTGCTGTTCCGACATGACCGATCAATAACTATGTGGACTGCAGTCACATGTACTGCCAGCTACATTTGAAAAAAAATGTTAACAAGTATCAGTACTATTATTGACACAGCAAATCCAATTATCTCTGGCAAACTATTAAATCAGCAGGAAACTTTCTCTAAACAAAGTGTCCTCGGGCAATGCTGGAAAATGCCCACCGCTGCATTCACAGCCAAATGAGGCCAATAGTCTTTAATTATCACAATCTGGAAAACAGATATTCTAGCGTTAATAATCAAATAACTGGCTGAATATGTGAGGAAGTGTCTTTGGACCATCTGTCCTCAGGGTTGGTGATGTAACGCATGCAAATAATATAAACAATCAGTCACCCACAAATTCTCAGTAGTGGGCAGTGCTAGTTATAATGATCACTGAAAGGATAATCACCTATGGAAAAGGTATAGCCAAGAACATTAAACTGAGATGCATAGCTGCAAACAGTTGGCAGTTGCGAGAGACTCTGTGCAGCTTTGCATTTCTAAAAAGATGTAGTCTGAGATACTATTCAGAGCTGAACGGCCCTGCTGTGCTTTCAGACAGAAAGGCCCAAATATACCAAATTATCACTTTTAAAGACAGAGAGGTGTCCTTCAGTAGTTCTTGGTTGTGAAAATGAATGAAGAGAGTCTGTTTACTCATTTGAATGATGACAATCTATCTAAGAAGATAGCTAAAAATAGATAGAACAACAAATGATAGAATGAACAAAACAAATCTATCGTTGGTTTTTTTCATTCTGTTTATCTATGTATTTATCGTTTGTTCGTTCTATCACTTTTTTGTTTTTGTCATTCGTTGTTCTGGCTATTGTTTATCTGTCGTTCATTTGTTCTTTTGTTCAGTCAATTACTTTTTTGCTCTAGCTATTATTCTGTCTATTTATCGTCGGTTCGCTCGTTTGTTCATTATATCATTTTACTGTTTTAGCTATTATTCTATCGTTCGTTCGCTCGTTTGTTCATTTGTCTATCAATCTATCTATCATTCATTAGTTTTAGTTAATTTTATCATTTTATTCTATCTAATTCTGTCTATCGTTCATTCGTTCGTGCATTGTTTGTTCATTCTGTCATTTATTGTTCTGGCTGTTGTTTTATCTATCTATCTATCTATCGTTCATTTGTTCTTTTGTTCATTCTATCACTTGTTCTAGCAATCCTTCTATCTATATCTATTTATCATTCAATCACTCGTTTGTTCATTCTATCATTTTATGGCTTCAGCTATCGTTCTATCTGTCGTTCATTAATTTGTTTGTTCATTCTGTCATTTTATTGTTCTACCTATTTCTCCTATCTATCTATCTATCTATCTATCTATCTATCTATCTATTGGTCTTTTGTTCATTCATCTGCTTGTTTGTTCATTCTATCGTACTCTTGTTCTAGCTATCTTTCTATCTATTGTTCGTTCGTTTGTTTTCATTGTATGGGCAAACAAAACCTTTTTTTGAGTAACTAAAGACTTTTTTAAGTGAATTATCTCTTAAATATAGATTTCAGTTGATTCAACACCTTTGAGAATTGCTTATCCATTCAGATTTCTGACTCAAAATTTCCAATCATTGAATCAAAAGTTCAAATAGGTTCTGTTGAGCTGAAGTATTTTGCTTTAGTAATATAACTACAAAGCACTCTTGAAATAAATTGGAAGAGAGACCATCAGCGAGCACTCTGTCGTATCTGTCTGAGGCAAGTGTGTGTTGTGTGTTGTGGTAGAACACTTCAGGCATTTTTCTTTCATTAACCTGACGGACAATCAGCCGGAAAGCCTTCCACTGAATATCAAATATCTCTGTTCGTTCGCCGGCTCTCCCAGCAGGTGTGTGAGTACTGACTGCCTGTCTGCTGATCAGATGTTATCACACTAACTGCGCAAGAGAGAAAGTTTTACCTGTATTTAAAGCTCAGATAACTTCACACAGATGAAGATGATGACGTTTAAGAGGGCGATGGTGGAGATGACGATCGTAATGACAGAAGCATCTTTATAAAAGACTCCTTTGATGATTCTGACGTGACTGAAGTGAGCACAAGTCATCTGATATTTCAGCGGCTCAGAGCGTCGCTGAGGCTTTTATGGAGTCATGTTTTCAGCTTATTGCTTTCTTTAAGTGTTTCCGTTTGGAAATGGCTTTTTGATAAATGCAGAAGCGCAGGTCAGAGCACTCTCAAACACACATACGCACCAGTAATGGGACTTGAGGGACTGGAATACTAGGATTTTTCCATGCGTGCTTACTCCATTTAGAATTCACACAGATCTCACTTTGCATTCATACTGATCTTGTCTCCATTTATATTTGCCATTTTCTATTTGTTATTTTTGTCTTTAAAGGAATAGTTCACCCAACAATGAAAATTTCCTGCAAATGTACTCACCCTCAGGCCATCCAAGATGTAGATGAGTTTGTTTCTTCATCAGAACAGATTTGCAGAAATGTAGTATTACATCACTTGCTCATCAATGGATCCTCTGCAGTGAATGGGTGCCGTCAGAATGAAAGCTGATAAAGCTGTGTGCTTGTAATAAACAAATTCATCAAGGTGTTTTTTGCTTCAGACCATTGCTTCTGGCTAAAATATTATATCTGTAAAATTGCTTTTTCCAGTGAAAAGGTTGCCTCATCGGAATCAGGAGAGAAATATGCACATAATAAGCACTGTTCACATGTCAACAGAAAAATTTCAGTATATTTTGATTTGAAAGGAAAACAGCGAGTGGACTTTTTCCCTGGAGGAAGCATTGTTATGAATTATGGACTGTTTTTTATCAGCTGTTTGGTCTCTCATTCTGACGGCACCCTTTCACTCCAGAGGATCCATTAGTGAGCAAGTGATGTGATGTTGCATTTCTACAGATCTGTTTAGATAAAGAAGCAAGCTCATCTTGGGTGGCCTCAGGGAGAATAACTTTTCTGGCGTTTTAGGTGAATTATTTCTTTAATGCATGATTTAAATAGTCAATTTTTTTTTTCTTCATTAGTTTTAGACTAAAATTGCATCCAGTATTAGTCAAAACATTTAAGATAACAAAATTGAAAATTTAATCAATCGTATTAAATCAGTCTTAATCAATTGTATTAAAATTTTGGATCATTTGAAACAATCATGTTTTTTAAAAAAATGTTTTGTTCAAAAACGTTGTTATTATATTTCAGTGGTACTTTTTAAATACATTTTTTTGATGATTATTTTTGACAAAATCAGAATACTTTCTCTTTTCTACTACATCACTTAATCACATTCACGTCACTGAATGACTGTATTCATTTAACTCTCCATTTGCACTTTGCACATTTCAAACAGTAAGCCTCTTGTTAGTCATCCCATGATGAAAAGCGTAGAAACATTCCCACCTCTTTTCCTCCAGGCCTATAATTAAGTTAATTCATAAGAACATTTCTTGTTTTTACGGTCCTTGTTTACACTTTGTCAACTTGTCTGGGTTTGGCGTTTTTTCTTCTTTTTTTTAGTGTTAATTCCAGCCAATTAGGTGGAGCCGTGTCAGACTGAGACAAAAATACTGTACCTTTAGTTCAGGCACGATTCATGATTTGATTGGTTCAGCGAACAACATTACATCACCTTGCACATAATGCACATTAATGTAATTACAATAGCAGTAAGTGTATGTAATCACAGCCTGTTAAACAACATAATTACTAAAAGTGAATTTGTTTGTCACTTGAACATAGTACACAGTTATGAAATCATACCATAGCATGGGCATTGTAATGTAATTAGTGTGACCAAATGCTTAATGTGACCTTGCTTTTACCCGTCAAGCTATTTAATGCATTAAATAAACCAGATAGTAGACTAGACGCATTTGTGGAAACTGTCCTTCCTGGAGCTGGTGGTTTTTACAATTTAGCATTTGCCATTTAGCTTTTGGTTGCTGTAATGAAAGTTATTGAGCAGTGGGATTCATTAGAGACAAATGATTAGATTTGATACACCCTGTCTCTCTCTCTGAAGGAACGGCTTATCGCAGTTAAGTGGCCTGGAAATTTAGAGCTGCGGCTATCATTCTATTTATAGAGCGAAAGAGAGCGCAGAATTAAACCCAGTTGATTAGCATGTGATTGACGTGCATCTCAAGTCAACCGGCGGTTTTTTCGCTCAGATTAAATGTTATTACATATCAAGTTAATAACATGGTTAACAGATCGGAACACACACACACACTTGCTTTCGTATACTGACACGCATACTCTCTTAAAGGGATAGTACACTAAAAAATTAAAATTACCTCATGGTTTACTCAAACTTAAGCTATCCTAGGTGTATATGACTTTCTTCCTTCGGACAAATACAATCAGAGTTATATTAAAAAAAACTGTATTGGCTCTTCCAAGATTTATAATGGCAGTGAATGGGTGTTGAGATTTTAAAGTCCAATAAAGTGCATCCATCCATCATAAAAAGTACGCCATATATATCCAGGGGGTTAATAAAGGCCTTGTGAAGCAAATAGATGCATTTTTGTAAGAAAAATATCCATATTTAAAACTTTACAAACCACAATCTCTAAGATGATTTCAATATAAGCCAAGAGGTTCTACAACGTTTTAGTGCCATGGTAAAAAAGTTTTTAAAAATCTAAAATTACGAAATGTTTCAAGAATAAAGTCAAAATGTTTCGAGAATTAAGTCGAAATGTTTCAAGAATAAATTCTAAATGTTTTGAGAATAAAATCGAAATGTTTTTAAAAAATAAAGTCAAAATGTTTTGAGAATAAAGTTGAAATGTTTCGATAATTAAGTCAAAATTACAAGAATAAAGTAAGTATTACGAAAATAAAGTAAAAATATTTCGAGTTTAATTAATTTGTAGAAAGTAAAGTTACAATGTTTTGAGAGGATAGCCTATATTATGCATGCAAATGGCCCAGATTGGGAACACCGTGAGAAATTGCCAGGCCACCGGAATTAATTTGAATATATGTGGGATTATTAGCAGAAATCATAATATTTAACGTCTTCCATTCATTATTGCAGTGCGCCAGCCACCCAGTAATCGCAATAATTTGGTGCTTTGTTGCATTTAATAAAACACAGCTCAGCTTTTAAATTCTGTCAATTTTATCACAAAATACAAATTATAAAAAACTCTTTATTTCAAATTTATAGCAAGATATAACTGAAGGAACATCAGAATTCATGAAAGAAATCAAACAATATTGCCTAATTTAATAAAACGAATGTCTCATTATTGTAAACGGAAAGATGATTGATTCACATGCCGCTTAAACTGAAGCAAATACAACAATCTGTCACGCCACATTAAAGAGCATGAAAAACACATTATTATAAGACTTATTGTTTGTATTTCACTTTAAAACTGACAGAATTTGAAAGCTGAGACTTTGACATTTCTCCTGGTGCTCTCATTATTGGGCTTTTGCTACGAATCTTAGTTTTTTTTTTTAATGTGGCACTAAAACAGCGTCATAAAGAGGAAACTGGTTTTACTTTGCTGTAAACAAAACTTGGTTCTCACAAATTAGAGCTTGCGCTACATATTCGCAGGAATACCACTCATAAACATACAACATTTAGCTGAAGCTAGAGATTACACTTTATAAAGTTCAAAATATGGATATTTTTCTTATACAAACACATCGATTCGCTTCAGAAGTTCTTTATTACCCCCGGAGCTATGTGGAGCACTTTTTATGATGGATGGAGGCACTATATTTTGCTGCCATTCAACAGCCGTTCACTGCCATTATAAAGCTTGGAAGAGCCAGAACAGTTTTAAATATAACTCTGATCATATTCGTTTGAAAGAAGAAAGCCATATACACCTAGGATGGCTAAGAGATGAGTAAATCCTGGGGTAATTATCATTTTTGGGAGACCTATCCCTTTAAGACAAATGTGACCATTTAACTGGTAGTGTAGAAGAGGCCTTGACATTTAGTAACTATTGTATATATATATATATATGTGTGTGTGTGTGTGTGGATTTTTTTTGATGAATAGAAAGAACAAAAAGAGCAGCGTAATTTAAAAAAGAAATCTTTTGTAAAATTTTAAATGTCTTTCCTGTCAATTGATCGATTTAATGCATCCTTGCTAAATAAAAGCATAGATTTCTTTTTAAAAAGGATGAGTTTTGATCAAATCATTTAAAATGTTCTCCAAAAAAACATGGCCATTCCATAGATCTTTAAAACTCTCTCTTTGTGTCTATATCGATCTTTTCCTTTTCACTGTGTAATTCAGTCTCTCTTAACATCTCTTTTGAAGCGTTTGTCTCTCCCATCTCGATCTTGTGTGATTTGTCCCAGTTGTGTCATTTACCTGTGAATGAGCAGTAAATGAATGAATAATTCTGCTGAGCAACAGCCTGAGTCTCTTCTGTCCTCACAGAAAGCACTTCACAATATCCAGCTACATTCATTCACATCTGATTTATGCTGAACAGAAATTAAAGAATCCCACTCATTACAGTGTGTCTGTATTTGTTGAGCTCTTATTGTGCACAGTTGAAAAGTTACATGCTGGCTGAATTACTCATTCTCCTTTCATCCTTTTTAAAACTCAATGGGGCTTTGAAGCTGATAAGAATGAAGAGTTGTGATGGTATCTCGGCATTCGAGAAGCAGCACACTCCTGTAAGCGTATACACACACACACTTCAGGCTCTTCTCCTCAGAAACAACGGTCCTTCTGTCAAGAGCCGTGCCGTGGCAGTTTGCCTTAGTCGGCTGCTGGTTGATGGTCAGGGACTGACACTGAGAGCTTGGCGAGGGTTTGTCCCATGGTGGCGTTTGCCAGTATGTGTGAAGGCCTGTTTCCAATATGCCAAGCGTGTCCGAGCACGCAGCAGGGCTGGAGAGGTCCGGCAGGCCCACTCCTGCTACTTTGTAAACACACTTGTGCGAGTCCGTTGAGTGATCGGTTATGTAAGACACGCGCAGACCTAAAAATGCCTGTATGGACATGCTGTTCTTTGTAGTCGCTGTGGTTAAAAGAGGATGAGTTGATCCTTCTGGACCTGTCAAAGGGATTGCACAGATGTCACTTATGCTTAAATATTCTATTTGTGTACATTTGTTACAATTTCCGTCTTTCCTCTTGGGCGTAAAATTTAGCTAAACTCTAAACCTGGATGAAAGGCTTGATTAAAAACGACAATTTCATCAGTGTGTGTATATATATATATATATATATATTAATTTTAAAAAGCTGAAAATTATATATATATATTTATATATTTATATATATATATATAAATTATTAATTTATTTTCAGTGATTATAAATTTACAAAAGCGGATAAAATATATATATATATAATTTTTTACACAAATAAATTATATAATGAATTTTATATATTTTGTAATATAATTTCTAAGTTATATGTAACTTTTAAAAAACTAAATTATAAAATAAATTATTAAAATTATTAAAAATAAATAATAAAATATATATTATTTTAGAGAATATAAAATTTTAAAAACCTGAAAATTTTATATCTATATATACATATACACACACACACACACACACACACACACACACACACATATATATGTACAAATAAATAAATATATAAATATATGTATCATTTTTAGAGAATAATATAAAATAATTAAAAAAAAACAGCTTAAAAAACACATATTATTGTTGTTGTTGTTGTTGTTGTTATAAAAACACTAAAATAATGAAAAATTACCTGAAAGTTATTTTTAAACTTTTAAACTTATTTTTGAGCCCTGTGTTTCTGTTACAATTTTCTAAGTTTTCACATGTAAAATTAATGTTCATTGATACGTAAATGTACACAGTCACGTTAATATGCTTATAGTTCTGACATCATAAGGGTGACTTATTCTGAATTCATGTTCATATGTTAAAGATATGTTAAAGGCTTCTTACCAAAATATACTGTTCTGTGTTACTCAGGTCAATTCTGGCAAATCTGTCTGTGAAACCCTTTGTATTTCCAAATTTGCCTCTTTTTTTAATGCAGTATGTCCAATTTTTCCACCTAATATCCATAACTGGTCTGTGTGGAATGGGTTATGGGTGGATTGTGTTATGAACATTACATAAACACAGTACATCAAACTCCTTTATTTCAGAAAAGTGAGGAAAATCCTGTTTTCCATGAAATGTCCCCTCTACGCAATACGCATAGTCTGCAAATACTCATTACGCTGATTTCTCTGGACTCAAATATTGAGAACATTAAAATGAGAAGCATCACTGATGAGATGTGCATTCCTTTTTCCCCTGAATTTATTACAAGACGAGCCCCATTTACACAAGTGTTTAATTGTGACATAGGCAGCAGAGGCATCCATTTGCATGTGTCTGGAGGCGTGTATGATTGTGTGTGTGTATGTGTGTGTGTGTGTAACCTTCAGTCAGTAGCACTGAGGTGATAATTTTCTAATGGCTGTGCTGCCGGCTAGATCATCACTAAAAACCACTCACAGAATTTCAAATCTCTTGATTAAAAATGCTGTATAATTGGTTTTATTTAGATGATTAGGTTTTAAATCTTTCTCAAGAGAAAATTTTGTGTGTGTGCGTTGAGGAGTGATGAAAGGTTTGTACAGATCAATTGAACTTTTGCTAAGCCCCAACTAAAAGGAGTCGTATTATGCTTTTTCACTTTTTTAGCTTTAGTTAGTACATAATGTTGCTGTTTGAGCATAAAAAGTCCACTCCCAAATGTGTCATAAAGTCAGAATTGCGAGATATAAAGTGAGAATTGCATGATATAAACCTGCAATTGTGAAAAATAAAGCCAGAATTGTGACTTTTTTCACAGAATTGCAATTCTGACTTTATAACACAATTGCGAGTTTACATTTCACAATTCTGAGAAAGAAAAAAAAAAAAAGAATTGCAAGATACAAACTCGCACTTGCAAGAAAAAAAGTCAAAATTGCATGATATAATTGTGACTGGCAATTGTGAGTTATAAAGTCCAGACTGATATTTCCTCAGAATTTTGAGTTTATATCTTGCAATTCTGACTTAATAGCTTGCAATTTCAAGAAAAAAAAGTCTGAATTGTGAGACAAAAAGTCACAAGTACCTTTTTTATTTTTTATTCAGTGGCAGAAATGGGCTTCTGTAAATAAATTCACCCTTAAAAAGCCCTTAAAATGCCATTAAAACTTTAAAATGCCATTTCTTAAAAGCACTATACGCGATTAGCCAATCACATCACACTAGGCCAGCTAACCAGTCAGAGCACATTCCGTATTTCAGAAGGAGGGGTTTCATCAAAACCGGAACTAAACGATGTTTGAAACAGACTGGAAAGAGAGCTGCAATAATGAAAAATAATGCATTTTTGAAACAATCAAGCATAAAAACCGGTTCTAGTACACCCAAAATCAAGATTTTATACTAGGTTTCTTCATATTTAAAAAGGCCTTTTCTCTTTAAATTATCAGTCACAATAATTGAAATTCTGTTGATGGAAATCTCCAGTTCATTCCAATGGGATGTTCTGTAAGTGAGCAACAGTAACTGAGGGGGCAGAGCTTAGTGAAGGGTCAGTTGGCCTTGTCGATCGTCAAGCAGCACTTTTATCATGGATTACACTACAAGAGCAGGGGGAACCACTTCACTAAGAGGCTGAAAGACACACTGAGAGAAAGTGTGTGGTTTGCATTTGTTATGTGCTCTGTGTACGCGGGGTTTCACTTATATGCCTTCTCCAGTTAAAGATCTACTTCAGCATGAATGAAACCCTGTGTGTGTGTACAATACACAGCAGCACATGCTTAGATTGTTGCTTATTGATTTACGGAATTCATGGAGTACCACAAAATTGCCCACCTGGCCTTTTTGCACACCTTGTGCACAGACTCACACACACACAAACTGCTTTTAAACTCCAGTATCCTAGCAACTACAATGCTCAAGGACTTGCATGTGACTGTATATGTTTTTAGTGTGTCTGCTGTGGTCACCACATGCAATGCATTGTGTTTCTACAGTTAGTGTAGAATATCAGTGGATGAATCAGTTTCCGGTTGAACACAATGTTCTGCACCGTCTCAGAATCCACTGGTCATTCAACTCACGTCATCTATCTGTTCTCCCTCTTCAAGCTTATTTCCGTAAGGAAAAAGAGTTTGAAAGCGTACCGAGATCACATTCATGCACACGCCAGACATCAAAATGGGAATGTACCATAGACTCTGTTGTTTTTATATAGTATAAAGTTAATTGTAACTTTTTCCATAGATGAAACATTTTTTGCATTTTCAGAATTTTAAGTGTTTACATTTATGCAAATTCCATTATTTATTTATTTTTTAATCCAGCTATTATCGTCTAGGATGTTAGCTAACTTTTATAGTGCTCTATGTCTGATCAATAATCCAATATGTTCATGAAATAATTAATGTCTCTCTCTGTCTCTCTTTCTCTTTGCCAGTGTTAAGTATAGGAGAAGGGGGATTCTGGGAAGGGACGGTGAAAGGAAGAACTGGTTGGTTTCCTGCAGACTGTGTGGAGGAGGTGCAGATGAGACAGTTTGATCCTCGACTTGGTAAGAAGTGGCACACAAATACACATTTGCATACAACTAGGGCTGGGCAATATATTAAATATTTATACTGTATTAAATATTCTGTATTAAATTACTCTGTTGGCAATAGGGCTGTCATGATTTCTTGAATCAATTCGAGTACTCAATTGAAAAAAAAAAATCCTCGATTGCATTTTGCCAGTGTAACTGGAAGAATACTGGGAGTAGCACATTGCATGGACAAGAATCCGTAAAACGCATTATTAGACCGTTTCCAAGGCTGCATAAGATATTAAACCCATTTAAAAATAATATTAAACCATAATGCTATTGTGAATTCACAAACGATTCAATTAAATATATGAGATGTAGGTTTAATATATGCACTTTAATTATTTACATGCGTGTAGGTTATGTACATGCATCTCAGAGCGGCTCTGTTCACAGTAAATGCTGCTCCACACAAACAGTTATCATTTACATGTGTGGAGAACCTCAAATTCCATCTCTGCATATTGTTGTGAGTGTGCGTTTATAGTAATGTTCATCTGGGAACGCAACGTGTGCCATTTTGAAAGATTTGTAAGATAAATTATTTATAAACCTACGCAAATACAGGAGAATACCTCGCTAGCTTTCACAATATGCTAACTGTTCATCACAATTTCAAAATAAAAGTTTAAACCCATTGTTCTAAGTTTTACACATTTTGATTTGCACATATTCAAGAAATTGCAGTGGCTGTTGCATTTTTTTAGTAAAGCAATGGCCAAATATGAAAAATTAAGTGAACATTTGAATTAAATATTGTTTAGCCAATCTTAAACAAGGATTAGATCACGCAGTAAATGGTAAAAATAATCGTCAGGTCAATTAGTGCCCTCTGCAGTCATCTGTTATATGTGACCCTGGACCACAAAACCAGCCATAAGGGTCAATTTTTCAAAATTGAGATTAATACATCATCTGAAAGCTGAGTAAATAAGCTTTCCATTGATTGACTATTTGAATATCTGGAATCTGAGGGTGCAAAGAAATCTAAATATTGAGAAAATTGCCTTTAAAGTTATCCAAATGAAGTTTATAACAATGCATATTACTAATCAAAAATTAAGTTTTGATATATTTACAGTAGGAAATTTACAAAATATCTTCATGGAACATGATCTTTACTTAATTTCCCAATGATTTTTGGTATAAAATAAAAATCAATAATTTTGACCCATACAATGTATTTTTGGCTATTGCTACAAATATACCCCAGCGACTTAAGACTGGTTTTGTGGTCCAGGGACACGTATTTGTTTATAATACATTATGTATTTTAACAGTTTTGTTCAATAAAGCCATATGATTACTTGCTCTTGATATTTTATTTGAACGAATTAATATTGCCCCATTGCTGTTATCTATGTATTTTAAGTCATTTTAAAGGCTATTTTTTGCTTGGGTCTATTTTTATTACTACAAAAAAATTATTATAATTATTCGATTAGTCGATTAATCATCAGAATAATCTATCGATTATTTGATTACCAAAATAATCGTTAGTGACAGCCCTAGTTGACAATTTAAAATCAACCAACAATGTTCAATGTTCAAAATGAATCATACATTGCATTAATATGTGATTATTTTATTATGTTGTTATAGGTTTATTGTATTAAATGTTATATTTATATTATGCAATTATACTATATTTTTATGACATTTTACTGCATTTATTGTAGTTGCTCCAAACATTTTGAATCTAAATGCTGAAATGATGGCTCAAAATCACGCTTTTTACTTTTACATTTCTGCATTTGGCAGACACTTCAAATTGATTTACTTTACAATCAAACTATAATTTTTTGATATTCATGGATTTTGTAGAATACTGTCAATAGGATTAGTGTATTTTTTTTTATATATTGTCCATATTGCTGTTGTGTCACTTGCATGGTTTTCAACAAAACAGTACATCTGTAGATTAAAACTCGTGTTTGTTCAGATCCACACACATATTCTTCTCTCCATGTGTTTTACTCTCTGCTGTGTGTTTGCTCTTGCTGTCTTTCTCTCCCTCTCTCTCATAAATGCTGTTTTTGGAGGTGTTTTGTCATTTTTAGGGCCGTGTATTGAGCTCAGGCAGGCAGGCCGGTGTCTGTACTAAACATCCCATTTAAATGCATTGTGAGAGTGTGAGAAAGAGAGATGAAAAATTCCCACACACCTTTTCTGACTACAAGTGTGGCACGTGTCCAATAATTCAAACACGCACACACAGAGAAACAGGTTAAAGGGGAGCTCAGAGTGATGTATTGCCTCCATCCTTTGAGAGCTTTCTAGAAATGAAAGGTCTAATGATGCCAGGAAACCACTGGCGAGCCCCTATAGATGTGTCTCCTGTAGAGAGCCAGGGTGTTTCCCCATCAGCAGAAAGATGTTTTATAGCAGAATCCTTCCATTTGCAATGTTTTATACATGTATGAATTAGCAAATCAGTGAGTTTGTTTTAGTTCTGATGCTCTGAAGGAACATGTGATTAGAATTACTATTTATAAACCGCAGATATATAAGTACAGGCCTGATGTTTTGGTTAATGTTAGCTTGCCAGCCTGATTTGGGAAAGAAAAGTGGAAATGCAGATGTGGGATTTTATTAATAACATCTTGAAACATCAAGCTGTTATTAATAAATCTTTATCTTTAAAAAAGATAAATAGAATATTGTTAGACTGAAAACTATATGCTTTATGTAGTTTATAAGCTTGTTATAGAATTATATAATCCAAAAATCAGCGTATTAGAATGATTTCTGCAGGATCATGTGACACTGAAGGCTGGAGTAATGATGCTGACAATTCAGTTTTCCATCACAGAAATAAATTACATTTTAAAATATATACAAATAGAATACAGTTATGTTAAATTGTAATAATATTTCAGAATTTTTCCTGTTTTGTTCTGCATTTTCAATCAAATGCATGCAGTCTTAGTGAGCATGCGAAAATTCTTTCAGAAAACAAAATCATACCAGCCCCAAACAATCTGTTTATATCGATAGTGAAAAGCACAAAAGGCTTTGATAATTGTATTCCTTCATGTGTGTGTGAGAGTCTTAATGCTGATAGTTTCTCCCCTCTCATTTCCGTTAGTTTCATTAGAAAAGAGCATCGATTCTCCTGAGAACAAAGAATGTAACAACCAGTAAGATCCCTCGAGACTACACTTAATTTGTAATTGGTCTCATTCTTCCCATTAGAGTAAAATTAACAGTTCCTCTCCTTTTTGCTTCAGATCACATGTATACACAGACACACACACATTTGCAAACACAGTGCTATTGCGTTTTCCAATTTATAACGTCTTTCTAATGGAGGAAGCACTGTTTGTTTTGCCGTCTGCATCCTCTTTTATGGGCGTCTGTGCGCACATAACTTTGAAGTATGTGCGGATGTAGTACACAAGGCAAATGTACACATACCCTATGGAGTCCTTTTAGAGAAATTTAAACAATTATTTTTTTCTAATTTAGGAAGGGTTTGTATTTTTAAATCCAATGTACAAAATCTCTGCTAGGAAAAAAAAAGATTTATCACACTGCTTCGTTATTACCCTGCTGGTGGAAGTTGTAACTACACCATTTGGACCCAAAAGGAATACAATTTGCTCTAGATGCTAAAATATATTAATTAAAAAAAAGTGAGATGAGAACTTCATCTCTGCAAAGGCGGTGAGTTTGAGTCACTTATAATATTTAAGTCAAAAGCATTTCAAAAGAAAAGTATGATTTCCACAATGCGAAATGCGGACGGATGCACAGTCATAAAAATGGAATTGACTGTGTAAACTATCGTCATATCTTATACAAAAAGAAACTCGAAGGTCTTCACAGCAACCCGTCAAAATAAAAGTTTGGTTTAACTTAAAGAAACTGTGACAGAAATATATCACAGAATGGAATGATAATCCTACTACCACTAATACAATTATTAAAACATTTTCAAGGAATATTTACCAGGAAAATTATTTACCAGGACTTATTTAGCAGAAAAATGTAAACACACAATGCTGTATTTAATAATAATTTTTTTTTAATTAAATCAATTATTTAGAGATGCTTTTGATTATTAAAATGTAGTGAAACCATTAATATAGAATCCATAAAACCAATGAAAAACAGAATTTGACTAAAAAATAAAACTGAATTTGAGAAAAAATAAAATGCATTTCAAAGGGCCTTAAAGTTTTACATTTTGTTAAACTTAATAAATTGCTGTTAAATTGTGTAAGTGTCATGATTTCAATTAATTAGACATGCTTTTTGATTTATAAGAATTAATTTAACCATTAAAACAGAGTCTATAAAAATTTAAATGGGAAAAAAAATCCAGAAAAATATAAATGGAAAAAAATGAATTTGGAAAAAAAATCAAACAAAATTCGGGAAAAAAACTAAAATGGATTTCATAGGCCTCTACAAAATAAAAGCCCTATCAAAAAAGAAAAAAAAAAAAAATATATATATATATATATATATATATATATATAATATTAGTATTGTAATTGTACTGCTGTTAAAAAATATGTATAATAATAATAATGTTGTTGTTGTTTGTATTACTATGAAATACTTCAATATTATAAGTGATATTTCTTTATTCATTTAATTTCTATAATTTAGATAAATAAATAAATTAATTAAGTGATTAGTCTACATTTGAAGTGGATCAAAAACTTTCATTAAAGTTGTCTAAAACCAAAACAATCCCCATTCCTACACTAGGACAACTTTTTTAGGACAACTTTTTTGATCCACTTCAAATGTTGACTATTATAGATAGATGTTGTGTTTCCACAGTTAGTTTTGGATGTTTTTTAATGAAATAACTGACATAGTTTCATGATAAACTTTCTCAGGTCATTGGTCAATGGCAGGTGTGGCAAGCTGTAAGTTTTAGTTCCTGTTTACAGGCTATCCTGCTATCCTTGGCATGCTAACAGGCAGCTTTCTCCATGTATTCCAGTGCTCTGAGTGCGTTTCAGCACCAGTTGTGGTGGACAGCTCCCTGATTTCAGTGGGCAGCTCCTACACGTCAGGAAACTGGAGACTAGTCCAGAACTGCAGCGCTTCCCTGTATGACAGATTCACTGTGAAATATGTGTATGTGTCTACATCTGCACACTCTAATCTCTAGTATCTCTGCTCTAAAGCTGGTAACACTGGGCAGCCTATAATAGGATTGCGTAATGCTGCTTGTGAGTGTGTGTGCTGCTGTGTGTCACTGTCCAGACCCTCGTCACAAGCTATCAGTCAATTAAACAACGTGGAAAGACAGACCTGTCATCTGTCCATCTCTATCAAGGCCTGCTGAGTGTGTGTGTACATGTCTGTGTGTGTCTTTTGTGTTAGCGTTTATCCAGCAATAACAGATGAAAGCTCTTTGACAGTGGAGGCAATATGTTTCGCCTCAGTGAAGCGATGAAGACAGAGCTGTGTACAATTAACTTACCCAAACAAATCCCTTTATGTGCTCTGAATCTCTGTGTGTGTGTGTGTGCACATATGCATGTGTGTTTAGTTGTCCATATCCACAAATGTATGTGATTTTAAGCTTGGGATTGTTTTGTCTTAGAGTGTGTCTGCAAGTGTGTGTGTGTGTGTGTGTGTGTGTCTGTGTGAGTGATTTAACATCGATTACTGAAGCGATTTCAGTCATGCATGTCATATTCTGGAGCCTGAACTAATGTTCATTGAGATTTCTCTCTGAGCTCACTGCTGTGTCGTGACTCGAGTGACATCAGTTTCATTCTCTTGAGCTCTCTCCTCCTCTCTCTTTGTTTTTTGCTTCTTTTCATCTCTCAATCTCATCTTTCTTTTCATCTCTCAATCTGTAGTTGACCTCTGTACTTAGATTAGAGTGTTGTTGGTTAGAAGATTAGAATATTTGTGTGTGTTAAGTGTAAGTTTTATTTAATTAGGCATATATTTACCTAAATCTTTAACCTTCAAATTTGTAACATTTTTAGTGAGTTTTTTTTTTTTTTAGTGCATGTGTGTTGAGATCATCATCTGTTTGCTACTGTACTCTTAAACTTTAAAATCACTAACAGCAGAAGTACACTTTACTTTTTTTTATGAAACGGAACCTTTATCCTGCACTTAGAGGCATTTCCAAATTTTCATCCAGTGAATTTCTTTCTTAAGTTTCCTTCCCTTTTCTTAGGAGTAGCAAGTAGCAAATTATTATTCATGGCTGTTACCTAAAATGAAACACTATTGGATATATTTTTTTTAAAAAGGGGGGAGGGGCTGTTTAGTATGCAGTGAACACAGTGTTACTTTAAGATTATTTATGTTCTGTTTGTATTACTAATTTTTTATTAGTAGTTTGAAATGTTTCATTTATTTTTATGTTTTTCATTTTAATTTTTTATTTTATTTATTTTTTGTCTTTTTAATGTGTCTTTTTTTGATTTGTATTTTTTTGTTTTTTTGTATTACTATTTAGGTTTAATTTTATTTCAGTTTTTGTTAAGTCTCAGTTTAGTTTCGGAGTATAGTAATCTTGAATTCTTAATTTTAGTGCTTCGGTTAAAAACTTATTTCAGTTAATTGCCAAAGCAGCACTTGTAATTTTCATTGATTTAAATTTTTTCATCAGATTTTTTTTTTTCAATTTCAGTTTCAAACAAAAATAATTTTCTTCTTTCTGCGCTCAGAGGCATTTACAAATTTTAATCCAGTTAAATCCATTTAAAAACCAGTCAGTATCTGGTGTGACCACCATTCACCTCACGCAGTGCAACACATGTCCTTCGCATAGAGTTGATCAGGTTGTTGATTGTGGCCTGTGGAATGTTGGTCCACTCCTATTCAATGGCTGTCCGAAGTTGCTGGATATTGGCAGGAACTGGAACACGCTGTCGTATACGCAGATCCAGAGCATCCCAAACATGCTCAATGGGTGACATGTCCGGAGAGTATGCTGGCCATGCAAGAACTGGGATGTTTTCAGCTTCCAGGAATTGTCTACAGATCCTTGCAACATGGGGCGTGCATTATCATGCTGCAACATGAGGTGATGGTCGTGGATGAATGGCACAACAATGGGCCTCAGGATCTCATCACGGTATCTTTGTGCATTCAAAATGGCATCAATAAAATGCACCTGTGTTCGTTGTCCATAACATATGCCTGCCCATACCTTAAGCCCACCGCCACCATGGGCCACTATATCCACAACGTTGACATCAGCAAACCGCTCACCCGCACGACGCCATACACGCTGTCTGCCATCTGCCCTGTACAGTGAAAACTGGGATTCATCCGTGAAGAGAACACCTCTCCAAAGTCCCAGATGCCATTGAATGTAAGCATTTGCCCACTCGAGTCAGTTACGATGACGAACTGCAGTCAGGTCGAGACCCCGATGCAGACATCGAGCATGCAGATGAGCCTAAGACGGTTTCTGACAGTTTGCGCAGAAATTCTTTGGTTATGCAAACTGACTGTCCAGGTGGCTGGTCTCAGATGATCTTGGAGGTGAAGATGCTGGGTGTGGAGGTCCTGGGCTGGTGTGGTTACACGTAGTCTGCAGTTGTGAGGCCGGTTGAATGTACTGCCAAATTCTCTGAAACGCCTTTGGAGATGGCTTATGGTAAAGAAATTAACATTCAATTCACAGGCAACAGCTCTGGTGGACATTCCTGCAGTCAGCATGCCAATTGCGCACTCCCTCAAAACTTGCGACATCTGTGGCATTGTGCTTTGTGATAAAATTGCACGTTTTAAAGTGGCCTTTTATTGTGGTCAGCCTAAGGCACACCTGTGCAATAATCATACTGTTTAATCAGCATCTTGATATGTCACACCTGTGAAGTGGATGGATTATCTCGGCAAAGGAGAAGTGC
Organism: Labeo catla; assembly: GCA_012976165.1. Classification (NCBI taxonomy): domain Eukaryota; kingdom Metazoa; phylum Chordata; class Actinopteri; order Cypriniformes; family Cyprinidae; genus Labeo; species Labeo catla. Next base: position 103,696 of record VONZ01000608.1, read on the forward strand.
TCACTAACACAGATTTAGACAGATTTGTGAAAAATATTTGAGAGAAATAGGCCTTTTGTGTACATAGAAAAAGTCTTAGATCTTTGAGTTCAGCTCATAAAAAATAGGGGCAAAAACAAAAGTTTTGCGTTTATAATTTTGGTCAGTATATATATATATATCTAAACAAACTTTAATATAGAACTTTCATATTAATATTTAATATTAACTTTCATTTTTTAAAATTGAAACAGAACATAAAACAGTAGAACATTTACTTTGAGTCAAGACTTGATTTAACTTAACTCAGCAGGTCACCTCAGAAAAGAGTCTTATTTAAAGGACTTCCAGCCACAATTTTGCGCTGCTCTACACCAGGAGTTATTCCTGTCCTACAGTTCTGATATGGTCCGGAATACCCGCACACTGTTTAGTATGCTGTTCAGTTAGTGTAGATTGCATTTATACACACTTACCAACACACTGGAATTTCCATCAGCGGTGCTGCAGTGTGCAGCGGGATCTGGAGGGCATGTCTGGAATCAGTAAACACCTACAGACCCACACAGACCAGCGTACCTGCTCTCTCTCTCTCTGTCTTTCTCTCTTTCCGTTCTCTCCCTCCGCCCTGCCTCAGTTGATGACTCATCCTTCTGAATCACCCAAATAGTTCCTTTGCTATTTTTAGTCCCATTTATGGGTTTGGGTGCAGAAACTCCCTCAGTTTTTGTTTTTTTCTTCTTCTTTCTTTTGTTTGATGTTGTTTTAGCAGACTCACAATCTCTCTCACTGTCTGTCTCTTACGTAGATGGCAGTCACTTTTTTGGTGTTGACTCATATTGACTGGGTTCAAACTTTTTATGCTGCCATCTTGAGTCATTCGCAGAATTATTAGTGGTGTTCGCTGTTACTATCGATAATAGTTTAGGTTAGTGATTTGAAATCCATAACTTAATGTCTACAAGTAGCGTTTAACATCCTGATTCCTCAATTTATGCCATTTGAGATGTGCTATTACCTTTCCAAGCAATCAGACCTACAGTTTTCTCCTGTGGGGAATGAAATGGAAATAATCCCATAGATATGCATCTAGTGTTATAAAACAGTACACTCTTAAAAATAAAGGTTATTTATTGGCATCAGTGGTTCTATGAAGAAACATGAACATCCATGTAACTTTTATAATTGAAAAGTTTCTTTAGATTTTTAAAACGTTCTTCAAAATGGTTCTTTTAGGAACTGAAAGGTTCTTTGGGGAACTAAAAATGGTTCTTCTGTGGCGTCACTGTAAAAACACCCTTTTGGAATCTTTATTTTTAAGAGTGTACCTTGTAAATTCTCCCAGCAGAGTCTCACACTTGTTTTGAGTTCAAATTACAGTTTATAATTTTTAGATCTTAGGTGTTAATTATATAAGCTTCAGTTTTACTGAGCAAATTAATTACTCCTATAATACAGCTAACAATTGTTTTAACACCCTTTTTTTGACCTGGCACCCCAAAGGCTGTATTTATTTGTTCAAAAATACTGTCAAACAATCATAATGTGAAATATTTTTAAACATTTAAAATAATGTTTTCTATTTGAATGTATTTTAAAATGCAATTTATTCCTTTGGTGCAAAGCTGATCCTTCAGAAATCATTCTAATATCCGGAATTGATGCTCAAGAAACATTTTTTAATTTATTATTATCAATGTTGAAAACTGTTTTTTTTTTTCCCTTTGGTTAATAGGAACATCATTTACATGAATAGAAATATTCTGAAACATAAATGTCACTTTTAATCAATTCAATCCATCCATGCTGAATAAAAGTATTAATTTCTTTCAAAAACTTTTGAACAGTAGTGTATGAAGACATATTTGGCCCAATGAGTGTCACATTTGTTAGAATTATGTGTGAGAGACAGAGATTTCAGAGATTTGCTGGAATCACTCTGTATGACATTTATGTTCTTAGTAGTGATTAACTCAATCAATAGTGCAAGTTTGAATATTGTTTCCCAGTGGCTTCTCAGCTATAGTGTGCAGTGTGCGGCTGTATGTTGAGGGTTGTCGGTTCCTGGTGTGTGCTGTGTCAGAGCCGTTGATTAGCATGTCTGTTGCTTATCTCAGCTTCTTACACAGTACAGATGTTGAATCTACTGCATACATCGGCAGCTGTCTTCTAAGGGAGTATCTTAACTGAAATACAACCTGATAAGTTCTAATTTGAAATGCCCTACATAGACAACAACTCTAAAACATTGCTTACATTCTGTGAATAGTGACATTATCTTGTTGCTAAGTTCTAACAAGATCAGTATAGATTTAAGAATTTAGATAAGGGTTTGATATTGAATGAAATTGGGAATATTACAAATAATGTGTAAGTATAGCTCACTAGAGCTATTACACTGGGGAAAAATTGGTGTAGAGACCGTTTTCACTCAGAGATTGCTAGTAAATCTTACAAACGACACAGAAAATAACACACTGAATTAAATGCGAAATTTTAAAATAGAAAAACCAAAATGGCATTTTCTTGTAAAACACACTGCAGTAATGTTTTATTTATAACTTTGGAAAATCATTTTTGACAGTGTACGTGAAGCACTGAATACTGAGAGAGCATATCTTTGTCACACATACACGCGTATTTACTCCAGTACGCCAAGATTCATACATTTTCTTGAGTTAATGGGTAGGTGTGGAAAATAAGTTTGAAAATATGTTATTTTCTCTTTCTGAGAGGCTAAAAACAGTCCAGGGGGGTTAAATTGTCTCTCTATGACTGTCACTCAGTGAAAATATGTCAGACCCAGTTGGGGCTGTCAAAAGGATTGTCAGTCACATGGTGAGAAGTGTTTGACTCTGTGACTAAAGGGTACAGACAGTGACAGAGGAAGAGAGGGGGAAAGAGGCAATTTCTGTTTCAGAACCTATGGAGGCAGCATGCTAAGACATTAGTGGTTTGTGTGCTCCCGATGTGAAGGCTGTTTCGAAAGCTAGGAAAACCAGCATTCTTGGAAATCTTGCTTCAGCCAATTCTAATAAGCATCGAATGTGTTCTTTGCAGAGAAGAAGCAATTCCAGAATGCATTATGATGAGTTCAGTAATAAATGTGGTGAGAGAAATGCTGAGTATAAATGCACTTGAATTTCTGTAAAAACTGTGAAGGGTCATTAAAAATAGTTGGGTGTCATTAAAATTATTTTTAATTATTATTTCGTCCAGTATTTGTGTGTACAGTGTAGACTACTTTTCTAAAGTTTGGGGTCAGTAAGATTTTAAGGTTTTAGGTTTTTGCTCTCCAAGGGTGCATTTCCGCCAATGAATAAAAAATTGAAAAAGGTAATTGCGACTTTTTATTGCAAGATATTAAGTCAGAATTTCATGATTTAAACTTGCAATTGCAAGAAATAAAGTCAGAATTGTGAGATAAAGATAAAGAATTGCGTGATATAAACTCGTTATTGTGAATATGAAGTCGCAGTTGCAAGATATAAAGTCAGAATTGCTTAATATAAACTCGCAATTGTGAGAAATAGTCAGAATTGTGTGACAAACTCGCAATTATGAGTTATAAAGTCAGTTGCATGATATAAACTTGCAATTGCGACTTTTTGTCACACAATTCTGAATTTATTTCTCGCAATTGCAAGTTTATGTCATGCAATTCGAACTTTATATCTCATAGTTTTGACTTCATAAGTCGCATTGCGAGTTTGTCACGCAATTCTGATTTTAGATCTTGAAATTTTGACTTTATAACCTGCAATTGTGACTTTATATTGCACAGTTCCGACTTTATTTCTTGCAATTGTGACTTTATATAAAGCAGTTCTGACTTTATACTGTATCTCGTAGTTCTGACTATATCATGTAATAATTCTGACTTTATATCTTGAAATTCTCACTTTATAACTTGCAATTGCGACTTTATATTTCACAATTACAAGTTTATATCACGTGACTTTGTCTTTATTTTTTGCAATTGCAGGTTTATATCATGAAATTCTGACTTAATATCACACAATTCTGGCTTGATAACTTGCAGTTGCGAATTAAAATTAAAAAATGCGAGATAAAGTCGCAATTACTACAAATGACAAATAAACCTTTTGTTGTTGTTGTTGTTTTTACAAAACATTAGGAAATATTATTACCATTTAAAATGACTGTTTTTGATTTGCATTTTTTTATGTAATTTGTTTCTGTGTCAGGGCTGAACCATGATCCTTCAGAAATCATTCTTATATGCTGATTTGCTGATGAAGAAACATTTATTGTTGTTATCAAAGTATAAAACATTTCTGCTGCTTAATATTGTTATTGAAACTGGAGGCAGGATTTGTTGATAAATAGAAAGTTTAAAAGAAGAGCATTTATTTCAAATATAAATCTTTTGTAACATTGTAAAATGTCTTTGCTGTCACTTTTGATTAACTTAATGCCTTCTTGCTGAATAAAAGCATTAATTTTCTAGAAAATAAATCTTACCGCCCCCAAACTGTTAAACGGTAATGGGTTTGATTCACAGGGAACACTCGTGCTGATAAAATGTATATCCTGAATGCACTGTAAGTCACTTTAGATAAAAACCCTCGGGCAAATGAATAAATGTGCATTTAGAAAAGGAGGGAGAACGAAAGAAAGAGAGATATCAGTAAGTGAGAGCGAAGTTAGTGAGATAACAGCAGGAATGTATTCCATTAAATTAGCTTTCATGTTATTAATTTCTTTTCTGCAGGTTAAATGTGATTTCATTGTACAGTGGCTGTTTTGCATACTACTCGGAGATAGTTACCATGGGAAACACAGGATTGTCTGAATATGTATGTATATATTTAACCTTGCTTTATCCTGAAGGAAAAGTTTTATAACAGAGCCATCTGTATTTGTATATGTGTTGCTATGTGGTTGCAAAAGAAAAAAATTGGTGCAGAAATAATTTGCATAATAGTATTTTAAATAGTATTTTCCTGTAAAACATACTAAAATAATCTTTGTTTCATTATAGCTCTGAAAAACAATTTTTAAATTGTAGTTCTGGTCTAGATACAGCTTCAGTCGTTCAGCAGTAGTAATTTTGATGTTGGCTTTATAAAACACCCCTAATGATTATGTGGCTGCACAGGCCGAAGTGAAGTGAATGAGATGTGTCACATGATCAGATGCAATTGAAGGGCAGACAGGTTTGGCTCTGTGTGACTGTCGAGCTGGTGAAGGTGAGAGCGTGGAATCAAATGAAGGCCTGTAATCTGCTCTAATGTGTTTCTGGGAGGTTGGAACTCATTCCCAGGGCTCACAGTGCTGCTGTTGGTGATTGTGTGTTATTGTGTTGCCATGCCTCCAGAGTTACCATGACAATACATTTGATGAGTCTTGGTTTTTTGGGTTACACTTCTATACAGACACACACACAAGAACAGTGCACACACTCATACTGTTTGTGTATACAGAGTATAGTAGACTGATTGATTGTAAAGTATTGTTGAGTTTTTGAAAGGCACATTACAAACAGAATTTATTATTATTATTGTTATTGTTATTATTATTATTATTAATCTTAGTAAGTTTGAATAATATAATTTTTTCTCAAATAATCTAAGTGTAAAGCTTGTAAAGTATCCTAGTGTTTTAAAAAGTGCTGTATAAACTATTATTATTATTTATTATTATTATTAATTAATTAATTATTAACTATTATTAATGGTAGAATAATAAGAGCTTAAAAATTTTTAAGTATCCCTTGTGCTATATAAATACAGATTATATATATATATATATATATATATATAATTTATTTATGTATTATTATTATTATTATTATTATTATTATTAATATTAGACTGATTGATTGTAAAATATCCTTTAGTTTTGGAAAGATGGCTATATACCCAGTAATAATATTTATTATTATTATTATAACAGAATAATAATAGAGTTTTTATTAATTAATCTGAGTTAAAAGTTTTTAAAGTATCCTTGAGTTTTAGAAAGGTGCTGTATAACCAATTATTATTATTATTATTATAATAGAGTTTTATTAATTAATGTAGTAATTAATATTCATATTTTAATAATTCATATTAATTAAAAGTTTACAAGTTTTTTAAATATCTTTGAGTTTTGAAAATGTGCTATATAAATAACGATTATTATTATTATTAGTCTTATTATTAGTAGTGGTAGTATAACTGCTGATATTAATAATACAATAGTAATAGAGTTTTTAATAATCTTATAATTAATTGATAAAAACTCAATAAAAATGTTTTTAAAGTATCCTTGAGTTTTTAAAATGTGCTATATAACCAATAATAATAATTATTATTATAATTATTATTATTAATGCTGCTCTGATTGAATGATACTTTTCTCCGCTCACACATTCTTGGTTACATAAGCAGAAAAGTTGTTTCAGAGACATAAAGTTAAACATTTCAAACGCTACAAGGGTTGATTTAAAACAGTATCAGCATTTTGTCACTAAGAAAGACATTAAACTTAAGCACTATTCGTACAAATGTACAGTAAGTCTTTTTACAGAGTAAAGCTTTTGCTTAAGCGCTGCTTACAGCTCATGTACACTACTATATTTTTTAGTGAAAGAAAACATTACTTTGCTCTGAGTCTCCCAGATTCATCTCTCTCAGGTCTCACCATTCATAATCCTTGACTTGAGAAAAATGGGCTGCTTGCCGGAAGAGAGACAGTCAAACGCAGCGACCCCTTTCTCTCATCTCGGCGCAAAAAAGTGGGTTGGCTCCGTGCAGGGCAGCCAGAGGCCATGGAGAGACAGAGAGATGTCTGGAAGAAAGCAGTAGAGATTACAAAAAGTGTAGAGGATGAAGAGAGAGAGTGTAAACGTGAGGTAATGCCGAAATCACATCAGCAGCTATTCTACTTCTGAACACTCTGATCAAGCGTGGAAAGAGACCTGCCGCCCCATTGATCTGACCTATTTACTGCACCATGTGTCTGTGTCTGTGTGACAGAGAAAGAGTGTGTTAGTAGAGATACGTATGGTTTTATCCAGCACTGCTGAGAAATCAATCTCTTGATTTAATATTTGAAATGAATTGGTTTGTTTGGGTCTACATGGACCGTCTGCTTCCGTTCTGCTGTTTTGAATGGTTTTCTAAAGCTCGTGAGTCTCTCTGATGTGTGTTAGGATGGAGGACCCTGTTGGCAAAAAAGGAAGCTCTGAAAGCAAACTCAGAGTGTATCAGTAAGCTGTGGAGATGGGAACAGGACAGACCCCGCTCAGAATAAATCACACTCATCTGTTTAGAGCGGCAGAGAGAGAGTGAAAGATTGCAGTCAAAGGTAAAGAGTCAAGGGCTGAATGTATCTATCATTGTGCTGAACTGGGACGCTGTTGTCTGGCCAAAGGCTCGAGTTCTTCTCACAGCAGAGGAGCACCTGAAATTTGACTGCACCACCAATATGGCACCGGCACAACTATAAACAGCCTGGTCAATTAATCTGATGATATTTGGGCATTTCAAGATTAGCAGCATCAACTGATAACCATGATCACTTGGTCCATGAACAGTACACTTAACAAGTGTTTGTCTCCCAACTGTGTAAATTTCAAATTTTCTGCTGATGGCTTTTAAACTACTTTTGTTTTGATTTTTTTTTTTTTTTTTTTGTTGCTTTCATTGAATTATATTAAAACATTATTTAGCCAACAGCCATTTTATTTGTTCAGGTTTTTATTTATTTATGTTGTTAAATGTAATTTGTTTTTATTAAATAATTTATATTTTTTAATTTATTACTTAATATTTATTTGTTATATTTAGCTCCAAATATATATGAAGGTTTTATACTTCATATATTTGAGAAATATTACAATTTGTTAATAGTTATTTAATATATATTAATATGTTCTTAATATATTTATTGTTGTATTCATCATTCATAATTTAATTTTATTTATATATATATATATATATATAATTTATTTATATTTATTTTGCGATATATAATAGTCTGCAATTGTAATTATTTTATTATCCTGAAGTTTGACAATTTTATAATGTTTATAATTTATTTATATTGTAATTTATTATATTATAAGTTTATCAAATAATTTATAACTGATGTATGAGTATTTTTATTATTTAAATGCTCTAATTTTATTTAAAGTTTTTTTTATTTTTTCATTTTAAATCTTCCATAATTTATTGTAAATCAAAGGTTTAGTTTATTATAATTTTATAATAATGTTTATTATTTACGTATATTATAATGTAGCATATATATTTTTATCAGATAATTTATTTATTTATAACTGATGTATTAATCTTTTATTTTTTAAATGTTCATTTTATTTAAAATTGTTTTTTAAGTTATACATTTTTAATTTTATTATTATTGTGTAGAATTTATAAATTATTTTATATTTTAAATCTTTTATCATTTATATATATTTATATATATTATATACAGTTTTTATACTTTATATATTTTAAAAATAATACAATGTTTATTAATTTATTATATTAATTATATTAATTTATTTTGTGATTTATTGTTGTATTCATCATTTATGTTTTTGTGTGTTTCTCTCTCTATTTATATATATATACACACATACAATTGTACAGTTTACTATAATTTTATATTTATAATTTATATTTTAATTGATCATTTTTATCAAATAATTTATTAATTCATAGCTGATGTATGAATAATTGTTATTATTTAAATACTCAAATTTTATTTAAACCGTTTTTATGATACTTTTTTTATGTATTGTTATTGTGTATAATTTATTAAATCTTTTAGAGTTTATTAATGTATTCATCATCTATGTATATTTGTTTATTTAGAGATATATATATTTATCTCTATATAATTCAAATGTCATTTATCTATAAAAACAGTTATAAAGCAATGAGGTCAAAAACATCTTTGTTTTTATTTCACTGTCATTTCCTGTTTCGATGGGAATGAAAAAGTTATTTGCACCCGCGGCGGATAAACTCTACAAGATGGCACGGTGCCTCTTTCACACAGCTGATGTAAAACGGAGAAATTCTCACAGTGCCTCCTCATATGCTGGAGGTCTTCTCTGCCATTTGTTTTGATTTTAAAAAATCTGCATATTAGACTTCTTTAGGCTTTAAGTGTGCTTTCATTTCAAAATCTGTTTGAGTTCTGGCCGTCCGCATCCCATCTGTGGCATACGGACGGTTCCCATAATCCCTTGCTGGCGCCGAGGCCCTGCCATGCATGGTGCTGCTCATTTAAAGCAGCAGCATATTTTACAAAAGCATTTAGCCCATTAAACTGTTAAGCCAGAGGGGGAGTGCGATTGGTTAAGAGCTTTTGACAAGCTTCAATCACTGATCACGTCATAAAGTTGCTATGATGAAGCTTTGAGACTCTAAATGCCTTTGTAGACTGTCACTCAACTGATCAAGAGACACTTTTGCATCCGAAATACATGAGTTGCAATTGAAGTCATTGTCTGCTGATTGATTGTTTCTCCTAAGCTGGCTTGACTTGTGTAATTTCCTGCCGTTTCTTTGCTCTATTCTCATGCAAGAGTGTTCTTCAGGTTACTCTTAATTTTTCTGACAGCCTTTTTATCTCACTTCAAGTTCAGTGAGGCAGTGCCAGGGTGTGTGTGTGTGTGTGTGTGTGGGATTGTGTTCATTTGGCCACTATATTGGAATAAATGGTCTAGTTGTTCGTTTAGCCATCTGGAATGAATGTGACTCAGCTGTGCTTTACGAACTTTTAATCTCGTTTCCAGATCCTGTATGGCTGTTCACATGACACAAACGACCGCATCAACATATCCCATTCCTGAACAGATAATATATTGATTCATACACAGTGTGTGTTCATGTAGTTTGTCATTTGACAGATGATTGCTGCGTGTAGCCCTCAGAGATCTCCTCTTCTCTTTCTGTAAGAATGATAAATGATTGCATTATTCTTCCTCTGGACACAGATGGCGAGGACCACACACATGCACGTGTCCATATGTTGATTTTATTTTTGTGCAGTGAGTAAAGATTATGCATTATGGGCAGGGCTCGACAATAAGGAGTGCCCGATGGCCCGGGGCCAGCATGAAAGACACTCGGGACAGTTGCTGCTCCGTTAGGAAAGTTTGTCATTTGCATGTGTTTTTAAGCCTTGTTCATTTAGAATTTTAAGCAGAGAGGCACGTCTCTGACAGACAGAACCCCTACAAAAGTATGTCAAATTACCTGTCTTGACTACTAAGGCCCCGATCACACCAAACAACGCTTTTTAGGTCTAAAAACGCGAGGGGCACGCACTTCCTTTTTTTGGTGACTTTTTAAAAAGAGCAGTGTGTTGCGTTTTTTTATGTTGTTAGGCAACCATCAAATCAGCAGTCCTGTCAGTCTAATCAAAGGATTATAGTGCGAATGTTCTAAAATCTTTGTTTTTTGCTGTTAAGTAAAATGTCATATTAGCAAAAACCTTAAAAAATAAAGCTCCGGATAACCCGCGATAGACACCAAAAGTTTCTCCTCCATCACTGCAGTCTCCGGACTTTCTAAGCAACGGTAAACTTTCGTCACCACAACGGAAGACCCGCCTCTCCATTCATTCGATTGGACAATGGAAAAAAACATAATGACGTCGGGCGCTTTTCTGCTCAGAGTTGCTTTTTTTTTTCAACTTCAGTCACTCACATACACTGTGAAAAATATGGACATAGTGTCCGTGACGTCACCCGTAGGTTTCTGAAGAGCATTTTTAAAGCTCTTAGTGGGGAGGAGTCGGCTGTCGCCATCTTGGAATCACGTCACTGCACGTCACTCCCGGATAATCGAAAATGGGCAAAGAGGTGGGACGTGGGTGGAGCTGGTTGCTGAAACCACACCTGCCTAGCGCAACAGAGGTGACAGCAGCAACAATCCATCTGTCACTCAAGTGGCCACGCCCTGACATGAAGGGCAAAATGAGCTATATAGACCAAAACCACTTTTTGTACCAGGCTGTAAACCTATTTTTTCTGCTGTAAAGTTGGGCATTTTAACATGGGGAGTCTATGGGATTGACTCCTTTTTGCAGCCAGTCTCTAGCGGCCAGTCGATGAATTGCAGTTTTAGTCACTTCTGTGTTGGGAGGTTGCAGCTTGGTCGCTCAGAGCGCTCCAGCAAAAACACGAGGCGCAGCAAAAGCCCCATTCACGTCAGCATTAACGCTTCGTGGAGGGCATGTCTGAAGCTCCGCGCTGATTGGCCAGCATCTGCACCGGACGGGATTGGCTAGCGTCTGCACTAGTATATTTGCATAAGGTGATCTGATTGGCTGATGCCTGCGTTGGCGTTTGAAAAGTTGAACATTTTTTAACTTCTGTTGCAAACAACGCCATTGACACAATGCAACGGACCCATAATTCAGTTCGGCAATGCTTGACATCATTCCATTCAACATAAATGAGAAGCGTTAATGCTGACGCCCCGTGTGAATGGGGCATAAAAGCGAGGCGCCCAGGGCGCATAAACAGCACGCATAATGCTCACTGCCAATAGAAAACAATTAAAAAAAGGCGCCTCTCTCTGCAAAAAAAGCGTTCTGTCTGATCGGGACATGACAACTTTGTAGCTTTAGCAATGATTAATCTATATTTAATTTATACAGTAGAGTAACATTACAGATGCCTCTGTAAGGCATTTAAAGTTGCGTTCATAAGGACAGCTCTGCTTTGTTTACAGTGGTAACCAAGGAAACATAGTATCACTGTTATTCAATAAGCGCCACCTGCTGGCAGCGACTGAGTTTGCGTTCCTTCAGTTTGTCTGCTGTCTTCCCCTAAAACATCTTTTCATTTTTAATAAACTAATAATAAAATAATTTTTGAACAAACAAATAATGTTTGAAATTTGTATTTGTTAGGCTAGTATTTTTGCTGTGGTATTAAAATTGGAAACAAGAACTGTACAGTTTAATTGATATGTAAAAGTTTGGTGTCATATAAAGCTTATTTATTAAACATGGGCCAAAAGCAATGAAAAGAGCAACTATTTTTTTGTGTCAGGGCCAGTGAAAATTTTGACCGGGCAAGTAAAAGTTTGAACCACTTGAACCAAAAATCCTTAGCGTTGAGCCCGGTAAATCAGATTAGATTTTTGTGTGTTTGTATTCAAGTTACTTATTTACTGCCTTTGAATTGTATCATAATCATATCAGTAATCACCTAGTTATGTTCTGTGTCCAAATTTTGAATGCTTTTGGTTTGGTGTGCACTCAAATCCCTATATACAATAGTAATACCGATGCTTATATATGTGCTTATATATCACACTCTTTTTCTTTGGCTCTCTCTTTCTCTCTCCTGTGAATTTGATCTGTGCGTCCTTCCTTGCCTTCAAGTCATTAAAATGCTAATGCATGCTTTAACTTCTCAATTTTGTGGTGACAGAGTAGGACACAGAGTCAGTAGATGTAACTCTCGCTTTTCCTCTCTCACTCGCTCACTTGGCCGCTCGCTCTTATTCTTTCTTTTGAAATGTAATCAATTATCAATATAATGTAATTATTAATCACATTAGTCTCAGTGGAGCGGCTAAAGTGCAAGTATAACAGGCAGATTTTGAGACTTGGTTATGGAATTGTAAATGAAGAACTGTTTTGTTAAGAGGTCAGTCATTTTTTAAAGCAAGTTTTCCTATTTTTCTATCACATTTTTTTTTCTGTCATTGTGTTATAAGCCATTTTATTTATCAATATATAAATAATATTTTTTTTTCATAAGCTATTTATTTGTATAATGCTTATTTTATACTTTAAGGCATTTTATTTTCCCAAATTATACTTTTTATTAATTCATTCATTTAGTTTTTTTCCGTTTTAGTTTTTCTAGACTTTGTTTTAATGGTAAATTAAAATAAAAAAGTAATCAAAAAGCATGTCTAATTAACCAAAATCATGAAGCTTACTCAATTTAACAGCAATTTATTAAAAGTTTTTTTAAAAATCACATTTTTAAGTCCCTATAAAAAGCTTTTCCCCCTCCCTCTCTCAACTTCAGCCTTATTTTTACCAGATTTATTAATTTTCTGGGTTCCGTTTTAATGGTTTCCTTGAATTGTAATAATCAAAACCATCTCTAATTAATTGATTTTATTTAAAAATAAATAAATACATTTTTATTATTGTTTTATTTATTTTCTTTCAAAAATACAATGTTGTGTACACTCAAAAAATAACTTGTTCATTAAACTTAATAAAATTAAAGTAAACTTTTCCTCGCAAATAGTTCAGGTCCATACAACAAGAATAAAATTTAATTAAACAAATAATGTTTAGTTGGCTTGTTTAATCCCAACACAAAATGATTAAGCTCAATTAATTTTTTTTTTAACAAATTTAAGTGGACTAAACATAATGGAAATAAGTTAGGTAAGAAAAATTAGAGAATTTAGGTGTTTCTGCTTATTTTAATCAAGTAATTTAAACAAGCATTAATGCATTTTTGTGTGTGTGTTGTACATTTACATTTCTCTGGTAACTAAATTTTGGTAAATCATTTTTCTGGCAAATATTCCTTAAAAATAATCTAGTAATAATTGTATTATTAGTAGAAGTGCTCATTACATAAAGTAATTTATTTCTGTCACGTTTTCTTCAAGTTAAACCGAAATTTTATTTTGACAGGTTGCGGTGAAGACCTGTAAGTTTCTGTTTATATATAATGTGATGATAGTTTTTACTACTTTCGGTACTGAAATTTTAAAAACGGCCATTTCCCACTCACATTGAACGCTGTTGAGACGATTTCTCGCTGATTGGCCATAGTGTTCACGCCCTCAACAGACATGACTGTGATTGCCTACAATGATAAGCGCTTCACGCTCCTCACCGAGTGCTCACGCATAAGCACAACGGGAGCGTTTGAAAGTTATAGATGGCTATAGACCTTATAGCGCACTATGAGTAGTAATGTTGGTTAGCATACCACATTTGACTATAATTATTAGTTTTAATTGTATCTATATGTATTAGTATATATCAAGCTTTCACCTTTATACCTAACTGGAAGTATCACAAAAAGGTGGTCATTATAAATGTATGCAGTTGTATGTAATATAATATCTGTCATTCCTTTTTTGGGCTGAAACGAAAGTTGCATGTTACAGTATGTTTTCATAATACACTGAACTTGTTTATTTCAAAACTTCAAGAAACTTTGATGTAGCATAATATGACTCCTTTAAATACACTCATGTTGGTACAATCTCCAAGACACTTCACAGACTGTCAAAGGAAAAGAGGACTGAAGAACAGACATGTACAGAGGGAATACCAGAGTGTGACACAGGAAGGAGCATAGACAGGGGACGGAAGAAAAAGACAGAGGAAATATGCATTAGTAATCAGACCAGAGCAAGTGGGTCACTGAGTTTATTAAGAAAGGGGAGAGAGAGAGGAAGACATGTTGAATTCAATAACACAGAGAGCAAACTGTAATTCAATAACTGCCGTAACACACATCTAGAAAAGCAATGCATGTGTTTGACTGTCTGTTCTTGCCGGAAAATATTTGTAAGATTCATTATTTATAAGACTCTCATGGTGTGTTTGTGTATGTTTGTGTGTGAATGTGATTCTGTGTATATGTGTGTCAGCAGATTGGCCTCCTGTAGGGGAGCAGTGCATTGATTTCCAGCCCAAAGTCCAATCACATAAATCTAGTCTGGCTTGAGACACCCGCCCTATTAGCCAGACTCTCCGACTGGATTAACGAGACCACATTCTCTCACATATACACTCACAAATATACAGTTGACCTTGCCTGTGCATTTAATTAAGATTGTCTGCATTTTCTGCACAAACAAACACCCACTTTTTCGTAGAAGCCTGACTAGAGACATGCGATCGACTCTGAAATTCAATGCAGATATGATAAATGGAATTGAAAATTATAAATTACGATGATTGATGTTAATATGTGTCATGTTTGTTTTTCAGAGACGAGAGAGGACCGAACCAAGAGGCTGTTCAGACATTACACTGTGGGCTCCTACGACAACTTTACCTCATATAGGTAGTGTATATACAGTATGTGTGCATGCATATGAAATTATAGGGCATTTTGGTTGTCAGTAGCTAAAGGCTAACCTGAGAAAGTTAGTCCGACTCTGTGAAGTCTGTCATTTGTAGTATCGAGTCTCTACTGCCATCTAGAGGATAGAGGTTGTGAGCACACATTACGTCATGTTTTGTTTTTTTTGCCACTCATATTTAATTTTAATTTACACTTTACACATTTAGTCTTCATTTCACATTTTATTGCATGCAACTTTTTTCAGAGTAAAAAATAAATGCTTATGCACTCGGTTCCATTGAGAACAGAGAACTACATTCAATTTTACAGCTGAGTGTAATAAAAAACAATCAGTGCATGCTATTAAAGCAGAGGTCGTGTTTTACATTATGTGCAATTTTAAAGTGTAATTGGATATGCAGATCTATTTATGAATAATATCGACTGCGTTTCAAAGGGCAGTCTTGAATGCAGTTCATTTTGTTGCACCAACAAATATGAGCAACAACAAATGATGTCACATGCTTTAATATAATAAATAATAACAAAATAAATGAATTTTCTATCTTTTATACAACATCATTTTATAATATTATTATATGCATTTATTTTATTCAAAATTAATACATTTTGCAATCTCCTAAAATTTTTCACAATTGCACAGTTTCTCATTTGAAGTTTGTATACTACAAAAGTAGCAGGAGTTTGTATATTGTAAATTTATATTGTTGCAAAACTGTCGAAATTGTTTGATTTACGCCCAGGAAGCCAAACAATGACATAAAATGTCTTTTCACTGTACAAAGTTGCAAGTCAGAGTACTTCATGTTTAAAAAAATAATAATAATCATGTTTGAACTCTGAAATGTTTGAATGAAGCTGTAGACCTCAGGCTAATGCATATTTAATTTTGAGTTTTCAATGGATTGTACTGTTTAACAAATCCGCCAATTGTTCAACATCTATCAAAACATCTTTCTGAATTTTTTTTAACTCTATAAAACCATTTTATAAGTTGTAAGTCTTACCACAGCCTCATTTTCATTCAGTATGGCTTCCAACCGGACTAAGGTCTATTGAGGCAAATTGTTAACATATTCTTACATATCCGTTCTACCTAGTGTGACCGCAAGACATAAGCTAGATTTTGTTGATTCTGCGTTTGTATTGAAGAATGATTGATGTGGGGTGGAGGATAAGATGAGATGAGTTGGAGAATAGAGTAAAAGAGAGAGAGAGAGGATTAATTACTGGAGTCTCTCTGTCAAACTGATAGTTTTCGCTCCATTCATCTTCTCTTGCCAGTCTGCTCAACAACAGCAAACAGGTCTAGAACAGCAGCCTAAAGAACTGCACCCAGTCAAATCAATTACCTTCTGAAATGGACTCGAAACGTACAAGACAAATGAAGCCTCTCCCAGACTGTAAAATCATCTGTTTTCCAATATAAGATATGAATGAATGACCATAACCAAACCAAAATCCTCTGTAGGAGCTCCCAATTCAACATTTAGACTAACAGTGATTAAACTGTCGGAAGTTGCCAAGATGACAGTCCAACTCTAAACTCCAAATTCACTGTACTGCAGTTTAAAATCAAATTAAGTGTAAAGTCTATTGTTAAAGGGATAGTTCACCAAAAAATGAAAATTCTATAATTAATTACTCACCCTCATGTCATTCCAAACCTGTAAGACCTTCATTCATCTTCGGAACACAAATTATATTTTTGATGATAACCAAGAGCTTTCTGACCCTGCATAGACAGCAATGCAACTGACACGTTCAAGGCCCAGAAATGTAGTAAGGACATTGCTAAAGTAGTATATGTGACATCAGTGTATCAACCGTAATTTTATAGCTACAAGAACGACTTCTATTCAACTATTTATTCTCTTCCGTGTCTTATAGTTTAATTAAAATATCTTAATTTACGTTTCAAAGATGAGTGAATGTCTTATGGGTAAGTAATTGATTTTCATTTTTGAGTGAACTATCCCTTTAAATTCAAAATGTAAATGTTAACATGTGAGTACTCCGAACTTTTTTCAGCTAATATGAGAAGTCTGTAAATGTTAGCATGTAAAGTACATTCAGATAATGTGTTAAATCTACTAACAGATTTGATATTAAATCTCTTCAGTATTGATATATTAGCATGTCAGTGCTGTACTACATTGAGCTATATTAATAGATTTGAACTGTAAATGTTAGCATGTAAGTATGCCAAACTATGCTCTGCTAATAAGTCTGCTAATCTATAGTAACTGTAAATATCAGCATGTGAGTGCGCCCAACTAAGTTTGTCTAAGTCTAGTAATTAATGTTAGCATGTGAGTGTGCCAGTCAGCTAATATGACAAGTTTGCTAATCAGTTTTAACTGTAAATGTCAGCATTCAAGTGTGCCAAACAATGCTCAGCTAATAGGAGCTAAGTCTGCTAATCATTTTATACTGTAAATGTTAGCATTTGAGTGTGACATAGCCCGCTAAACTGTAAATATTAGCATGTGCTTGAACTTCTTTTAGCCAATACTTTCCAACGTTCAATCCTCACTAAAAGATTGATGTTGCAAATGTTATATTTTAATCTAAAATTAAAGTGTAAATGTTAATATGCAAGTGCGCTGGTAAATTTCCAGCTGCACTGTTAAGTGCACTAAACTGAACATCAGCATGAGTTGGCACATGTTGACCTAGCTGTGAAAAGCTAGCACACAGACACAAAGCAACCTGGCTGTTAAAGTTAAAGTTAAAATGTGTGCTGTCAACTCCCTCTTCACTTTTCGCAAGAGTTCATTATATGGGAATGTCAGTCACCGTACAGAGGTTTAGCCTCATGAAATGGGACAAAATGTGGCTAACACGCTCACGCAAGTTCCCCTTAGAACAGGAGATCATTTTAGGGAGTTGTGCACACTACTTTGACAAGAAGTCAACGCTACAGGAGACCTTCTTCCTGAGGTCTAATGGCCATTATATTCATTTTCACACTTCATTATCTCATCAAATTATCATTAGGCACTAGATTAGCTGAACTCGACTGTGAGGGCTTTTGTAAGCTTATAACAAATATTTGAAATGTTTAATGCATTTATATAACGGACATATTACATAAGGCATGAACCAACCCAGACAATGTACACACGGACACTTATATATAAATAAATACATGCATGCATACATATGTGACATGATATCATATTAAGCATTACTTACGGTGTTTGCTTGTGCATTTATTAAACAGATAATAGAAAATGCAACCCAAATATTCCACTGTCCCAGTTTAATGTGGCTTGTCTGGGATTTGGTTGGTAAACAAAACCACAGCAAATGGAAGTTCCAGACGCCCGACCGTACACTGATGTTATCGCAGGCATGACTGCTGTTCTGTAGGACAGAGCGTTTCGTTAACCCGAGGCACTAACGACACCGAATCATCTGTAATTGATCTAATTGATTCTGCACTGCTTAATTAGATTCTTGTCACTCCTAATGCATTGGTGATGAAGACCCTCGGGGTACGAGAGAGAGAGAGAGATAGAGAGAGAGAGGGAGAAAGAGAGAGAGAGAGAGAGAGAGAGAGAGAGAGAGAGAGAGAGATGAGCTGTCTTCTGATAGTTGATGATACAGACAGGCGTTGCTCTTGTCTCATGTGATCGGATAGACAGCTTTTAGTCGTTCTGTGGTAATTATTCCGCAATCAGCACACACGCAGCTGTTCACAAGGTACTTTATTATCCTCTGTTTGTAAAACCGATTTTTAGATGGTATGGGAGTTGTTATAAATGAGGTGCAGTGTTTGGAGATATAGATTTTGCTGTAATAAAGTGAATATCTTTTTTTCTGTGGCTTGACTGGTAGAGCATGGCAGCAGCAATGCCAAGGTCATGAGTTTGATTCCCAGGGAACACACAAGGTATATCATGAAATCACTGTAAATTGCTTTTCACACTCTGATTAACTTTGGATTAATGTCTTTTTACACCCTCTACTGGTGCTGAAGGCATGCAGTGTGAATCAGGGCAGTCCTTGAATCTTACAGCAAGTTGTTTAGCAACAGAAAGCCAATCACAGGCTAATTTATAATTACTACATTAAATAGTCATGCAGTTGGTACAGTTGCAGTTTAGTTTAAACATCTGAAGGAAAGCTGAAACTGATCAGATAATGAGAAGCAGATAATGTGATAAATTTGTATAAGTTTAAAAATCCTTAAATGGGTCCTTAAATCCCTAAATTACAACATCCGGCGTAAATCCCTAAAGAGTCTATCTTTTCTCTGGAAGATCCAGTAATGTAATTTGATTAAATTTGACAAGCTTAAAGCAAATTTTTAAAAATTAATCCATGGATGATTAATCCACAAAATGATAAATAATATGCATTGAGAAAACAGAGTGAAATTTTATTTCGAGCCAACTTTATTTCAGAACATTTTTAATGCAAGACACTACTTTTCAGACACTGGTCAATTTAGAATTTCAGGCTATTTTTTCTTTCATATCTAATCTTCTTTCAGACAAGTGGAAAGAAGACATCCAAAGTACACACTTTATCTTTTTTCATCTGTAGATTTAATTTACAATACATAACTTTAAAAGCCATTTTCTAAAAAGTTTTTTTCTCATGCACAGAACCAGAGATCTCCACTTTAGTAGCACTTACATACTCTTGACTTTACAGTTTTATTCCTGTCCATATTCTAAAAGTTTTTACAGAGGGGTTTGTTCTTATATCATTCACCTGATTTATATTACATTTACATTTAGTCATTTAGCAGACACTTTTATCCAAAGCTTACAAATAAAGACAGTAGAAGCAATCAAAAAAAATGGCAAAAGAGTACTGTGACAAGTCTTGGTTAGTCTAACACAGTACACATAGCAAGGTTTTTTTTAAATAATAAATTAAAAGAAAGCAAGTGGATAGAATAGAAAAAGAATAGAGAACACTAGCGTAACACCGTGTCCTAACAACACGCGTTGCGACAGGATTCCAGCGACAAGCAATTTGAGTGTCCACACCAGACGCGACGCGACACCACGGCATGACAGATATCACAGCCATTCAGAACCGCAGAAGTGCACTGAACTCTCAGCAAAATGGGCAAGTTTATGATCTAATTAAACCTTTTAAACATAATTAATACTACATATTAAGTGACTGATACCGTATTTGTTATGGAATACACTTGTTGGTTCGCACTGAGTTCGCAGTTTTAAGCCTCCATGTTTGCTTTTATTTATTTTCAAGATCTGAGGTAAACTGTCTGTAGTTGCTTTCAGTATGGCTATAAATTGGCTATATTAAAACTCTCATTAGACACTTCTAACATTGAATAAAGCACATAATCAGCACCTGAGATTATCACTGTCATACAGTAGCTTGTATGTTCCAGCCGTGGCGTCGCAGAAATAGAAACCGTTTCTAAATTAGAAATTTTGTGTGTCACCGTCGTGGCTAGTTAGGACAAAACCTCAGATGGAAACATGGAAAAGATACCCTTTATCGGGTGTCGCGGCATCGCGAGAATGAGAAGGTTAGTATAGAGAATGTTAGTGTTAAAGGGTCTTTTTTAATAAAAAGAAAACAAGTAATTAGAATAGAAATAGAATAGAGAGTGCAAATGTTAGAGGGTCAACTTTTTTTTAATAAATAAAAAGAAAAATTAAATAAAATAGAAAAAGAATAGAGAATGTTTTAGAGGGTCAGTATTTTTAAATTAAAAGAAAACAAGTGGTTAGAATAGAAAAAAGAATACAAATTGTTAGAGGGACTTTTTTAATAAAAAATAAAACTAGTAATTTAAATAGAAATAGAACAGAGAGTGCAAGTGTTAGAGGGTCAAGTGTAGATGGAAGAGATGTGTTTTTATTCGTTAAAGGATTAGCTCCCTTCCAGAATATAAATGTCCTGATAATTTACTCACCTCCATGTCATCCAAGATGTTCAAGTCTGTCTTTCTTCAGCTGAATAGAAATTTATATTTTTGAGGAAAACATACTAGATTTTTTCTCCTTATAGTGGACTTCAATGGGAGCCAACAGGTTGAAGGTCCAAATTGCAGTTTCAATGCAGCTTCAAAGAGCTCTACCCGATCCCAGATGAGGAATAAGGGTCTTGTCTAGAGAAATGATTGGTCATTTTCTTTAAAATAATAATAATAATAATTTCTATACTTTTAACTGCAAATGCTCATCTTGCAGTAGCTCTGTAATGCTCATCCATGACTTGATGCATTATGTAATCACGTTGGAAGGGATCTCACGTGGCATGAAACTTCCTCAACTTAAAAAAATCATTTCAAAATCATCCTACATCGCTGCAGAAGTACCGACCCAGTCTTCGCAAAGTGAACATGCAAAGAAGATCAAACACCCTTAACAAAAAAGGTAAAACAGCGATATAGGACAATTTTTGTATTTGAGGGAGAACATGAGATGGGAGTTTTTCAACATACCCTAACTGTCATGAACCAGAAAAAAACAGTCCAGGCAGAGTAAGACAAGACGAGCGTTTGACATTAAAAAGTATATAAATTGTATTATTTTTATTAAAATAACCAATCGTTTCCTTAGATAAGACCCTTTTCTATTGGCTGGGATTGTTTACAACTGCATGTGGGATCGTTTGAAGCCGCATATAAACTGCCTTTTGGAAGTTCAAAATCAGGGCACCATATCAGTCCATTATATGGAGAAAAATGCAGAAATGTTTTCCTCAAAAAACAATTTCTTCTGAAGAAAGGAAGACATGAACATCTTGATTGACAAGGGGGTGAGTACATTATATGTGAATCTTTGTTTTGGAAGTGGACTTCTCCTCTAATGTACTATGATTAATCTGGGGAAAGTACAGTGATAACTGTTTATTATCACCTAGTGTCAAGTAGCCCATAAGTTTGAGATAGAAGCAACTGCCAAATGTCATGCAAATGCAGAAGAGCAGAGTTAATCATAGCAGTGAGGTTAGTGATGTGATATTTGTATGTCTAGTGCGCTGTTTGTATGTGTGTGTTGGCGGGGGGCTGATGGTGTCTACAGGCGGGTAACTGAGGCTCACATGAGTAAGGATGAACAGATTTGTCCCTGCTGTTCGCACTGATGATAACTATCTCCATGCATCCAGACAGATGGACCGTGTGTGTGTATGTGTGTGTTGGGGGGAAGAGACCACCATAGAAAAAGATCCTTTGTGTGTCTCTGACTCGCTTTCTCTTTTGTGAGTGCTCGTCCCATCTTTTCTCACTGATGGGCTGCACTTTAAGGCATAAATGCAGGGTTAAGATTGTCTTTTTCATTTCTGCCTTTTAAAGGATGTTTTTGTCTTTGTGCTGCATTCAGAGTTGGACAGGGAAAGAGTTGAAGGCCCTCATTTTTCTATCCTTGCATTTAATAGCACAAGAGGCTGGATATTAGCATTTGGTCCAATCTCCTAATGCAGTTAAAGAGCCTGTGCAGGAGTCGAACAGAAGGACAGGAGCTTCCACCTGAGCTTTTTCATAGCGTCCACACTCTCACAGCCGCAGCTTTTAACCTGATTGGCTCAGCGGCGGAGCGGGACGGGAATCGGGGAGAGTGGCGGTGTGTGGGGGTACGTCCAGGTGGTCTGGCCGTGGTGCTCCTCATACAGGCATGGTGCTGGAGTCTGACCTCACTGTCCTGCTCTCTCTTATGCCCAGTGATTACATCATCGAGGAGAAGAACGCTGTGCTCCAGAAAAAAGAGAATGAGGGATTCGGCTTCGTCTTGCGGGGAGCAAAAGGTAAGACTCAGATTGCTCTTACAGTCAGAGCTGCAGCTTCTTTCACTTTGCTGGGTTACATCACTTGAAGTCAACATGAAACAGCATTTGCAATGTGTAATGTGATGTATTTCCAAGTAAAACAGGATTTTCAACAAAATAATTGGTATTGACTGGTTTCTGAAAACTGACCAATCAGAATGGAACCAGACTTTTAGTACCGCCGAGTTTAAATAGTTTTGGTTATGGGTTAATACTATCCAATAACCTTTGTGGCCTCAGAGAGATGAGCTGAAATGGAAAGTCGTTTTAGTGGTGAAACAAGGTATTACATTTTGATGGAAGTGCACAATAAGACCAGGAGCATTCTATATTATTTAATTAATTTATTACTTATAAACATGTAAAAAATATATATAATAATAAAACACTAATAATAATATAAGCATTATTGCTGTTGTTGTTATAACATTACTTACCAGTGGTTAAAAATGGTTATTTTTATTCCTAACGTTCATCAAAATTTTAGTAACTATTATTATTATTATTATTATTAAAGTATTTTAAATATTTGTATAAAATTAGTTGTTTCGAATAAGTAGCAAGAGTTAATAATATTATTGTTTTTATTAATAATAATAGTCCATATATGTTATAAATCAAAACATTTAAAAATATATCAAATTAATAATTAAAAAACATTAATAAGAGTAATATTAAGTAATAATAATATTTTGCCTAATATTTATATTAATAGTAATATAATTGTCATTGTTATAACACTAA
The DNA here is from genome assembly GCA_012976165.1 of Labeo catla. Taxonomy (NCBI): domain Eukaryota; kingdom Metazoa; phylum Chordata; class Actinopteri; order Cypriniformes; family Cyprinidae; genus Labeo; species Labeo catla. Next base: position 127,244 of record VONZ01000608.1, read on the forward strand.
TTGCCAATAGTTAGTATTTTTTAGTTATTTTTATTTTTAAAAAGTCATCAGATTTGTTTATTATTATTATTATTATTAAATTGTTTTAAATATGTGTATAGTATAATTAGTTGTTGTTGTTGTTAATAATTAACAAGAGTTAATAATGCTTAGTTATTATTTTTATTAGTAATAATAATATAAAAATATTTTATTATTAATCAAAATATAAATAATCATCAAAAATGACATCACAATAATAATGCAATTATAATAATAATAATAATAATAATAATAGTTCTCTTACACTCCCGGGGCAAAAATTTATTGAGATCAAAAGAAATAAAAAAAACAATAATAAGTATTGTTGTTGTTGTTGTCTCGAAAGTTAAAATGAATATTACTCTGAAATAGCATCCATCACACATCTGTAATCATTTACAATAAATAGTTACATGATAGCTATTTGAACGGTAACTTCATTACTTATATAATCAAATATTGCGGTCACTGGTTCATATTGTGACATTTCTGTAACATATATAGTGATGACTCAACAGCTTTATTAGACAGTTGTGTTTGACAACACATTCGGATCAGCAGGGTTTGTGTGTGTGTGTGTGTGTGTGTGTGTGTTAGTGCCCAGTCTCTGGGGTGGCACCATCCTGGGTATGAGTTATGAGTTCCTAATGCCATCTGTTACCCACATGGTACATTAATATCTCTTATAAATATGGGTGTCAGCAGTCTCTTTATTGCTTTCATAATTCCTATACTATGACTTCCTCAAAGGTTAAAAGCAAAACACTTGCAGATCTATTTAGACATATGTTTATATTAACGGAAAGGCTAATTTAGAGTCTAATTTTTTTAATATTTTTGCTTGTCTCAGTCAAATTATGTAAAAGTAAGCCATTCATTGACCTTATACAGAGTCTATGCACGTATAATGTGATATTCCATGTGATTCTGTGTGTTTGTGTAGCTGAGACGCCCATTGAAGAGTTTACACCCACACCTGCCTTTCCTGCACTGCAGTACTTGGAGTCTGTGGATGTTGAGGGCGTGGCCTGGAGGGCGGGGCTAAGGACTGGTGACTTTCTCATTGAGGTATAGGATTGGTTTGTCCGATGGTATATCCACTGATGTACCTGCTATTCATCATGTATTACATTTTCAGCACATAAAAATGCAATAAAGTTTGGTGCAGTTGTGTAATGTCCTTGAGGACCCTGAGGTGTCGGAAAAACACTTTCTTTCATTTATTTATTTTTTTTTGTTGTGATTTTTCTCTCAGGTGAATGGTGTAAACGTCGTAAAAGTGGGACACAAGCAGGTGGTGTCACTCATCCGGCAGGGCGGGAATAACCTCCTGATGAAGGTGGTGTCAGTCACACGCAAACCAGAGTCTGAAGAGTCAGTCAGGAAGAAGGGTAAGGTGCTTGTTTACTTCCAACAGAACTGTTCTGTCCTAGATAATAAAGGGGCTGTCGTTTATTTTATTTTATTTTATTTTATTTTATTTTATTTTATTTTATTTTATGTATGTTAAAATTAAGTTGTTATTATTATTATTATTTTATATTTTCTTTATTTATTTACTTTTTTTTTTTCATTTTATTAGATTTTTTTATTTTTGTCAATTTAAAAATGAATTATTATTATTACTGTTAGTATTTATTACATTTTCTTTATTTTTATATATTTATTTTTTTAATTGTATTTCATTTTTTATTTATTTCAGTTTATTTTTAAAAGTATTATTTTTATTTATTCATTCATTCATTCATTCATTTTTAAGTTTAAATTACTTTTCCAGCAAGAAAAATACTGTATATATTTTTTTATTTTATTTTATTTTATTTCATTTTATAACATTTGTCATTTTAAAAATAAATTATTATTATTATTATTATCATTATTATATTTTTCTTTTTTGATTATTTTTTTGTTGTTGTTGTTTTTAAATAATAATTTTTAAAAACTTTTTTGTATTATTATTATTGTTATTTTTATTATTAATTTTCCTTATTTTTGTATATTTATTTTTTTAATTGCATTTATTTTTTTTATTATTTTAGTTTATTTGTAAAATAATTATTTGTCATTTTTATTTATTTTATTTTATTTTATTTTAAATTGCTGAATTTTCAAACAGTGAAAATGCAAGTAATAATATTTCATTATTTTATTTTACATTTTCTTTATTTATTTTTATTTTTATTTTTTATTTCTTTTTAAAATTACATTTCTAGAGCAAGAAAAATGTTCTATTATTATTATTATTATTATTATTATTATTATTATTATTAATGTTTTAGATTTTATTTTTTTATTTTTTTATTTCCCATTTTAAAGTTAAATTGCTAGATTTTAATTTTTATTTTAACTGATTTTCCAGCAGTGAAAATGGGTTTGGGGCTTACAAACAAGGTCTGCAGTTTAATGTATTGCTTAAGTGTAGTTCGTAGGTGTTACACACAATTATGTAAGTGTAATGTTGTGTAATATAAGTGTAATACTGAGTATATGGTGTTGTAGTTGAGTTATAGGGAATGTGCTGACTGCTGGTTTTGTTTGTTTATTGTGGGCGGGGCTACTGCAGTCAGACAGAAGAGCTCTTAAAGGCACGGGTTGCTAGGGAACCAGTCTTTGATGCTCTGTACTGTATGCGATGATCAGACAGTGAGAGATTTCTCTCAGCAGGGCGAATGTAGTCTCGAACACGAGGAAAAGAAATGCTGCAAGAATTAATAAAGAAGCGAGTGCAATGATCATAGCCGATCGTGACGGTAATGACTGTGTTTGACAGAGGAGAAAACTTCAGGAGCATTAACTAAATGACAGGGTTGTTTGTCACGAGGAATCGTGATGACTGAGCAGATTGAAGTGTTTTCCGTGCAGCCTTTCCACTTACACACATTTGCGCGTTCCTACGCCCACTCGATCGATTAGCAGTTGAATGAGTCTACCGCTAGGGTTATTGGAACTACAGCAAAACCTCGAAACCCAAAGAGGAAGTCTATTCAATATCCATGTAAACTAGCCTCACTTTTATCTGCAACTCCCACACAATCCGAACCCTTCATTGACCTGTGTTTGCCTTTAGTGGATGATGGAACAGCATAGTAAGACAGTCGGTTAGCAAACTATTTTATCCAAAGCGTCTTGCAGTATAGTTTGAATCAGGTTGGTTGACTATGTTGATCCAACTGTAAAGCTCTTAGATAAAACAGATCAAATGTAAGTTCCTGCGTTCAATATGCTTTTTTGCAAGTCTTTATAGATCCATCAGGCATTTTCACTCTTTTTTTCCTCTCTCCATAGACGTGTCTGGTTAAATTACTTTGTTTTGTTGCATTTTTTATTCATTTTATTTCATTATTTATTTTGTTTTGTTTATTTTATTCATTGAGTTGGTAGATTTCTCACCAAGGAGTATATATTTATGTATTTTATTTTTTTTATTGTTTTTTTAATGTTTTTTAGTGGATTTTTTTTATTAACAGTTATTAAAAGTTTGTGGCTTACAAATACTATCCATAGTTTAATATATACTGCTTAAATGTAGTATATATACATTCAACAGTAAGTCTCATAAGTGCGAAATGCATTAACAACACTTATTTTTAATACATTTGGAAAATGCTTTCATCAAAAGCTACTTTATTTTATTTTATTTTTTATTTTATTTCTGGATTTTTCACCAAGGACAGTGACTAGACATGTAACATGCTCCTGAATCATTTTTTGTATATATATAATATTTTATTTTATTTTATTTTAAAATTAAGAGAATTTTTCAACAACGAAAATGTGATCATTGTTATTAACAAAGTTTGTAGCTTATATGATCCAGAGTTTAGTAATTCTGCATAAATGTAATTTATATATGTTCAACAGTGAGTCTCTCAAGTTCGAAATGCATTAACTACACTTACTTTTAATGCATTTGGAAGATTCTTTCATCAAAAACAAACTTTTATTTATTTATTTATTTATTTATTGCATTGCATTGCATTGCTGGATTTTACACCAAGGAAATTGAGACTATTAACATGCTCCTGTGTTTGTTTTTTATATTTTTATTTTATTTATTTATTTTTAATTAATAGAATTTTTCAACAACAAAAACGGATTTCTGGATTTTTCCCCAAGAAAAATGACTAGACATTTAACATGCTCCTGAATCTATTTTATATTTTAATATAATTTAATTTAATTTAATTTAATTTTTTCTTTTATTTTATATTAAAATGAATTAATTTTTCACATACAAAAATGTGTGTATTGTTAACGTTAAGTTTGTAGCTTACCAAATCCATAGCTTAATATATTGCTTAAATGTAATTTATATATGTTCAACAGTGAGTCTCACTGCACTCTCTAACTGCACTTTTATTCAGTGCATTTGGAAGATGCATTCGACCAAAACAAATCACATTGCATTTAATCTATACATTTGATCAGTCCACACATTCCCTGGAAGTCGAATCCATGACCTTGGTGCTGCTAGCAGCATGGTTTGCAGCATGCAACAGAAATGAACTAGCCCAGCAATCAAAGGGAAGCGATGAGTTGTTTATACCCCAAAGACAGATCCTTACCCTATAATCTGATTGTCGATAAGAATGTTGTTCTAACTTGGCCAAATCACGGTCACCTGTAAAGTTATTGCAGGGTTATTGCATAACTCTGGGCTATGCAAACTATCACACACTTACACACTACTGATGAAGTAATAATAGAGTGTCTGTTGTTAGTTTTGTGGCTATATCCTCCCACACACACATACAAACTCACTCACACACAGATTCTCACAGTTGAAATGCACAAACCCAGGCCTTGCTCCTGCCAGAGTTGCCATGGTTACTACAATGCATGTTTGAAGTAAGTATTGCATTAGAGCCTTGGTATTTCTCTCCTCGTCTCTCTCTCTCTCTCTCTCTCTCTCTCTCATCTCCACTCCGGTCTGCAAGGTTGTTAGCTGAAGGAGTGAGGAGTTTTACGCCGATGTTACTGAGACAACAGAAGTGTCTGATCTTCTGGAGCTCTGATCATTTTCTTGGTGCTTCTCATATCGCTGCTTGGGAGTTTATAGCATGCTTTGGACATAGCAGCAGGTTTCGTTTCTGAGAGATAAAGGGATTGGGTTGTGAGAGGCTGAATGTGATATGAAGGGTTTTGGGAGACGAGTATTTCTTTCTACCGTCGGAGGGCCACCAAGGACGCAAGTTGGTTTCTGGTCGTGCAGTCACACAGGAGATGTCCAATAGTTGCATGATTCTATGTTGCATGTCAGAAAAAGAAAGGCGGAAGGAGAGCATTTAATCGTGGTGCGGCAGTGTGGTACATAGATCTTCGGATGAAGATGGTGAAAAAGCGCTGGCAGCTGCCGATGGGCAGCAGCCGCGAAGGCCCCTCGCCACGCCATCCTATCTTCTCATCTACTCCTTGCCTTTCTTCCACAGCGCCCCCACCTCCAAAAAGAGCCCCCAGCACCACCCTCACCCTGAGGTCCAAAAGCATGACCGCTGAGCTCGAAGAACTAGGTAAGACGCCCTTAAACAAACACATGCTATGTTGTGAGGTTGTGTTTTTTTAAACAGTTTTTCTCAATTTGCTGAAATATACTCACCCTCAGGGCAGGGCCGTGATATAGATGAGTCTGTTTCTTCATCAGAACAGATTTGGACAAATGTAGCATCACTTGCTCGCCAATAGATCACTTGCAGTGAATGGGTGCCGCCATAAAGGGAGTCCAAACAGAACTGTCCTTACTCTGGATTTGTTCCTTACAAACCTGTAGCTTTTCATTTCATAAGACATTAATTGAGGGATTGGAGTTGTGTGAATTACTTTTGTGATGTTTTTATCAGCTGTTTGGACTCTCATTCTGACGGTACCTATTCACTGCAGAGGATCTAAAATAGCAACACAGAGAGAGACAGACAGATGTTGCATTCAAGTATGTGTGCATGTGTTAGGAGAAAACGACTAGACATTTAACATGCTCCTAAATCTGTTTATATATATATATATATATATGATTTTATTTTAAATTAAGATAATTTTTGAGAGTATTATCAACAAAGTTTGTAGCTTATATGATCCACAGCTTAATAATTCTGCATAAATGTAATTTATATACGTTAAACAGTGAGTCTCTCAAGTGCAGAATGCATTAACTACACTTATTTTTCATGCATTTGGAAGATGCTTTTTCAAAAACTTTTACTTTATTTTATTTTATTTTATTTTATTTTATTTTATTTTATTTTATTTTATTTTATTTTATTTTATTTCTGGATTTTTCACCAAGGAAAATGACTGGACATTTAACATCCTGAATCAGTTTTTTTATCATTTAATTTAATGAATTTTTTTTTATTACTAGATTTTTCAAAAAGGAAAATTACTAGACATTTAACATGCTCCTGAATCTGTTTTTCTGTATTAGTGTTTTTATGGATTATGGACTTGTATTTTAGCTGGAAGCATTGGTTTAAAGTTAAAATGACTTAATGATGGATTTGTTTCTTACAAACCTGCAGCTTTTCACTTCATAAAACATTAATTGAGAGATTGAAATCGTGTGGATTACTTTTGTAATGCTTTTATCAGCTGCTTTAACTCTCATTCTGACAGCACCCATTCACTTCAGAAGATCCATTGATGATCAAGTGCACTTTTTTTAAGCCTATGTAGATTGACATTTTTGTGCAACAGTGTTTCCTCCAACTAGTCATTCAGATGAAATAGTCAATTAGGATAATAGATAGTTTTACACATCCTATTCCCCTAACACACACACTTGGATGCAACATCTCTCTGTCTCTTTCTCTGTTGCTCTTTCTTGTTTATTTATTAACTGTGTCATCTCCCTCCTGCAGCCATTTGGGCTGTTCAAAACATCAGCTGTCTTTTCCTCTCTCGCCCAATCTGTGCTCTGAGTTTACTGAGTTTGTTACACACATTTGCACTCGTGTTCACACACTGAAACACATATCGACAGACATTTGCTGCTGTGAGACTTTAATGGAGAAGTGTTCTGTACATTTATTTCATGCTCAGCCTCTGCAAGGAGGAGAAGAGGAGGTGAGTTGAGGTTTTTAGAAGCCAATGAAATCACAGAAGCATGTGTATGCAACCATCTTCACTTTGCTCATGCTGGAATATGATTTATTTAGCTCTGTTCCAAAACCTAGTGAGCTGCCTACCTAAACAGTATTTTTAGGCATTCACATCTCAAAGGAAGTAAAATTATGCTTTCTTATAAAATACTTTGGATGTTTCAGAATGTTTTGAAAAGACTTAAATAATAAAATGACTATTATAAATTAAACATATTGATTAAATTATTCAAATTTTTAAAAACGAATATGTTTTATTCAGTCTTTCTGTGCTATGTATTTTTCAAGCTTATTCAGATTTAAGACTTTCAACGTAGCAACGTGCTAATGCCAAACTGGAAATTCATTGTGAGTTTCGCCTCTCATGTGCTACACAAAAGGAATTCTATTTGCACTTGGAGTGTTCCAAATGAGTCACTTATGAGGTTCTATTTCAGTTAGGACGCTGCCTTGGGAACCATTCACACAGGATGCATTCTTGCCTCCATCTGTGTTGTTTTTTATTTGTTTTTCTTTGTCAACCTGCACTACCTTGATAAACTTTAGAAGAACATATGAATGTATCCTGTGTATGTCACTGCTCAAGTAGACAGCATACAGCCAGGCAGGTCTATGGGTTGGAACCCGAGCTTGTCATACTGCACCTTTTGTCAAAAAATAAGAAGCATTGCGAAATTGCATTATGTCATTAACATTTCCATTTCATATTTATTTTGCCTTTTTTTATTTTGAATCATGTGCACAGATGAGATCCATATTACAACCTGATGAGCCCTATTTGTGTGGGCGTTTATAATTGACATGGTTTTATATGTGTGTTTCTTAACAGAAAGGCTAGATGAGATTTTGGCCTCTCAGGAGACAGTACTGAGGCCAAAGGTGGAAGCAGACTACAGAGCAGCCACGGTGAAGCAACGTCCTACCAGTCGCCGAATTACACCAGCAGAAATCAGTGTAAGATACAGTATGTGAGCACACGCTCAAATGATCAGAAAGTGCACTATTTTAGCAATATGAACAGAAACTTGCTTTATGCAGGTTTGATGGAGGTCTAATGTACCAGCATGGTTTTGTTGTATACCAGCATCTATGCTGATCCTTTCAGCAGGGATGGAGCTTTATACGCAACAGTAGCCAGTAGGAACACTTTGTTGAAAATGTGCCAAAAAATTCTTGCTTGACTCTTTTAAACATAAATGTTTTCTTTGTGCAGTCTCTTTTTGAGCGGCAAGGACTTGCTCTCCATGGTGCTCTACACCCAGCGTTGGAAAAAGCCCACATGCAGCTGCCGAAAAGCATGGCTAGAACAAAGTCTTTTGGTAATCCTTCAGGAATCTTTTGCATACACTCCTCAATTAAGCTCCTCAATTTGAAATAGCAGTAAAGTGCTTGGCTTTGTTCTAGTTTCTTTGATCCCCCTTTGATCATAAAATCTGAATGTATTTAAATGCAGACACAAAGTAACATTTGGAATGCCAAGAACACGAGGAGTTGTTAAAGGAAAGAGCAAAGATCAAATCTGTAAACTATTGCATACTTGTGCAACATCAAAGCTCAGCCAAATCCAAAGTAAATTTTTATAGATCTATCTGTCTGTCCGTGCAGGAGCAACCGAAGAGGATCGACTGTCTGCCCTGGCAGCGGAGCACAGGTTTCCGCGGAGCTCTTCCATGACAGACACCCTGAGAGACAGCCATAGCATCCCTCCACCTCCTCAAACGGCTCCACCACCTCCGCCATCGCTTTACTATCTAGATACCGGACCCCCTCCTTCGTTCTGCCCACCCCCTCCCCCTGGCCGCCTTCACGACCCCAGCCGCTCCAGTTTTAAACCAGGCTCTGAACCAAGACTGCACGCTTTGCCACAGACAATGTCTGCTGAGATGTTTGAGCCTCCTCGCCATGCGTCCCACATGGACCGGCAAAAGAAAGCTCGTTCCATGATCATCCTGCAGGACTCCTCCCACCTTCCCGTGGAGCCTACTGACATCCCCAGGCCAGGTCCTGTTTCAACTCCGCCCGAAAGGATCAAGCGGAAAGGTCGAGTCATCGATAACCCCTACGCCAATGTGGGCCAGTTCAGCGTGGGCCTGTTCACGCCGCCTCCGAGCAAGCCGCAGCGGAGGAAGAGCCCGCTTGTAAAGCAACTGCAGGTGGAAGATGCCCAGGAGAGAGCCTCACTAGCACTGGCATCCATCCATGCGAGAGAGCACTCTCCCTCTGGGCGCCTAGCTGCCCACCATACCAGCAGGGCTGATTTCTATCAGCAGCAGCAGCAGCTGCTGCAGGAACGCAGTCAAGCTCAGGCTGAGGGGCTGTTGCAAGGAAAGGGACCTTTCGCTGCCGCCATTGCCGACGCTGTGAAAGACCGGGAACGTCGTCTGGAGGAGAGGCGGAAATCCACAGTCTTCCTATCAGTGGGCACGATGGAGGGCAGTTCGGCACCACCCCCAGAGGCCCCATCGCTCACACCATCCCGTTCTGTTGATGAACGAATGCTTACACGTGAACTCGGACAGTTGCCTCCTCCCGCCTTGGCGTTGCGTCCCTCTCCTGGAGGCACCACTTTCATTCACCCACTGACGGGCAAGCCCCTGGACCCCAACTCTCCATTGGCACTTGCGCTGGCCGCAAGGGAACGGGCATTAACCTCCCAGAGTCAGTCCCCTTCAAGCAGCCCTGAGCCCAGAACTAAACACGAAGCTGCTGGAGGGGTGCTGTATATGGAGACCCAGACCAAAGAGGCTGAGCGGTCAGAGGGTGAGGGGGACTTTGCCTCACCTCCCTTTTCCCCTGCAACGAAAAGACTTTACGAGACCTCCGCCCCCACCAGCAAGATTCAGTGGGGAAGTCCCATATCCACCAGGAAAGAGTTAGAAACAAGGACAGAATCGAAGGAGGAAAGGAAAATTGAGGACAAGAAGAGTATGATCATCAGCATCATGGACACATCCCAGCAGAAAACTGCTGGGCTTATCATGGTTCATGCAACGAGTAATGGGGAGGCAGTGGGGCCCAGCCCAGAGCACACTGTCCCCTCTCCCAAGGGGGCGTTGTCGGAGAGCCCGAAACCCATGTTGGCCGAAATCAAACGCGCTAAGTCTCCCGGTCCCGAAGCTCCTTCGAGATCCACCCCACCTCCAGCCACAGCTCCAACTTCCCAGCCACCTCCCAGCCCGTCCTCAGATAAAACCCTGGTGCAGGGTAGCTCTGAGGAGGACGTTGAACCCTACACGGTCACATTGCCACCCGCCATGCTCTCCTCCAGCGACGAGGAGACGCGTGAGGAGCTCCGCAAAATCGGTGTGGTTCCTCCACCAGACGAATTTGCCAATGGCCTTCTTGGAAAGACACCCGAAACTGCAGTACCTCCTGCTCCCACGTTGGCGCAGACAACCCCTTCAGCTCCACCCCCACCCCCCGCCCCTCCAGCAGCGGTCGCCGCAGCAGCACAGGTCCCCGCTAGCAGTGGCCCGCAAGCAGCCTCAGGGAAGCCATCTGAGTCCCACCTGGGCCCAGAGTCTGCTGCTGACTCCGGGGTGGAAGAGGTAGACACTCGTAGCTCCAGCGATCACCACCTGGAGACCACGAGCACCATCTCCACCGTCTCTAGTATGTCCACACTGTCCTCGGAAAGCGGCGAGCCCACGGACACCTACACCACCCACGCAGATGGCCAGACGTTCATTCTTGATAAGCCGCCAGTGCCTCCAAAGCCAAAGCTCAAGTCCCAGCTCAGCAAGGGCCCGGTGACGTTCAGGGACCCCCTGCTTAAGCAGTCATCCGATAGCGAACTGCTCTCACAGCAGCACGCGGCTGCGCTGGCTGCTGCTGCGGGAGCCTCAGGCCCGGCCAGACCCCGCTACCTCTTCCAGAGACGCTCCAAGTTGTGGGGGGACCCCGTGGAACCCCGTCCGCTTTCGGGGGCAGAGGAAGGCAAGCCCACTGTGATCAGCGAGCTCAGCTCCCGGCTGCAGCAGCTGAACAAGGACACGCGCTCACTCGGGGAGGAGCCGCTTGGAGCTTCACTCGACCCCGGAAGGAAATCGCCCGTGGTCGGTGCAAGGTAAGGCGTGAATCCCGGAGAAGACCAAATGCAGATCAACTTTGCAACTGATTTAAACTTCCATGAAAACAGAGTTGATACTGCAAATGCAAGTTTTCTATTAGTTAAATGGCATGTTTAATCAGAACCTTTGGTTAAAATGATATAAAAAGAACATAAACAACATCCTCATGAAAATCACATAACCTGTCTGTCCAGAGTTTCACAAGATTTAAAATCGTCTTTAACTTCACTTAAAAGAAAGCTAATCCAGAACCTTAAAATTTTTTACTCGTTTAGAAGCATTAAGTGTTAACGTTTAACATGCTTTCTTCATTGAGACATTTGGAGCCCCAGAACTATCTCGGCATTGGACGACCACTGGTAAGTAACGTAGAACAGCCTCAGGCTAATCTCACAGCTCTACCATATAACCCGTAGACAATAGTTAGAATACTGTCCACCTTATTTTTCAATGTAAGCTGTTCTGGTAATGTGTTAGACATCCGGTTCATAATCCATCATAGGGAAGTAACAAGAAGAATATCGAAGTGCAGTAAATGGTAAAACAGTTTGCACTACAAACAAGTGTGTTCATAATTAAGATAATACATTAAAATAATATGGTAATACACACCAATTTGCAATATTTTGTGCAGCTAAAAATAGCCGGAAGTGGATGAGACCGGAAGCTAGACACAAAAAATGTACAAATGGCTGCACCCACTCTTATGGGAGAAATAAGGTGGATACAGTAGTGACCAAAATGATTAGAACACTAGTATTTTCACCATCTTAAAAATGGTTTCAGTTCTATATTTTGCTGTCGTGTCAGTAGGAAATATCAGTTTACATTTCCAAACATTCATTTTGCCATTAATTGTAATAATCCAGTGAGATTTTTGTTTGCACAAGTCTGACAACAGCCAGTGCTCCACACAGAGATCTGATCTCATTATCATCCAGTCTGGAATGACATAAAGAACAAACTGAGACAGACTAAATCCAAGATGTTTTTAATAAACTTGCCTGTAAAGCTACAGTACTGTTAAAAGTTTTAGGCACTTGTGTAAAAATCCTGTCAAATGAGGATGCTGCCATAAATAGACTTTCTTTATCAATTATCCTCTATTAACTAAATTAAATCACAATAAATTCACATGTTGTTTGAACATTAATGTGTGTTGGCAGTGTTTACAAACCACCCTATAATGTTAAAAATCCACCCAGTGCTTTTTTTTTTAATCCACCTAAATCATTACCCTTTCTTAAATCAAGCCATTCTCAGACTCTGGCCAGATATAAGTCACACAGGCCATGGCCGCGCTCATAATAGTTGATTGTCATTGCCGTCTTACCTTAGACCCGCCCCAAGTGAGCTGTGAAGAGTCCGCCATTGTGTCGACTCCGGTGCATGTGAAGACAAAAATGTCTCCTAAGCGATCAAGGTGTTCTGTTGCTGGATGTTAGAAATTAACACAAGTCATCATTTGCTCCCAACAACTGAGCCGCTGAAGACACAAAGGATTAACGTTACTTTAGTTTTTGAAGGGAATACGCCTCCCGATCTACATAAATGCGTCTATGTTCACGTGAATCATTTGTGATCCAGCTTCACCTACAGCAGAAGTGAGTATAAGGGTTTTTTTTATTAATCTTTGCAAATCGCCTAGCCTAATAACGTACTAGTTGGCAAGTTTCGCGGCTAAATGCAGCTAAAGTTCACAGTCTCTCAGTGCACGGCTTGTCACCCCACAGAAGAGAGGGGCGGGGTGAGCAGAGCTCATTAGCATTTAAAGGGACATGCAACAACACAGGTTGCTATATGCAGAGCTGATTTTGACAAGGTAAAAGGATGTTTTTTACACTACCACCGAGAAATTTTAACCAAAGTATGTTACAGACTTTTCAATAAGACCTTCTGACACACTACAGCAAAAGATAGAAATAACTAACTTAAAACCATTTTTAGTTGGTGAAAATACTAGTGTTATAATAACATTGGCCACCACAGTAGACTCTTCTGTAGATACACCAGTACACATAACCAGGGACGGTCTGAGTTAAAATAATTAATTAGAATAAAAATGTTTTATATAAAATTTCTTGATTTTTTTTTTTTTTTAAGCACCAGCTTTGTACTATTTGCTTATATCCTTAAATAAAGCTGAAGTCCTTTATATCCCAACAGATGTGACAAGGACATGGAAGACAGTAAACCTTAGCTTTTAGCCACTAGGGTAAATCAAACGTCATTCCTTTTATTTTATATTCTTTAACATCCACTAATCCCATACTCAGTCACTTTTGCTGATTGTTCTGGGTTTATTAATCACTTCAGCAGGTTCTGTGTTTCCTTGTCCACCCTGGCAAATCAAACAAAACATCTGTCCCTTGACAGTATTGTCACATATTCTCAGTGCATCTGTTTTGGTCATCGTTTCGGTGTAAATCATGCAAGTCGAAAAAACATTGTTGATGACATGCAGCAGGGTGACTACACTGACACAAATTTATTAATTAATTTTAACCTCAAAGCACTTTTTTAAGTCTCTCTCTTGCCATTTGGGTGTTCACAAGGTAACAGATGGCCTGAGGGCATGCATCATCTCAAGCTTCGACCTTTCACCTTCCAAATGCTGTCACTTCTAACACAGTGAGCTTTTTCCCTGTGGCCTGCTTTTCTATGGCACTGTGCTAGCAGTATGTATGTGGATCCATGTGTGACAGATGTTTTTTTTCTTGCAACATCATGTGAAATGAATGTTTAACCCATGTTTATCTGTATTTTTTGAGGAATGTTACTTAAAATCCATAATTGTCCAACCCTCAATAAAGTTCTTTTAAACCTGGATTGTATTTAAATGAATTATACCAGCTGTCATTTCTCAACCAACATAATCATCATAATATCTCTCTATCTCTCCATGTCTGTGTAGTTGTTCTTTTTCATTCTCTCCATTCAAACATGCTGTCTAAGCTTGCTACGCATTTCATTTCTGTAGTTTTGTGACTCTTTCATCCATTAATCATGCTAACACAGTGAGCTCCGGCTTCTTCTTAGAAAAATTGTTGCACATGTAGTTTTATGCATTGTTTATTTTTCATGCATATTTGTTCGTTTTGCTTAATTTTTGTTTCGTTTGACCAGAACAGCACCTTACCCCAGACCGAGGATGTATTGAAAGAAATGCTGTATTTAATTTCACATCATCATTTCTATATGTGCACGTGTTGAAAGCTGGCGTCTGGGGCTAGCTGCGCTCTGGTCTGTGTCGCTACGCATTTGGTTTGCATTCGATTGACATTGTTGAGGATGTGAAGTGTGTGGTGTTTGTTTTTGTTCTGTCATGGACTGATGCTAACCGACCGCTCTCTCTCTCCCATTGCCCCTCACTCTCTCTCTCTGTTTCTCTCTCTTTTTCTCCATCTCCCTCTCTCCCTCTTTCTCTCACTCTCTCTCTTTGCATGCTACGCTGCTCTGTCTAGAGCTGAATCTGAGGCTAAGCCCAGAAGAGCCGGGCACCTGTGTAAGTGCGCATGAATCATCTCATCTCTCTTTTTTTCTGTTTCCACATCTCTGAGTCAAGCCCTGATCATCATTCACCCTGACCCATCTTATGCTAATTTGGCCAGGCCTCTCTCAACCCCAGCTTTTCCATGTTTTTCATTTGCTCCTTAATTGTTCTCAATCAACAAGTTACAAAGGCAAAAGGATTTGATCAGTAGTATAGGGCATTAGATTTCATCTAGATTTTTTATATGGGTAGTGATCAGAGCTTGCACCTATATTGCTAAATAAGTTCTGCCCTCTTCACCCAGGGTGCTAGTCGCGTAAAAATCTCAAATTCTGAATCATATATTGTTACATATTCAAAAAATAATAATAATAATACATGAAATTATTTGAAGGTTGAGATGTTATGCATGTCTACACATCTGTCTTCTGTTATTTCTCATATGTTGCATGTTTGATTGTGCTTTTAGTGTTCTGCTGTAGTGCTCATATGATCTGTGTAAATCTGTCCATGTTTTACATTTCATTTAGATTCAAACTCACGTAACACTCCAGTCATTACCTTTGATTGTTAACTAAGTAATTACATCTGATTTTCGCTTCATTGGCGACAGAGGCAGGTTTTAAGTGGAGAGCGAGTTTTTCTTGCATAGTTATAGTTGTAGTGTGCAGAACTAAAAAAAAAGTTTGTTTTTCTTGACAAACTTAATAAATTAATGAATTTAGTGTCAAAAGCTGAAATTAAAAATTAATATGGATTTGCATCTGGTCAGTTGCTTTGCATTTAGTTAGTTTCTTATTAACTAAATTGCATTTAAAAATACATAATCTTAAATTATTTATTTTAAATTGAGCTTTTCCGTCTAATTTTCTTAAAATATATAGAAACCTCTGAAGCAAGAAAAATTTACTTGAGAAGCAACACACCATAAGATATCTTACAGCAATTGATATTTTGGTAACACTCTACAATAAGGTCCCATTAGTTAAAACTGGTTAATGCATTAACTAACATTAATAATGAGCAATACATTTGTTACAGTATTTATTAATTTTTGTTAATGGTAGATAAAATTAGCGTAAAGTTAGCATGAGTCCATTAAATAATATTAACAGATACAACTTTTAATACTGTGTTAGTGAAAGTTGAAATTAACATGCATAAATACCTTAGACGCTAACAGATGTAGTTAACTAATGTTAACAAATGAAACAATTATTTTGAATTGTTACCAGTAGTTTTACTGTTTTTACTTTGTTAATACTAAAAAAATAAATCTGCTAGTGCAGTAAGAGAAAATGCACTTGCATTCAAGATACAGTGCATGAAAATAAGACTTAATACTATATGTGGTTTGCTTCACAAGTAAATTTAGGGTTTTTTAGATATTTTCACTGGAAAATTAGTCATAAAAAGGCATTAAAACTCATTAAGAAGTCATTTTTAGTATAAATAGGGTGGATTTTGGTGTCATACTAAGGAGAAAACTAAATTTTAAATAATTAAAATTTAAAGAGGATTTTATATTTAAAATATTTAAAATTTGACTATATTTAAAATGCAAAATAAAATTTTAAATTTTAAACACTTTAAAAAATTAATATGTGGTTTGCTTCACAAGTAAATTTATGGAATGTTCAGATATTTTCACTGGAAATAAGTCAAAAAAGGAATAAGAAGTCATTTTGCAGTGTAAATAGGTGAATTTTAATGCATATTGACTAAGGAGAAAACACTTTAAATTGTAGTTGTATGACTGAACAATAATCTCCAAGATCCTCCTTGATGTTATGATATATTCTATCTAATCTCCGCGGGTCTGTAACACTTTTGCACTTATACTATTATGGCTAAATGCATTAATTAAGCACTTCACTAACCACGTCTAACTCAGAGCGTAGAGTCCTAACATAGCTGATGCTTTCACTGCCACTGAGTCTGCTGTTTCTCACTAAATAAAGTTGACTTTCATCCTCTCTGCCCCCTTTTTTTTCCTTTGTTCCCTACATTCAGACTCTTCAGCAGTTTGGGGGAGCTCCATACTATCTCTCAGAGAGGCTACGGCACCACCTACACCATCAGACCAGGCAGCCGCTACCCAGTGACCCGGCGGACACCCAGTCCCGGTTCCCCGGACCGCTCTGATCCTCTGGGACCCATCCGAGGCTTTGGTCTGGCCACTTCTCCCATCACACCCCCCACCATCCTTAAGTCATCTAGCCTCAGTCTCCCTCACGAACCGAAAGAAGTGCGTTTCGTCATGAGGAGCTCCAGCGCGCGGAGTCGTTCTCCCTCGCCCGCCCCCTCCCCGGGCATGCCCTCCCCCCTGCTCACCCTACGGCCGTTCCACCAGAAGCCCCTACATCTGTGGAACAAGTACGACGTTGGCGACTGGCTGGCCAGCATTAACCTGTCTGAACACCGCGAGCGATTCCAAGAGCATGAGATCGAGGGCTCCCATCTTCCTGCTCTGACCAAGGAGGACTTCGCTGAGCTGGGCGTGACGCGCGTCGGTCATCGCATGAACATTGAGCGCGCCCTTAAACAGCTGCTGGAGAGTTGACCACGCGCCTCCCTCTACCTGTAGCTAGTCTCAACATGTTTTTTTTTTTACTTTCTTATTTAATTTGCTTGTCTTGTAATTTTTCCTGCAGTTCTTAAGCTTTAAATCTGAAGTGTGTCATTTCAGTGTTAAAATACTTATCCTCTTCCACACACTTTGTTGCTCAAAGACTAATAGGTACTGATAGGTAGGGATGTGCCCGAATAGTGAATCTGTATTCAGAAAGGCATGGAAAACAAAGCCACAAAGGGACATGGTTAACCACTTGCTACAGTACATACAATTTCACTTACCACATAAACAGACTGAGGAGAGATGACTGATAGGACGATGGCAAATGGCTCCATAACATAGAAGGGTTTGCACTTACGTCACGATTTGGTCAGTTACCCGAATGTGCAGCCATATTGGAGATACTCGGATGTAAACAACAGCATGGATTGCATGATTAATGTATTACTGAATAAGTTGTTCTGCTAATTTATGCTGTTTAAACCACAGAAAAAACATGTGGAAGCTTCTAAATCATATAGAGAAGAACTTAGTAAACAGGAAAAGGCGCAATATTTTGACAAACTAAAGTTAATATGTGGTTAAGATACATACAAGCAGTATTAATTAAGATATTACCCTAATATTTCACCTACCTGACTTCGTTTGGTTTAGTGGCATTGTTCACATTCAGTACCGCCAATATGGCCGACTGATGAAGCGTCATGGCAGCACTCTATCGGAGTACGTGTGATCACGAATCTCTAAAGTGAATAAGTAAAAAGCGAGTGCACACTCAAAAGTGATTTCATATTAATAGTGGCTCCCTGATGCCCGCAATTTATGTACAGTATAATTACCCATCAATATAATTGATATATAATTGTGAAAGCATTGAAATATAATTTTTTCTCGTATCTTGTATTTATTCCTTTTAGGGGTCCTGTAGTACATGTCATTTCCTTTCCAGATACGGTATTCGGATTCGGGCACATCCCTAATAAAGGTACATTTTGGTACTAATATGTACAGTAGGGGTGTTTAATTTTGCTCCTTGGATGACCAGTTTCCTGGAGTTCAGCTCTCAGCTGTTTCAGATATGTTTAACTGGAACTAGAGCTAAACCCAGGAGCAGTATTGGACACCCCTACTTTTAAGGTACTCTTATGCACACTTAGGAGTAAATAAGTGGGGTCGCAAAGAGGAGGAAATTTTTGGAACCCTGTAAATAATGTGCAAAGGTTTACCTTTTAAAAGGATACCACCTCAGTGATAGCTTTTTGAATCTTTTTCTCTAGAAATGCAATTTAATATTCTGAAAACATTGCTCAGTTTATTTGAGCATACCAACCAATCCAATGCACCAACATTGGCCATGCTTATCCAACCAGTGCCAGATTGGGAAACAATTTAAACTCATTCATTATTTTAGCAATTTCCAATTGCCACAGAAATTACACACTTCAGTTTTAAATAATCTCACTATTTCCTGAACCCATCATTTGTATAGTGGGTGTTAACTCCATGCTGTTTTTGTAGCACTATCCTAAGCCCCTCCTACACAACTGCCAGCAGCCAATCACATGGGTGCTGTGTGTTTGGGAGGGGCTGTGAATTTAGTGATCGAACAGGCTTTGTTCACGCTTTGTTGTTTAGCAAATCTGATTTTTAGGACTATATCTGGTTTGTCCTCAACTGTATCATGGCTTCTTGCCATGGTGCTGAACTCATGATGCACTGAATACTGATTCAGCTCATTTAGTGTATAGTTTGCTATATGTGATCATGCACCACAAAACTAGTCGTAATTAGCTCGGGTATATTTGTAGCAATAGCCAACGATGCATTGTATGTGGTCAAAATTATACATTTTTTTAATGCCAAAAATCATCATTCATGTTCCATGAAGATATTTTGTAAATTTCCTACTGTAAATATATCAAAACTTAATTTTTGATTAGTAATATGCACTGCTTAAAACTTCATTTGGACAACTTTAAAAGTGCTTTTCTCAATATTTTAATTTTTTTTTTTTTTCAGATTCCAGATTTTCAAATTGTTGAATCTCGGCCAAATGTTGTCCTGTCCTAACAAATCATACACCAATAGAAAGCTCATTTATTTAACTTTCAGATGGTGTATACATCTCAATGTAAAGAAATTGACTCTTATGACTGGTTTTGTGATCCAGGGTCACATATTGGTATCCCGAATGAGATTTCGACAGTTCACACTGCACTTTAATCTGATTTCAAACCACCTACAGTAATGTTGTTCAAAAATGTGTTTTTTGCTATCCAGACTACAAAAGCAGATTTTTTTGCTGTCTGTCTGAACAAAGCCTATTCAAAACATCTCGTAATTGATTCTTCAGTTTCATTAGCATGATAAACACCCACTAATCCCTTAGTCGTAACTTTCTGCTTTACTCTCCGCTTCTTACCGCCGTGTCATTCGTTCAGAAAAAGGAGGGATGCTGTTGAGAAAAGGAAGTTCAGTTGCCTTTCAGAGTATTTTTTTAGGAGTGGATGAGCAGAGTGGGCGTGGCCGGATCCTCTCTGTCTGCCGCCTGCCCCCTTCTGGCTGAGGGACGTACTACACTCGGAGAATGTTTAACCAACACTAGTGGCTTTTTCATAATCAGACTCTTACCTTTGGGTCTCCAAAGGAAGTATGACATTAGATAGAATATCTCAATGTATTTAAATAGCTTTGAAAATGGAGGGAGACAGCAAGCAACAGGACGGACCCGTGCAAAACTTGCACACCTGTCTCTCTCCCTAGATGATTTATTCCACCAATAATTTACCCATTTTTACCAATTATATACATATATATTTGACAGAAAAAAGTATATAGATATATGAATATAACATTTTTGTCATAAATATAAAACTTATATATGATATTATATATATAAAGACAAAAAAACACTCTTGGAAATGATTTTTGATGGTTATCCTTTTATGATGGACTGTAGCATGAAACGTTACATCACCATACGGAATGGCGGTTGACTGGTTCGTTCAATTTGCATTGTACCGCCCCGTTTTTTTGCTTTTCTTTGTTACGGTTTTACAGAACCTGGTCTTCCATCTTTAATTGAACATCCCACAGTGGGCTGTAACGGTGTGTTCATGTTTGAGCCCTTCGCACACATCGCTTTTGTCTGTTTTATCCTTTACGGTTACACACTTTCATGCACACAGCCACACCGGTTTCTTATCCAAATTTGATCCGAATACGTCTTCTCAATCTGGTAATAAGAAATTCTGAATAAGAAACTCTGCAATAAGTGTGCGTGCAAACAAGTGTGCGAACAAACGTGTGCGAGGTGTGCGTGACAGAGCCACTGTGGGACGAGCAACATCTGGAACATTGCAGCTCATCTGGATGGAAACGACTGGTGTTCGACATCTCATTAAGAAACCAGAAGACAGAATCTATAATTGTAAACGTTTCCACCGTATGGCTTATATGTTATAACCTGCTGTAAGCACTCAAGCATTTGGCTTATTTGTTTTGGCCTTTTTTTTTTTAATTTAATTTATTTAATTTTCGTTCTCTCCTCATAGGTGGATTTTGTAGCTTGTGAAATATGATGCTTAGAAGACTTTTTATTAACTCATTTAGAATGAATTTTAGAATGACAATTAGCTAAAAGATAAGCTGAGGACAAAAGATTTAACGAAAAAACAATCAGTGAAAAAGACGCCCAGAGATCCTGCAGCTGTATATATGGACAAATGACGAAAATATTTGCTTTTTATATCAATCACGAGCAATGTATATACGATAGTTTTCATATAAATTTTTAAAAATCAAAAAATATATAGATCTATATATGAATGTTTGGCATATATGCATAGTTAACCACCTGTCAAAAAAGGTGAAGATTTTACTCTTTGTATGGAGTTTCGGGGGTGATTTGCACAAAACAAGGTGCTAGCATTTCAAGCCATTCATTCCCACCTGTCCCGTTCAACCCTCCATTAGGGCTCAACAGATGCATTTATGACCTGTTTGCATATAGAAATCAAGCCTGGGACATGCAGACACAGACGCTCATTTCTCTTCTGTGTACCATCAGTCCTGTTTTTAATACCTAATGTGTGTATGTGTGTGTGTGTGTGTGTGCGTCTTAGACTGTGACAGCAGAAAGAGTTAACGCTTCACCATCGGTCATCTCTTCTCTTGCATCTGAAATCAGGCCGCACGCAATCAGCCAAGGATGACGAGATTTCTCAGTGCATCATCAGATGAACACGCCAGTAACACTGTGTAGGAAAAACCCCTTCTGTTGAGTAGATGCCATATTTATCTCGACAAATGAAAAAAGAAGCTGTGAGGGATTGAAGTGCAGCCTGTTCACGTTGCAGGTAAATACAGATGTCACTCTTCTTTCTAATTCTGTTCTGTACACACTGTTAAATATGGGAGTGACATTCTAAACATGAATTTACTAGGGATTCAGAAATTTGATTTTAGGCATTACAGCATCATAATGTACAGAAGGAGGTCAGTCGATTTTTTTTTCTCAATTTTAGAGGTCAGTCATTGTTTTCCCTTCAAAATTTTGGGGGTCAATCATTTTTTTTCACCTCAAAATTTTGGGGGTCAGTCATTTTTTTTCACCTTAGAATTTTGGGGGTCAATAATTTTTTTCCACAAGATTTTGGGGGTCAGTACTTTTTTTTCTTCCTCAGAATTTTTGGGTTCAGTAATTTGTTTTCCACAAAATTTGGGGGGTCAGTTTTTTTCTCCTCAAAATTTTTGGGGGTCGGTAATTTTTTAGTAATTTTTTCCACAAAATTTTGGGGTTAATTTTTCCACAAGATTTTGAGGGGTCAGTACTTTTTCTTCCTCAGAATTTTGGTTCAGTAATTGTTTTCCCACAAAATTTGGGGTCATTTTTTTTCTTCCTCAATTTTTGGGGTCAGTCATTTTTTTCCTCAATTTTGGGGGTCATTGATTTTTTTTTTTCCTCCTTAAAATTTTGGAGGTCAGTTTTATTTTTTATTTTTATTTTTTTTTTTTGAGAAAGAAATAAATTATTTTATTCAACAAAAATGCATTAAATTAATCAAGTGACAGTATAGACATTTAATATTTTACAAAAGATTTTTATTTTTAAAAAAAAAGTTTTTTTGACATTTTCTATTTATCAAAGAATCCTTTATCACAGTTTCCACAGGAAATATTAAGTGGAAAAACTTCAACATTGATGACAGTCATAAATTTTTTCTTGAGCAGAATATCAGCATATTAGAATGATTTCTGACGCATCATGTTACACTGAAGACAAGAGTAACGATGCTGAAATTCTGCTTTGCATCACAGGAATAAATTACATTTTAAAATATATTCAAATAGAATAAAGTTATTTCAATTTGTAATAAAATTAATGTTTTTATTTCATGTTTTGATCCTAAAAATGCAGCTTTAGTAAGCATAAATACTTCTTTCAAATGAATTAAAGAGTGACTTTTAATATATACAAATTTCCAGCATAAAATAGGGGTTTTAAAAATTAAACCTGTGACCTTAAAACAATACAAGATTGAACAGACTCTACTTTTATCACCTTACGGACTCAATTCTGTTGTGTAAATATGACATTTACTCCGACAGAAGTTTATTCTCTCATCCTAGATGAAGACTAGTTATTATTTAGCTCATTGACAGAGATCCTGACCTCCCCTCCTAAAGCAGCCGCTCCGCATTAAAGCGTCAGTCAGTCTGACTCTACAAGGGCTTGAATGAAAGTGTTGGGGGCCGTTTGGAGTCGGACCCCAAGATAACTGTGAATTACTTACTGTATATGTCCTCCAATGCAGATAAGCCCCGGAAAAATACACACAGATTGACTCCATATTAGATTTGTTAAATCCACTTGTTTGTTTTTTTACATAAAATCTTACAGAAATGCTCAATTTTCAATTTAGAGATGACCTATTTTGTTGGAAATCACGTTCCTTCGTTCATCTCATCCAGAAGAACAAAAGCAAGCGTGCGTATGTTTTTGTGACTGTCGTCCCACTCTGGAGACATGGAACTGCATTTCTGAGCCATATGTACCAGTTTTCATCTTCTGAGCTGTGATTTTTTTTTATTCTGTACACATCACTTTCATCTTTCATAATATTGATTTTATGTCGTGTACATTACATTATAGTTGTTCTAGCAGGAGATGAAAGGACATGAAGAAAAATGAACAAATGTGCCAAAAAGTAATTATCGTTTTTAGCTTTTCTTTGAGGTTTGTAGGAACTAAATGCTGTTTGAACCAGCACTATGGTGCCACCTCCTGGAAATCTTGAGACTACACACATTTCCTATTTTCTTTTTGTTTTCTTTTTGTTCCCCCAAATACAGGAGTTTATATACATTTCAGTGATTTCCATATGTGGCCTGATTCATTGAGTTTCATGTCTGGATTTAACAGTCTGTTCTGTTTGGCTTGAATTCGAGTAAGTCAATTAGTGACTGACTTGCACATTCGGTGGACGCTCTCCCTGACCTTTGCCCTTTACTCTCTCCCAATGTAGCGCAGACATCAGGGGTTCTGCATATTTAACCAGAATGAAAATTGCAATTGATTCCTTTGTAATTTTACTCAACCAATGGCAGGACGAAACATGAAATAAAACACATCATTTACATGACTACAGTATGTTCTATAGGGTTGTCCATCTTGTTTTCTGACCAACAAAAGCACAATAAAAATGGCAAGAAATGCAGTATATACTGCTTTAATGAGCATTGTTTTCTGGTTGTGATGGGGGGGTTATTTCACTCAGGTACTACTTAACACGAGAGAGAAGCACTTTTCACAAAGAGGTGCAAAACAAGGCTTGTAACTGAAAATGACTTAATTTTTTAACTGAGTAAAGAGTGCTTAAACTTCAAAAAATAAAACTGCTTATTCTTCAACTCGGAAGTAAGCAGTAAACGGTAAAACAGTTTGCACTATAAACCAGTGTGTTCATAAGATAATACATTAACATAAGATGGGAAGACATGCCAATTTGCAATATCAAGCAGCAAAACGAGCTGTTCTGTATAGCTAAAACTAGCTTGACGCTGATGAGACCGGAAACCTGGTCCCATAAAATTTAGAAATCTTTGTTCTTGTGGGAAAAATAAGGCGGATAGTATTTCGTTTTGTAGATATGATGAACGTTATATGTAAAATCATCAATTAGTGAATGGTGCTTTCAAAGCACTGCATCGTGAAGCTTTGAAACCTTTGCAAATCGTTTTTAATTCGAAAATGGTTTTGAGCGCGTATGAAACGGCCAAAGTCACGTGATTCCGAACGAGGCTTCTGTTTCGAAACGTTTCGAGTTTTGGTTTAAATTTTACATTTCCGTTTAAATTTGTCCTTGGCGGGAGATCTCTCAACCCGTGAACCTTGCGAGTTCATTGGAAACTATTGAATCATCTTCTGATCTCGGATCAGTTTTATCAATTTGCAGACATTTTAATGAGATTTTGTGTAAATAAAAGGAAGTGTGGTAGTTCATAGTCCGTTTTAGACAAGCTCTCCATAAAACAAACACAACAAGCCCTGCGAAAAAAAATAGGTTAGTTATTATAGAGACATTTCATATCTAATGATATCTGGTGATTTTAATCGCAACTAATGCGTTATATTTTCAATAAAACATTTGCATTGGGCTTGTAAAAGCTGTTTTTATGCACGTTTTGGACTGCGGTTTTGTTGCATTTACACGGTTTCATCAGCAGGCGTCACTAGCACTGTTTCGAGCGCTTCGAAACAGTGAATCATTTTGCGAAGCAATTGGTTCAATTGATTCGAAGCTTCAAAAAGGTTAGTTTCTCCCGTCACTATCATAAACATTAAATGTAAAAAAAAAAAAAAAATTGATATGTATATCATTAAAACAAAACAGAATGACTGACAGGGATGCAGATTTCATTCAGTTTCTTTAGTCTGAGCTCTAATGCTGATTTTTAAAATATTTGATTTTGAAGTTTTTATGTTGAATGTATATTCGGTTTCACAAGAAGATAGTTTTACACTACAGTAATTTTATGGTAAGTTCAAGAAGAGTGTTGGATGGGTTGATTTGTCATGCATGAAATCATGCAATTTTCTGTTAGAAGCTAGATGAATTTAATTATCCTCCATTTGTGGAAAGTGCTAATAATTATTTCGGAATGATGCCATATGTAAGATCTCGCTTGTTTATATTTCTTTAATATGAACCACATTCTGCTCACAGAACAAATGAGTACATGTACATAACATAAAAACACCAGAAATAAGAATTGTTTTTTTTCTAATGACATACTACAAGTTGTATCCAGTTCAGATACGCACATTCATGTGTAGTACAAAGCTGGTTCTATTTGAATTCACCAACATGGATGCATGTTCGATATATAAAGCACTTGTGCAAAACATCACAAAACACAACCCAAAAGCAATAATCTAAAAAAAAAAAACCTTCACAGTTTGTGCAATAGAATAAATGTTTTACAATAATAATGCTGGTCTCAAAAGGGGAACCTCACAAAGGAATATCTGAGTCATAGTTTAATCCAAATATATGTTCTTGCATAAGAAAACTGCCTAAATGTGTCTATTTTTAGCATGATTACTTTCGACATTTAAAATCAGCATAAATTATATTCATTATAGAAGTACTATGATGAACAAATATTTTAAAATTGAAATAATTTACAATCAGTATTAAAAAAAAAATGGGAGGGATGATGTGTTTTGATTTTGTTGTAACACAACAAGCATGTTTTTGACATTTCATGAGATTCACTCCTAAACCTCCCTCAGTTTCACAGGACAGATCATCAAACAGCTGCATGTGGATGTGGCACATGAATGCTTCACCATTGACCTGCATCTCTGTTTGACCCTCTTTGAGATGTTCACTGAGTGGGTCAAAAATTAAAAGCTGCACATTATCAAGTTTATAATATTAAGACAGAAGTCACCAGTGTTTCACAGCCTAAACTGTAACCTGGCGGTCTGTAATTGTCAGTGATCGTCCAGAGCAGCTGCTGCTGTTTCTTTGCTCTGGTTTTCACAAACACACATTCGTCAGCTACACAGAGTTTACATCATGGCTGTCTTCTCATGCATTCCTGAGAGTCTTATCTTGCGCTCAGATATGCTTGCAAGAAATCCCTTTAATATAAAACTCTGTTCAGTTGGCAAATAAGAATTTACATGAATATAACTGGGAACATTAATATTTGAAAACTGTATGTATAATTATTTCAATTTTTCAGTATAATCAACTACCCTTGTACAAATATCAAATAGTTTATTGATACTAGTAAGCATCACAATTTGTTACTTGAAATGTGCAATTGCTGTAAAAAACTATATCTTAAAAATGTAATGTTACATTCGGCACAAAGCTTCACATTCCAGACAGAGTCTCTTTAGAGTGCTAAAATTGTTGTTACCAAATCTGCATGCTGCACAACTTGTATCAAAGTTCAGAGTGCATTGATTCCAGCTGTACATTCACAGAATCATAATTTATTTCAAGAACAGACACACTGAGTGGTGTGAGGTAGAGTTCTGCTGCTCAGGATGGTGGGAGGACAGCCATGATCTGAGGAACTCATCAGTACAAGTGCAGGAGCAGCGGAGAAAGAGAACGAGAGAACGAGGATGGAGAATGTGACTTGATCATGCAGAGTCCGGTTTTCCTTCTTGCGTCTCTTCGTCTTTATCAGATGATTCTTCTTTACTCTCCAAATCAAAGTTCTGCAAAATAGCATGAATAAAGTCAATCACAAACTGCATCATGAAGCGTAAGCGTCAACCTTCAAACACACACACACCTCTAGCTCCCTCATGACTTCATCCATAAAGTCATTGGAGTTCTTCTTGTAGGACAGAGCCATCTGAATGGCATCTTTGAACACCTGTGGAACAGTTACAGAACATTAGAACTTCATGCAGTTCTTTGAACATTAAAACAAATATTTTATTAATTCCTGGGTAAAAAAAAAAAAAAAAGTCTAGGAAAGTCTTCCTAGCCTCCAGGCCAATCATCTTCCCGTTTACTTTCATACAAAAAAAAGAACAGGAATATATTTAAACTTGCTCATATGCGATGACAAAACTGACAATGTAAAGGGAGAAAAAAAACCTGACTTGCGTCTGGAAATTAAAGGCAATACTACAAAAAAAATTCAACAGTAATCCCCCTTAACTGGGAGATTTACAGAATGTCAGATAAAAACATTTGAAAAATATAGCAAAATGAAAAAAATAAAGAGTTAATCATTCACATGATAAAAACCAAATTGATCACAACAAACACTGGAGACTGTCCTAAGACTTTTATGGCTTAATGTAATGTAAATGTTGTCTCTTACAACAACATGTAGTAGAAAAACAATGAAAGATTGATGTTATTTAAAAAATCCACATTATTTTATATTGGTTATTATTCCTATGACGTGAAATTGTTGCACTCAGTGAGCTACTACTGCTACCTGTTAATATTTTTACCACAACACAACTCAGAAAATAAAATACTGATACGATGCCACATTGTGCAGCTTTTGCTTGTAATTTTCAGTCGAAGGGCAACAAGAAGCATGATGTAAGTCTTCACTGCTTTTCTAGCGAAACGGAGAAACAATGGGAAGATGCCTGTGGATGAATAAAACTTCCTGAAGATCCACGTCTTTGTTCTTTTCACTTTAGCCCTGATGCCTTCGAGGCTTTTAATAGACCACAGCTACCAAAAGAGTTTACAAACGGCAGAGACAAGAAACACTAGATCCCATCATGGCAGGATGTAAACATGTTGCCGCTTGTAGTGACACCGCTGCCACTGAAGGAGTTTCTCAGTGTGGATTTCACTTGATATTCGAGGGCTTTTATACTAGACAAAATCAATGATACAGCATTTGGTTTAAGACTTAAAATTCCATTGTGTCGCGGTAAAAAAATAGCAACAGGTAGCACCAGTAGTTCACCGAGTGCAACCATTTCACGTCATCAAAATAATGGTGCCCCCATAGTCCAAAATAAGTACAAAAATTATGTGTTTTTTTTTAATAATGTAAATCTTTAATTGGTTTTCTACTACATATTTCAGTAAGAAACTTTTACATTTACGTTATATTAATACCAGGGGTTCCCTTTAATCCACACTGCATCCGACAACAATCTATTTTTAAAATTCAAAAGCTATAGCAGCTTATTCCTGAATGCTGAATCCCTGTCCATCTGTGTAGGATGCTCTGCTTTCCATCCTCACCTTGACCACATTGGTCCCATCAGCAGCAGATACAAAGTAGAATGGCAGACCTTGTTTCTTAGCGAAGTTGAAACTCTTCTGCGTGACCTTCATGTCAGCTTTTGAAAAGCAGGACACATAAAAGAACAAAAGATAAGAGGCATGCAAAGCACTGGCTAATAATGCTCTTTTCTGTAATCTCACAAGCCATATTTACCATCTATCTTGTTAGCAACCACCAGACAGGGAATCTCTGGCCGGTATTCCCGCAGTTCTTTGTACCAATTTGGGAGGTTCTTATATGTGATTTTCCTCTGGACATCAAAAACCTGGCAAAAGTAACTGAATTAAGTCTGAAAGCTTTTTGAGATCTACAGTCTATAAAAAATATCCGTCCCAAACCTTTAAAATAAATGTACTTTCTGTGTTTAAATATAAAACAAAATAACTGCACCAAGATTTAATTTTCCCTTATTCAAATTTCATTTTTTTTAAATGAATTAATGATTTTTATGAATAGAAAGATCCAAAGATCAGCATTTATCTGAAATAATTTTCTAAATTTTAGTTGGGGAAAGAAAGTATAGAAATTAATACTTTTATTTAGCAAGGATGCTTTAAACAGTTCAAAAGTGATGATAAAGACATGTATAATGTTATAAATGATTTCTATTTCAGATAAATGCTGTTGTTCTGAACTTTCTATTCATCAAAGAAACCTGAAAAAAAATCTGCTTAGTTGTTTTCTACATAATAATAATAATAATAATAATAATAAATGTTTAGCAGCAAATCAGAACATTAGAATGATTTCTGAAGGATCGTGTGACTGGAGTAATGATGCTAAAAATTCAGCTTTGAAATCTCAGGAATGAATTACATTTGAAAATATATTCAAATAGAAAACGGTTATTTTAAATAGTAAAAATTTTTTTTTTTTTTTTTTGCTGTACTTTGGATCAAATAAATGCAGGCTTGGTGAGCACAACAGACTTTAAAAAACATTAAAAATCTTACTGTTCAAAAACTTTTGACTGGTGGTGTATAAAATGTTAAAAAAATAAAATAAAATAGATGGTTTGTGTGTATGGTTTGTCTCTTACCATTATACAAGCATGAGCTTTATGGTAGTACGATGGGTGCATGCTTCGAAAACGTTCCTGCCCTGCAGTATCCCAGAAATCTGTAATGCAGATCAACAAGTGCAGGTTAGATACACAAACTTTAAAGGAGAAGTCCACTTCCAGAACAACAATTTACAGATAATGTCCTCACCCACTTGTCATCCAAGATGTTCATGTCTTTCTTTCTTCAGTCGTAAAGAAATTCAGGATTTTTCTCCATATAATGGACTGATATGGTGCTCCAAGTTTGAACTTCCAAAATGCAGTTTAAACGCAGCTTCAAACGATCCCAAATGCGGCTGTAAACGATCCCAGCTGAGGAAGGAGGGTCTTATCTACCGAAACGATCAGTTATTTTCATTTAAAACAACACAATTTAAATACTTTTTAATCTCGAATGCTCGTCTTGTCTTGCTCTCCCTGAATTCTGTGTATTCTGGCTCAAGACAGTTAGGGTAAGTTCGAAAAACTGATCGTATTGTCTCCCTCAACTTCAAAAATCATTTCAAAATCATCCTACATCGCTGCAGAAGTTCTGACCCAGTCTTTGCAAAGTGAACATGCAAAGAAGATCAAACACCCTTAACAAAAAAGGTAAAACAGCGATATAGGACAATTTTGAAGTTGAGGGAGAACATGAGATGGGAGTTTTTCGACATACCTTAACTGTCATTAACAGGAACAAAACAAAGGTCGGGAAGAGCGAGACAAGATGAGCGTTTGACATTAAAAAGCATATAAATTGTATTAGTTTTATGAAAATAACCGATCGTTTTGCTAGATAAGACCCTTCTTCCTCAGCTGTGATCGCTTACAACCGCATTTGTGATCGTTTTAAGCCGCATTTAAACTACATTTGGAAAGTTCAAACTCGGGGCACCATAGAAGTCCACTATATGGACAAAAATGCTGAAATGTTTTCCTCAAAAAACATAATTTCTTTACAACTGAAGAAAGAAAGACATGAACATCTTGGATGACAAGGGTGTGAGTACATCATCTGTAAATTGTTGTTCTAAAAGTGGACTTGTCCTTTAATGTCATTGTAGGCATGACAGCTCTGCTAACATGAAAACTAAACTAAAACACCTGGCATTCTTTAATCTTCCTAATTCCTTAAAAACAAACAATGCAGTACATTCAACTGTAACATTATCACCCAATAAAATGAGCCATTTTTTCATGCCAAACTTACCAACCAGGACAGTTTGTCCATTGATTGTGGTGGTGTATTTGTAGAGAGTAAGAGCATATGTGGAAAGCTGCTGAGGACGACTGACACACTTCATTAAGGACCTGACAACTCTCAGAATGAGCCATACACTTGCATGCAAACAGATAAATCATACAGTTCTTACTGACAACGTCAAAGGATACTATCCATCCATTAGGAATCTCTCCATAAGCCTGAAAAGAAACGATCAAAGCCTTTAGAAAACAAACAAAAACCTTGTCCGTAAAAGAGAGCAGCGAGACATTAAACATACTTGGATTTGCCCACAGCGCTGTCTCCGAGGCAGATGATCTTGACCTGCTCGTCAGCGTCATATTTGTCCAGGTCCAGATCAGAAATGCCTCCTGCGTCCATTGCGTCCAGCAGGTGTTTAAACACTGAGCCTCTTAACGCAGCGGGATTAGATGATGACCGCCGAATAGCGCCGCCGCTGCTGCTTTAACATCACTCCATTTAGATTGCATTTAGCTCATCTTTACAAGCAACAAGCCGTAAAGCGAATAGTACAGTTTATATTCCCGAAGATACGCCGAACGCGTCCGAATCTCGTTTTGGCTAACTGGCTAATTAGCAGATTAGCGTGTCTGTAACCCAGGCTATCTAACTAACGCCACTAAATCAATATTTAAGGCAGAGTATTGTCTGGGAATTCCATGCGGATATATTTAAAACTCGTCTTACGTTTGTTCGCATTCACAAATGAGAAAAACGTCACTATTTTGTGATGAAAAATCTCGGTTCGGTTCCACAAAATTCACTGTGAACATGCACGACAACAATGCGTCTCTAAGCAACGATAAGACCCATAAAGGACCTCCCTCCTGTAAGCGGCGGGCTCTCTTTAAAGGTGCCTGTTTTATTTCTTTTTTTTTTTTTTCATTTTAAAGTACTTTATTAATCATTAATCGTTTTCCTGAAAGGAAATGCGGGTATTGCTAATAATAATACAATAATACTAAAAACACTAATATTAAATGCGGTATAAAATAACGCATTAAATGAATCAATAACTTCTGCAGTGATAATAATTTTAAACATTATTTTTTAAAATGAACATTCATTTCTGTAAGGGTGAACTTTGACATACATTTATGCTTTCCGGGAAACATATCCAAGAAAAAAATACCTAGAATGTTCTCTTTGACAAATTGCCTGTCAGCAATATCAAACGCAATAATCTTACTTTTTTGAGTGTGAGAAAGTCGCACGTTACAGAATGTCGTCTTGGTCACATTCCTGACATGAGAATACACAAAACAGAACAGAAAACCCGATATATATAGATCTGCTTGTTAGAAGCATGATAGTAAAGGTGAGCGAGTACATGACTACACTAAAATAAAAAGGCTAAAGAACAAAATGAATCCAGATGCTTCCTACAAAATGTATACAAGGATAAATTTGCCAGTAGACAGAAACTTACATTTTTACATGTTTTACATGCTTTGTATCTAATTTACCATATATTGTACAGGTAAATATGCATCCTTGGTAAAAGAAGAAGAAAAAAAGACTAACCTAAATTTAAATCTATTTTGAAAAGCTGAAATAAAGCCAAATAGAAAAATTAGATACAAAAAAAACTTTTAATTAAATAAATCAGTTAGAGTACAAAAATTACTAAAACTAAATTAAAAGTAAATCAAAGTAATACAGAAATACTAAAATGAAAAATATTAATAAAATGAATATATGTATATTATAATATTATATATGAATGTTATATAAATATTATAGAATGTTTGTATAAATATAAACATTAATTTAAAAACAAAACAAGTCATGAAAATATAGAAACTTAATTTAAAATATTTATAAATACTATATAATCAGAAATTGATTTAAAAAGGTAATCCTACCAGCATTTGCATGTTTTTACATGTTTGTATCTTACACAACATATGGTAAATTACATACAAACATGTAAAAACATGTAAAAATGCTGGTTTGTATCTAATTTACCATATATTGTGTACATTTTTTGTTTTGTTTTGTTTTTTTATTGTAAAATGTGAACTTGTGAAATTGTACTTTTTACTTGTACGTTTTTTTTTAACTTGGTGAATACGTTTCTAATTAATTACTGAAACTAATAGGGTGTTATTGTAGGAAATATTAAAAGCTATAAACAATAGATGGTTCTGCTGACATGCTGACTTTGCTCTTATAAGCACCACCCTGATTTACCGGTGTCTGGGATGTAAACACAGCTGAGCTAAAAGACACTCTTGTGCTCTTTGACAGCTGGACCAGACACACAGAAAGAGTCAGAGAGACACAACTACTTGAAACATTAAACTGCACAGGTGCCAAAATGGCCTCTAGATCGTCCATCACAGAGGAGGATTTCTACTGCCCCATCTGCTGTGACATCTTCATGGATCCCATTCTCCTGCCCTGCTCTCACAGCATCTGTAATGGCTGTGTGAAAACCTTCTGGAACCGGCGAGGAATTCAAGAGTGTCCCATCTGCAGATCTGTGTCCTCCAACCCTAACCCACCCATAAACATCGTGCTGAGAAACATGTGTGATCTGATGAGAGAAGAAACAACTCAGGAGCCTCCCGTAGAGACGGTGGAGTTCTGCAGTCTTCATGGAGAACCTCTTACTTTCTTCTGCGCTGAAGATCAAGAACTAGTTTGTGGGACATGCAGAAATGCTAAACCGCATAAAAACCACCGCATCCGTTTAACAGCAGATGCGTCGAAGGACCTCAGGGTAAGAGTACAGTGTCAGATTGTATTGAAACAGTTTTTAACTATAGTCAGTTGCTTGTTTGAAATAACCAGCCTGTGGACTCTAGTCAGATTTCACAGATTGCTGGTGTCAGATTTAATGGACTGGAAATGGGTGAGATATGAAAGCTGTCTTGTCAAACAGGTCTCTGCACTAATGGCCCTTATGACACACATTCTCAGACTTACAGAAACAAAACTTTCGTGGGAACTTGCTGATAAAGTCAAATATAAGCTGGACACTGATGATCCATTTTGGATATGCATGTTTGTAACAAACAAACTGTGTAACATCAGTAAACAAAGCTGGGAAAATCACCACGCTAAAACATCTGAGCATCATAGGCTGAAAAGAGCACAGAAATAACATAAATACATAGTCACTATTAAAACTAATAAAATAAATAAATTATATATATATTTTATATTTACTATTTTATACATGTTACTGCATATATGCCTCAATACAAATATTACATTATATGAAAAAGTACAAAATAAAACAAATAAATTATTTACATTTATATATAAATATTTAATTTATTGTATATGTATATATATATATAAAGCTGAAATAAAATATAAGTATAACATTATATTTAAAAAGTTAAACTTATTATAAAATTATAAGTATTATAGGCTGAAATGAGCACAAGTAAGCTGAAATACTAAAATTAAAAAACAAAATCTGAAATAAAAATAAATTAAATCTATATAGAAATACAAAATTTTTTTAAAATAAATAAAAATACAAAAGCATAAAGCAAAATTACTAAAACTGAAATGTAAAACTGAAAATATAAAACTAAATTCAAAATAGTAACAATATATACAATAATATGATAATAGTACATAAATAATACTAAAATAACACGTCTGATACTAAAAATATCCATGCCCTATAGATTTTAAGTCCATAGTTTAACTAAAAAATAAAAGAAAAAAAAATATCAATTTGCAATAAACTTTTACTTTTCTCACTTCACTTTCTAACATGTTAGCAAGAGCTCCAGCTGAAACTAAAGGCCTTTCTGGAGAAACTCAGAGTCTATGAACGAATCAAACAGTCCTGGGATGAAACAGCGGAGTATATTAAGGTAAGTCCCGGGAGGATATTTCAACATTAACACAGTTTAATTGCCGTATGGATATTTCAGCCTGAATTTGCTGATATGATTTGCTTAGAAGCAGAGTCAAAACACCGAGACTAAAATTAAGGAGGCGTTTGAAAAGCTTCACCAGTTTCTGGAAAATGAAGAGGCAGCCAGGATGACGGCACTCAGGAAAGAAGAAGAGCAGAAAAGTGAGATCATTAAAAAGAAGATTGAAGAGATTAGATCAGGGATGTTATTGCTTTCACGCATTATTGAGTCCATCGAAGAACAGCTGAGAAGGAATGACTTCACATTTCTTGTGGTAAGGGCCACTTGGTTCGGCTTCTAGACTTCTTAATGTTTTAATGATGTTTTTTTTTTCATTATATTTAGTAGAAATTACATTGCTGCACTGTCTTGAGCAGCAAATTAACATATTAGAATGATTTCTGAAGGATCACTTAAGACTAAAGTAATGATGCTAACAAGATTTTTTTGCATCACAGCAATAAATTACATTTTAAAATGTATTAAAATAGAAAACAGTTATTTTAAATTATATTATTTCATAACATTACTGGTCAAATGCATTTTTGGAAGATTTTCGGATCACATAATACAGATAAATCTTTCTGTTTTTTATCTACTAGAACTACAAGGCTGCAATTGAAAGGTAAGAAGATGTTTGTTTGTCACCTACGTGACCTACGTCACTACTAACTAATCATTACTAAATGTTGTTTTAGAACAAAGTGTACACTGCGGGATCAAACCAGACCTTCAGGAATGCTCCTTAATGTAGCAAAACATGTGGGTAACGTGACCTTTGAAGTATCGAAGAAACTACAAGCCAATGTCCGATACAGTGAGTATCTTTTCATCTGTGCTATTAGCCATTTAACATAACATGCAGAATGCGTTTTTGCTTTTAAAAACTGCAGAAGTGGAAACAGAATGCGAGATATAAACTTTGAATGGACCTTTATCGCATCGGAATTGAACACCGGAAGCGCTCGTCGAAGCAGTGTATCGATTCTTCCGGTTATGTATATTATTCAATATGCTGTAATCACTAGTTGAATAAAAGCCTGTTAAAATGAGCATCTGCAGGTTGATTTCAAAATCCGGACATTTTCAGAGACAGGCGAAGAAATATTCTGATGATTACTATGCACAGAATTTTCCAAACGCAACGGAACTTGTAGTTTTAATCCAATGTACCGATCTGAGAAACCCGTGGCTCATAAACATGCCTGGTTTCACCACAATGCGTCAATGCTGCAGTGTGTGTGAGACCTGATGAATAAGATCAGAATCAACATATTTATTTATTTATTTGTATTAAATTCTAGTCTTTATTCTGTCATTTTTCATTCACAGTCATTTCACTGAATGTAATTCACGTTTATGCCAAAATTCTTAAATAATACTCAAATCACGTTGTCAACGCGTTATACTGTCTAGATTAATTAGCTAAAATGTTCAACATTATTTCTTTAAGGCAACGCCCGCACATTCATTCATCTATTTTAATACCACTCTTACGAAAATTAACCATGGTGTGTGTAGTAAAACTATGGCAATACAATTGGAAATCAGTCCGCGGAAAAAATAAAAATATAACATGGTTACTACATTTACTATAGTAAATCCATGGTTAATTTAGTAAGGGTGTTTATTTAAAATGTATTTTAATGTAAACGGGTATAAAATGTGATGAGAAAGACATTGTTAATGAAAAGACGAAATTGACAGCAGCAGGTTAAATTTATTTATTATTCATATTAATAGGAACATTTCAGCAGGTGATATGAGATGTAGGCGTAAACATCCTCAGTTTCGAAATGCATACTCCACGCGAAAGTGCTCCGCGTAATATTTCAGAAGGACCTTAATTCATCCCACGCATCTCATCCGTGTTGTGTAAGGAAATCGTGAAAACTGAGGCAGTGTGTCATTGTTTGGAATAAAAGCAGCCAAACACACTGCAGTAACACCGACGAAAGAAAGGAAAGAGAGGATTCTCCCATTAGTTTTCATTGCGTTGCCGGAAGTGGGGATACACTGCTTCGCTCACCGGATATAGGAAGTGAGATAAAGGTCCATTCTGAGAAAAGTCAGAAGAAGACATAAACGTGCTCCGTCCCCTTAGTTACTGTTGCTACGTCCGACAAGGACAAGCCATAGCGCTCTCACTCATTAAAAAATACATCGAGGAGCAAAGAGGACACTGACAACGTGCCTTTGGTTACATTTTGGTACGAAACAAAGTCTCTGCTTTCAAATTTGGTCATTTTTAAAGAAATTTAAACAATAAATACCGTTTTGTGGCTCTTCGATGTGTCGTGACAGATGTGTAAGCGACAGGTAAACCGATCATCTCTTTCTCTTTACTAGTAACAGAACGAAATAAACACGAACGAATATCTCAAGGTATCTTGTTGCAACAGCGGAAAAAAAACGTCAATAAACACCATTTTTCATGTTCAAATCAATCTACTCTCTAGTCGGGTTTGTTTGTCGAAAAATGGCAGATTCGGTGTTATGATTGGTCAGATCGCCTGTCAATCAAACTACCTACCCCATAATTTGATTGATAGGTGATAATAATAAATTGCGAGAAAACGGTCAGAAATTACAGATTATAAAGAGTAAATCAAAATTACCTCTTTTAATTTTTACTAATAGATGGCAAAAATTGTAAGATGTAAACTCAGAATTCTAAGGGGAAAAAGTCAGAATTAAAAGATATAAACTTTCATAATGTTGCAAGTCTGAGAAGAAAATTTTCAGTCAGAATTGCAAAATATAAACTCTAAATTTGAGATATACAGTAAGGAAAAAAGAAAAAAGTCAGAATTGTGAGATGTAAACAGAATTCTGAGTGTGGGAAAAGTCAGAATAGAGGGTTTGCACTTACGTCACGGTTTGGTCAGGTACCCAGATGTGCGGCCATATTGGAGAGGCTCAGATGTAAACACCAGTATGGATTGCATGGTTAATGTACTACTGAATATGTTGTTCTGCTAATTTATGCTGTCTAAGCCATGGAAAAAATGTGTGGAAGCTTCTAAATCATATATAGAAGAACTTAGTAAGCAGGAAAGGGTGCAAAATTTTGACAAACTAAAGTTAGTAGGTGTTAAATATATGTATGAGCAGTATTAATTAAGATATTAGCCTAATATTTCACCTACCTGACTGGAAATGATAAGAACAAACACAAATGTTGTCAAGATTCTTGCCCTGGAAATCCTGGTTCAGTTTGGCCAACCACAAACGGCTTCTTTCCTCAGACAGTTTTTTGCAGTCTTCTCCTTGATTTGTTGTAACTTTTGGCAGTCTATAGTACTCCGAATGTTTTTACCGGTCTGACTGATTAGTACAGCCCAAAACATGACAATAATTGATCATTTTCAGCAGCAATAATCAGCAAGTTTATTTTTGTACGTCAAAGTTGCATTCGGTTCGGTGGCATTGTTTACATTCAGTGCTGCTAATATGACTGATTGATGACACGTCATGAAAACACTCTATAGTAAGATTTGACTCTTTTTTTTATTCTAAGTTTGTATCTTGGAATGTCAAAAAGAGAAAAACTTGAGTCAGAATTGTCACAAATAAGTTGCAATTAATTTAATTTTTATTCCATGGTGGAAACTGGCTTCCATAGTTCTAAAAATGCATTTAAAAAAGTTCAAATTTGAAAAAATGTGTATCAAGACTTTGTGTTTTCCCTCCATTCCACTGCCAGTGTTTCGCATGTCTCAAAGCAAAATTGTATTGTGTTTGAATGCCTTAAAAGTGAGTATACATCTCTCTTTCCATCCAGCCCCAGTAACCTTTGACCCCAACACCGCTCATCCTTATCTTCTCGTGTCGGATGATCTAACCAGTATAACTTACACTGACGAGCACTTCCAACAGCTTCCAGCAAACCCAGAGAGATTTGACGGCTACACCAGCATTCTAGGCTCTGAGGGCTTTAACTCGGGGACTCACTGCTGGGACGTCGAGGTGGGCGACAGCGCAGCCTGGGCCGTGGGAGTGATCACTGAGTCTGCATACAAACACAGACAGACCCCCTCCAAAACAGGCTTGTGGTATGTGGGCTTTTCCAACGGTAAATACGGGAAAGGCTATTCTCCAGAGATCCTCACCCTTCTACGGGTCAGCCAGAGAATTCAGAGGATCAGGGTGCAGCTGGACTGGGACAAGGGCAAAGTCACATTCACTGATTCGGGTCGTAATATCGGTCTGCATGTGTTTAAACACACGTTCACTGAGAAAGTGTTCCCTTATTTTTATAGCCACTGTATGAAACATCCAGTGAGGATCATACCGGTACAAACAGCTGTGGAAGTGCACATTTAGAGCCAATAGTGCTGGTAAAGACAGTAGCAAATACAGTACAATAAAAGTTACTAATATTCAATCCACCTACACTACAATTAAAACAAATAAATAAATAAAATAACTAGAATTTTTGTGTTTTGGGGTAAAGAATGCTTAAAAATTATATTGTTAACTATATTGTTTGAAGTAAGACTGCATAAAGTTTTTAGAGAAAGTGTATTTTATTATGAAAGAAAGGAAGAAAAGCTCACTAAATGTATAAATGTAAAAATGGGATAATGCAATAATGAACTACTGTATTATCAATGTAAATATTGTTCCTGATTTGCCTGCTTTGATTTGAGCTAAGCTTGAATTTTTAGATGCTG
Source organism: Labeo catla (assembly GCA_012976165.1). Classification (NCBI taxonomy): domain Eukaryota; kingdom Metazoa; phylum Chordata; class Actinopteri; order Cypriniformes; family Cyprinidae; genus Labeo; species Labeo catla. The sequence goes on from VONZ01000608.1 coordinate 166,637, forward strand.
TATGACTGAAGTGACAATAATGAAGTGACAATAAAGTATTTTGATTCAAAGATTTACTTTCTTTCTTAATTTACACAGTAATCATTAGTGCAGTTTGCCACCTCTATGCCATTCCAAAACATTAAGTTGACATGAAAAATTCAGGTTTGCATCACAGAAATAAATTACATTTTAAAATATATTAAAATAGAAAACAGTTATTTTAAATTGTAAAAATATTTCACAATATTACTGTCTTTACTGTATTTTTGATCAAATAAATGCAGCCTTGGTGAAGATAAGAGAATTTATATATTGTATAATAGTTTATTAAACCATTTATTTATTTATTGTTTGTTTGTTTTTTGCTGCCTATTTTTTAAACAACTTCTGTGCATGGACTCGACAAGGTGGAGTCAGACCCAGCACTGCTAGTTTGTGTCTGTGATGTGTTAAAATGCTAGTCTAGGTAGACTTGGTTCTTGGTTTTGGAATGGAGTTTATTTTTTATATAGTGGCAACACACAATTATTGCATGTTTGAGCCTTTTTTAATGAAACACCAGTATTTCAAGTTGTATGTTTTAGCAGACTAATAACACCTGATATGACAGATTGTAGCTTGTTTAATAGAATCTATTAGAACAGAAATGACCTGTTTAATCAGCCCCATCCACAATTATGGGAGCGGTGTACTCAGAGTGACGAATGCCAAAAGAATAGCTGGGAGCTTTGTTTGCTGTGAAAGTAACCTGTGGAGAAAGACAAAAGGAATCATTTTAGTATAATAATTCTTGTTATTTTAATAGCAGTTTTAGTAGAGAGCATCGCAAAGCTAACTAGTACAGTTAAAAAGTTTGGGGTTGGTAAGAGGTTATGTCTCTTATGCTACCCAAATCTGCATTTATTTGACCAAAAATGCTATAAAAACAGTAACATATTATTACAATTTTAAAAACTCTTTTCTACTGTAATATATTTTAAAATGTAATTTATTTCTATGATGCAAAGATGACTTTTTAGGATCAATACTCCAGTCTTCAGTGTCACATGATCCATTAGAAATCATTCTATGTTGATTTGATGCTCAGCAGACATTTCTTATTATTATCAATCTTGAAAACAGTTGTGTTACTGAATATGTTTGTGAAAACCATGATATATTTATTGGAAATAGAAGTAATTTGTAATATCGTAAATGTCTTTACTGTTGCTTTTATTCATATTTTTGCATCCTTGCTGAATAAATACAATAAAACATTTGAGTGATAACACTAATTTTTATATATACACTACATTTTACTCTACTAGTCAAAAGTTTTTGAACAGTAAGTTTTTTAATACTTTTAATGTCTCTTTTGCTCACCAAGCCTGCATTTATTTGATCCAAAGTACAACAAAAACAGTAAAATTTTGAAATGTTTTTACTATTTAATGATTTACTAGTTTTTATTTGAATATATTTTAAAATGCAATTTATTCCTGTGATTTTAAAGCAGATTTTTTAGCATCATTACTCCAGTCGCATAATCCTTCAGAAATCATTCTAATATTCTGATTTGCTGCTCAAAAAACATTTATTATTATTATTATGTCAAAAACAGCTGAGTAGTATTTTTTTAGGTTTCCTTGATGAATAGAAAGTTCAGAAGAACAGTATTTATCTGAAATAACTTAAAAAACATTTATCTGAAATCTTTTGTAACACGTATAACTGTGTTTATCCATCACTTTTGATCAGTTTAAAGCATCCTTGCTAAATAAAAGTATTAATTTCTGAATAGCATGGTACAAACCCTTTCTGGATGGTGGGCTCCAGGTCCTGGTTTCTTTGTCATGTCTCCAGGTGTGAAGTTGCGTCCGGTCATGCTGTACTCTGGGGCCTTGTGTTTGTACACACCGGAATCCACCACTTGGTAGGTCCCCGGGCCTGGAGTCTGAGAAAAATGAACGTTATCATCTTTGCAAAGAACAAACAAAGAGGTAGATACTGTAAAATGACGTGCCCACACCTTCCGTAGATCTTCATGGAAGCTGCCAATTGCGCTACGACCGCTAAAGGAGACGTTTGGAGCGGATGCTTTATTCACAATTCTTGATCCTAATACTGGGGGAAGCATGTATGCAGCTGGACCTTAAGACAAGATGAATCATGGAAGTCACAGGAAATGGACCTGTTTCAGTAGTAGTTGCTGTGTAGATCTGCGAGACTCTACCTGGTGTTTGATCATTACGAAACAGTTTAGTCCTCGCAGATAGAGAGAATGCAGGGGCTGAGTAAAAGATGGTCTTTGTAGAGTTTTCAGGGGAGTAACTGCCTGAAAGAACAACCAAAGCCAAACTTAATTTTACTCTGCTCTGTCATGCTCTACATTTCCACACAGCTACAAAATGTGTGTTTAGGATCTGTAAAAACCTGGGCCAGGGGTCTTGAAGAGCTGAATATCCTTGGGTCGGCCATAGACAGAGAAAGCAGGGGTTCCATCCCGACCCACCCTGGTGATGTTGGAGGGAACGAGGTATCCGGGACCTGGGGAGGAGTTGGCCCGGAAGTCACGATGACGTGTGCCGAAGCTAAACGCTGGGCCTTTCTGCATCCGAGGGTCATGGTTGTTCATTCCTGTGAAGCACACAGAAAACCTTCCAAATCATGTTATCTACCGCAGGGCAACAGCTTATCCTTTTTAAAGAGGCTATAGCATATAAAACTGTTAAGTGCCATCCAAATCATTCCCACTTTTTACCCCATTAGCTCCTGATTTAGAAATCAGGTAAGACTAGGATATAAATCACTAATGTGATACTAAAAACCATTAGAAGTCTATAAGTGTGTGTGCATACCAGTTGCCCCTGGCAGAGCATATGTTGGCCCTGGACTGTTATACATTGCAGCGATGGGGCCCCTTGGTCTGTGAGGCTTCCAAGGACCAACCCATACTTCCACTGGTGACATGATGTCTTTTTAGAAAAACATGTTGTTGCAGAATTACTTAAACTGACTGTTAAATAATTAATACAAATTAAAAACGTGTTAAATAAGTGTCAAATGAAATAATAACACATGAATATTAGCATTTTATGATGCGGTAAAGTTAGTTTTCTAGAAGTGATGACAGGTACTAATATATTACCATGACACTTTTTTTAGTGCAGGAAGCTGCAAAACGCTTAATTTGCAATTAGTCTAATTGTATTTTAATTTACTTTACATAAATTTATCATACAGCTCCGCTGCAACCGTTGCGTGATGTTTTCTGTAGCAAAAAAGCATAAAAATAAATAGTAAACGATGGAAACAGCAACTTACCTCACGTTCAAGATATTAAAGTGCGTGAATTTAATGGACTTTTCGATTTTGAGTTGAGTTTTGAAAGAAATGTTCGTTTAAAACCAACTTAAAACGACAAAAACGATAACTTAAAACAACAAAATTGCGATGCTGACTTACTTATTGACATAAAAACGATATATTGACATAGAAAGGTAAAATAAAGTTATAAATGTAGCTCGCGAAAAGCTTTATTCAAGCTCTCAGCTGCTGCGACTGTTTTTGATTGTTTATAATTGTTTCTTTTGAATCTCTATGACGCCGTCGCCATGGTGATTCTTTGATGTCATTTTTGAGTGACATTCCAGTGGCTCTACAGGCGAATCCAGCGTAATACGTACAGACAATATTATTAATTATTAAACAAACGTAAGCATAATCTCAGTCAACAAGTGCTCTCCTTAGAGATATTTAAAATGTTAAATTAATACACACATACTTTACTAGGGTCCTCCGTTTTTCGATCAGATCACTGCTTTAAAAGACATAAACACATTAATCAATATTTCAAAGTTACAACCACATATGTTAGCAGTGATCACAAAAACTATGTGGACCCTTAAGACACACTTAAAAATGTTTCTATACCATTACATTAGATTACAAAATTTCTACAGTAAATAAACACTTAATTAGTAAATAAAAATGTATTAAAATGATTTTTCACAGTATTAGTTTAGAAAGGAGAGAGAGCATTCATACTTGATATATGAATACATTTATACATTTTTGAGAATATTCTTTATATATTTGTCTTTATCCCCTTTGATTTTTGTATTTTGTCTTCATTTTGTACTATGTTATGTGTGATGTGACACTTCCAAAGAAAATAAATACATTTTAAAGCTAATCATTTTGCAAAAATATGTTTTAATTGACATTGCAATACTCTTAAAAAGACAAAAATGGCCAGAACAGTTCATTTTACAGATGCTACTTGGTTTGATATTTTGTTAACTAATGCAAAAACATTCAAACGTTTTTTCTTACACGTGATTTATTAGTGTTTACATACTTCGGAAGAGGACTGTACACATTAAAAAAATTAATAACTTAAATAATAGTTCAATTAATCAAATAAATAAATTTTACTTACTGCAATACTCCTAAAAAAAACAACAACAAAGGCTAGAACAGTTAATTTTACAGACGACACTTGACTTGATATTTTGTTAACTAATGCAAAAACATTCAAACGTTTTTATACATATAAGTGTTTACATACTTCAGAAGAGGACTGTACACATTAAAAAAAACTATCAATAACTTGATTAGTAATTCAATTAATCAAACAATAGTTTGTTATATAGATATCTTTTTAGGTTTCATTCATTTAAAAGCACTGTTCCTAGCACTTTGGTGGTGTTGTAGTATTTGGGTAGTGCTTGTGTAGGTATTGCTCTCTCATTGTAGCTCTGAGGACCCGTAACAAGATGTTGTTTTTCTCTATTTCCTCTGGAAGGCGCTGTTTTAATACAAAAGCATGTAACGTCAACTTAAAATACTTCGGTTTATCATCTGTTTATTTGGGAAAATTATCACGTTCACAAACTTACTCTTGTTAAAGCTCGAATGAGTCTCTGTAGTATAGCATGTTCAAACTGAGGACATCGAACCGCCACATGACCCACACAGTCCAGCAAACAGCACATGGTGTGCCGCTGATACTAAAACAACAGAATTATAACCACATGAAGTTGTACATTGTTGTACAAGCTGTAAATACTTCAATATTACATGTTTAATTCAATCTGTTGTTTGCTATTTTTATGTGTAAGCATTTTTAAAACTTGTTAAACAGCTATTTCTGTGGTTTTTATCCTTAAATGTATTCAAAAACTACACAATACTGTTCAACATCAAACCAAAGTTCAGGCTTTCACCTTTTGCAGTGAATTAAGTGGGTTTTGTGCAGGCCAGGTTGAGGTCAGCCTCTCTATGTCATCTTTATTGAGAACAGGATCCTGTTATGATAAAGCACAACAGCTAAAACACTGCATATGAAATGAGGAAAAACCTTTCTTAATATATAGTTTTTACCAGTTTATCAGCATAAGTCAGGTTTATTGTTTTCCAGAAATTATTACCAGCATCATTTTGTGTCATAACTATCATATGGTGACCTCTGACCTTTAGTTTGTCCAGCCAGATCCATAACAGTGTGCTCAGAACATCTGGATCTGTTTCCATGACAAGTGTAGCCCAGCCACATTCATTCAAGTTGAGCTCATCCTGAAAATAATTAAAACAGGGTAAAATCTCTTACATGAACACAGTATTCACTGAGTGTGGTTGAAAACAACTGTTTTATTTGGCTGAACCTGGGATAAAGCAAAAGCTTTTGTTATACAGACAGAATAATGTGTAAATGTAAGGAGACAGCCAGATAAATATGATAAAATGTAAAAGCCAATATGGTTATCAGAGTTATTTTAAAGCCGAAAAAAAACATGATCATGGTTTGTATGGTAAACATGAGGTGCTACTGGGCCAAACCTTTTTGTTAATCCTGAAAATAACAAGGGTGTGGATCCAGGAACATATTCTACTTGTCGAAAGCAAGTCAAACATGCTTTACCTGCAAGTCCGCTGCTTTTTTCAGTACAGTGTCCAGTGGAGGGCGCTGTTGTGCCATTGCTTTAGCGACGACTCTTGATAATGATGATGAGTGATGTGATGTCTGATGCTCCAGCCTTAGCTTTAAGTAAAAAATCATAACATTTGCACCACTTACAGTTAATACAAAATGAAAGTTCTCAAGAGCATTCAGGCAGTGATCTAAGATATAATTTTTTTTATTTGATCTTGCACTGACCTCAATGTTTGAGCTGAATTTTAGGTAAGCTGGAGGTTTCTTGGTTGTACATTTCGTCTTCTTGTTCACAGTCTCATTATGAGTGTGAGGAGCTGTTGGTGGATTGGAGCTGTATTTCTCTGTCGTCCCATTGCACTGGTCTGTTATCGGGGTGTGAGGACACTTTTGGGATTCTGTTGGGTTTCTCTGACCTTTTGATGGACAGATTTCTCCATTGCTTATTTTATGGTGTCCTCCGGATTGAGGAGAGTAGCGCGAGAACATAAAATCCTAGCAGAAAAAAACAGGATTTCCTATGTCATTGTTATGCAGTGTGTTTATTTGATTTATATGTAAAAGAAAAGATCACATGACACTGATGACTGGAGTAATGACTGCTGAGTATTCAGATTTGCCATCACAGAAAATTACCATCATTTTAAACTTTAATAATATTTGACAAAAGAACTATTTTACTGTATATTTTTAATCAAATAAATGTAGCCTTAGTGAACATAAGTGACTTTCAAAACATTGATATGTATTATATATATCAATATAAATATATTATAATACATGTAACATTTAATAAAAAAAAGTATAATCTAAAATTGTAAATACAAATTCACAGTTTATACATATAGTATATAATATTTTCTATTAAATATATATATATATATATATATATATATTTAAATACACAGAAATATGTGGGAAATTATAAAATGATAAAATAAATATTTTAAAGCCTTCAGAAAATTCAAAACATTCAGAAAAGTATTAAATATTAATATTTCTATTAAATATTTATTTTTAATTATAGATTTAGAATGGTATCATTTTAGTTTAATTTTAAACATATAATATTTAATATGAAATATATATTTAAATATATAAGTATATAGAAAATGTAAAAATTTTAAAATATATATCAAATAAAATTAATTCAAAACATTCCAAAAATTATTAAATATTAATATTTAAAAATTAAGTTCTATATTTGATTACAGATTTAGAATTTTAGAATTTTAATTTAATCATGAAAGAAAGAGGTGTATATATAAAATGTGTAATCAATATTAACATGTTTAATAAAATGTAAAATTTAATTAAAAATGTATAATCTAAAATTGTAAATACAAATTTACAGTTTAATTATAGATTTAGAATTTTATGATTTTATTTAATATAATTTTTATTTTATTTTATCATTACAATTTTATGGTTTTTAACTATAATTCAAATTAAATAAAGAAAGAGGTGTTTATATAAAATGTATAATCAATAATAAAATTTATAATAAAATGTAGGTGACTTCAAACCTGAATTGATGCACCTAGTTATTTACAGTTCAGAATATGTTTTTAGGTAAATCTTTAGTTAACATTAGTCAATTTATTATTAACTAACAATGAGTGATGTCACAGTAAAATTATTTATTAATTTTAGTTTTAAATACAACTGTTTATTGTTCACGTTAACTCAGGCTAAATTTGTTCGTATTAAATTTTTGTTTTAATAATTTATTGAAATTAGCATTAACAGATGAATACATACTTTAGTAAATATTTTTCACTAGCTCATGTTAACAAATGTAGTTAACTAATCTAAACAAATGGAACCATTTATTTGTATTTTTTGAAATTACTAGTGCTGAAAACTGACCGGCTCACCTCAATGATAGTGATCTTGCTGAGATCTGATTCACTGTAGCTTCTCTTGTTTAGAAGGACGTCTCTCTTCCTCTCCAAAAACCCGAATGGCTCGTCCCAGGACTCGCAGGAGTACGCTCTGCATGAGCCTCTCCTTTCCTTAAAAGCAGACAAATTTCTCTTCAGAAGTGTCACCTTCACTGCCTTCTTCAGAGCCAAAATGTTCAACCTCCTCTCCAGCTCTCTCTGGACCTCTGGAGGACTGGCAGCCCCCTGGGTGAGAGTGATCAGCATGCTGCAGAGGACATGCAGGATCTTGGGCGTGTGTTTGAGGGTTCGGGCTTCGTCCCCATGCAGCAAAAGGGCCTGACGCAAGAGGTACTGCCGGAGACTGAAGGAGGAACCGTGGCGCATGTTCAGACATGGGTATTGGGCCAGCTGAGAGCTCACCAGACGGGCAAAATCAAACACCAGATTGATCTGTGATCGAGTCTGGATTGAGCGAGGCCTTTTGATCCGAACATAGTGGACAGCTTCGCTAGCGCTGATTCGACAGGTGTAGACCAAATAGCATGCGATAAGAACGCCTGTACAGTAAAGTTAATATTAAGGACTTTACTTAAATAGTATAAAAGTATTAAAGTAATAATGCATGAGTTGCAACTTGCCTGTCCTGCCCAGTCCAGCATGGCAATGAACAGCCACCTTTCCTTCCTGCACAGCAAAGGCCAAAACCTTCACGGCATCCAGCATCCCCTCCAAAGATGACACTCCAAAATCAGACATCCCAAAATTATAGAAGTAAACTGTCAGACAAAAAGGAACATAATTTAGTAATTCATTAGTTAATTTATTGGGTGAATCTCACAAGGAACATTCAGGTTATATTTTACCTCAGTACAAAGTAAATATGACCAATACATATGTGATTATATTAAATATTGTAATATATACAATAAGTTTGGGGTCAGAAAGATTTTCTATAAAGAAATGGATACTTTTATTTAGCAAGGATGCATTAAACTGATGAAAAGTGACATATAATGATATAAAAGATTTCTATTTCAAATAAATGCTGTTCTTTTGAATTTTTCTATTCATCAAAGAATACTAAATATATATTTAGAAGCTAAATATACAGTTGAAGTCAAAAGTCAAAAGGATCATATAAAATGCATGTTTTTTTTTTTATTTAATACTGACCTGAAAAAGATATTTCACATAAAAGACGTTTACTAGTACACAAGACAAAATAATAGTTGAATTTATAAAATTACCCCGTTCAAAAGTTTACATACGCTTAATTCTTAAAACAGTGTTTTTACCTAATTTATTTATTTATTTATTTTTTGTTTAATCATAGTTGTTCATGAAAGCCTTGTTCATCCTGAACTGTTAAACTGCCCACTGTTTTTCAGAAACACAGATTCTTTGGTTTGTTCAGCATTTTTGTGTATTTGAACCCTTTCCAACAATGATTGTATGATTTGCGATCCATCTTTTTAACTAACGACAACTGAGGGACTCATTTGCAACTATTACAGAAGGTTGAAATGCAAGGCAGATTCTGCAAGGTGTATGTAAACTTTTGACTTCAACTGTATAAACAGGTAATGAGAATTAGGAGTGGCACCGTGCAAATATCTTTAGTGTGTAACATGAACCAGACATGTTCTTGATAGATTTTGTTAGAGGTTCACAGTATATTATACATTTGAATTATGAAAGTGTAAGACTTTGGCTCACTTTGACTGTCCATAAAGATCTGAGGTGAATATGTGAACCCACTGCCAGGGTCGAGAGGAGGGCCGCAGTGAGCATGTTCCCCCGGAAGCTGCATATTAATGATGGATTTAATGTTCAACCTGAAAGTAAGTACACATGCAAACATACACACACACACACAGTCACTTATAAACCAGAAACATCCCCCATGCACAGTGTAAGTATTAAACACTTTGTTTACTGTATTAAATAACACTCACTGTTTGAACTGCTCAATGATGCAGTATCTCTTGATGAGATATGCAGAAGGTCGTGCCATTGCAACAATGTTATCAGTCACCCTAAATACAAAGTGATAAACACATGCAGTGAATATTTTCATGGCTATTTTTGTAAGACAAAGAAACAGGAAAAACATTATAATAAACAATAGTTTTAAAACAATTTATCATTCTTACATTCAGTTCAAATCTGACAGGTTTGATGTCATTGGTTATCTCACATATAAACATCACTATTTGTTTGGTATTTCTCTTCTAACACTTAGGCTACGTCTACAACAATCTGAATACATTTGAAAACACGTCTTTTTCTCTGTGTTTTGGCTTTTCATCCACACGGAAACAACGTTTTTGTCCAGCGAAAACTGAGCTTTTGACTACGCTCTCCCGAGTGCGTACGCTGTTGACGCAGGTAAGTCATGTGATGCACTTAATAATAATGTTACTAAAATACACGTTGTTTTGTACAATCTCCAAAATACTTTCCTGCAACGACAGAATATTTACTCGCAATTGCTGTTCTGTTTTAAAATATGATAACAGTTGCTCCGACCGGAAACTAAAATTAATTAAATTAATTGTTCTACCTATTACATTGTGTTTTATTAACGTCTACACCTACCCCAAGCTTAAACTTAGCCCTTACTATAATACAAAAACAGTATTGTTGCTGTACAGTGTGACAAAAATGTGCCCAGTAGCCAGAGCTGTCTCCCCTCTTAGCCTTAACCCTTAGTAGGGCAGCAGCGCCATATTTAATTTTTGACAGGAATGAAAACGAGGCTGTGAGCCAATAAAGTACAGCGTTCAGTGGATTGTTTTATTGTTTAACAATGTACCGAAAAAAAACACCACAAAACAGTTTAAAGTTTAAACATTCCCTGGTGGAAAAAAACAGCATATGCTGGTTAGGTATGTTTTGATGCTGATTTAAGCTGGTCCTTAGCTGGTTTATGCTGGTCCTTTGCTGATTTTTGCTGGTCCTTTGCTGGTTTATGCTGATCATGTGGCTGGTCAAGGACCAGCATAAACCAGCAAAGGACCAGCATAAACCAGCTAAGGACCAGTTTAAATCAGCATCAAAACATACCTACCAGCATATGCTGTTTTTTTCACCAGGGTAAATACTGCTAAGTCTAACCACATTATAAATGTGACATCTAACCTGATATGGAATTGCGATTTTGAGTGTGACCATGGATAAAATGATCTCTCTGTATCATCTCCATTTTACACATGCGCAGCAAGGTGATTTAAGTGTTTTTTAAAACATTTCAGTGTGGACGAGCAACTTTTGTAAAGTGCTTAAAAAGGTGGATGAAGGATGTTTTGAAATAAAAACGCTGGACCTCAATGGTGCCCAATGGGTTGAAGGTCCAAATTGCATTTTCAGTGCAGAAAATGGCTCAAAAAGGGCTGTACATGATGCCAGCTAAGGAATAAGGGTCTTATATATTGAAACGATCTGTAATTTTCAAAAAAATACTTTTTAATCACAAATTAAAATGCTTTTTAATCACAAATGCTCGTCCTGCACTAACTTGATCTTAGGCATTACGTAATCACCAACATCTGACAAAGTGTTTACAAAGTGGACGGGCAAAGAAAGTCAGACGCCCTTTACAAAAAAAGGTAAAACTACGATGTTGGACAATTTTGAAGTTGGAGGAGAAAATGAGATGTTTTTTTGCCCTACCCTACATTTCTGAACACAGATGAAGAACTAACCGCACGTAACCTTTCCAGTGTGATTACGTTGTGGATCGCAGAGCTAGTGCAAGAGGAGCATTTGTGGTTAAAAAATATATACATTTATTATTATTTAAGAAAATGACAAATCGTTTTACTACACTGTAAAAAACAAAAAACACAACTGAGTCAGCTTAAAATAATTTGTTACCCTGCTGCCTTAAAATTTTAAGTTCAGTCAACTCAAATAAGTTTGAAATGTTAAGTTGTACTAAGTGACAACTTAGATATTTGTGTTTGTTAAACTTAAAAGCAAGGTAAGTAACCCAGCTGCCTTAAATTTTTAAGTTGAATCAACTCAAGTATCTAAGTTGTCACTTAGTACAACTTAACACTTCAAGTTGAATAAACTTTTTTTGAGTTGACTGAACTTAAAATTTTAAGGCAGCCAGGTAACAAATTATTTTAAGTTGACTCAACAGATTGTTTTTTACAGTGTAGTTTACACCCTTATTCCTTGGCTGGGATTGTGTAGAGCAGTTTGAAGCTGGACTGAAACTGCAGTTTGGACCTTCAACCTGTTGGCCACCATTGATGTCCACTTTATGGAGAAAAATCCTGGAATGTTTACCTTAAAAACTTAATTTCTTTTCAACTGAAGAAAGAAAGACATGAACATCTTGGATGGTGTGAGTATGAGTAAATTATCAGGAAATAATTTTTATTCTAGAAGTGAACTAATCCTTTAATGTGGATGTAGCCAAAATCATTCAGACAATAAAAACACTGTAGGCCTCACCAGCTGGAGAAGACACCTTTAATGGCCTGTTGGCTCGTGCTCCAGCACGCCGGACCCTCATAACGGCAGTCTCTCCCCCCACAGGCAAAAAGACAGATGATTTTAGAAGGAATAGCCTTCACCAGACTCTCCCTAGCCTGAGAATATGATGGTCTGGGCACTGGAACCTGCGGCGTCATGGAGGACAGGAGAGGGAAGGAGAGAAACTAAAAGCAAATGACTGGTTCTATATGCACTAATAGCTTAACATTTAGCAGGCCACTCTGTGGATGTGCTGTGCAATGGGAAAGCTGAGGAATACTATATACAGAGATATGGCAAAGAGACAGAAAACATGCACACTTGTAATCAATGACAGAACAGTCAACTACATACTAACATGATAAGAAATGAATCAAATAACAGTAGGGCAGTCAAGCTAACAAACAATAATTAATCACTGTGTGGCCGCCATGTTAGCTGACCTACATTTTAAGCCTGGTGACTAATTTACGGCTCTGTGCTTTTCTTTATGGATAATTCTGACGGACAAAAATTAGACTTACCTATGTGGTTCCATCCAAAGAAAGATTTGAGATGTTTACTCGTAGATGCATGACAAACATGTAGAGAGAAAATCTAAAATGGCTATGCTGCATACAGACACATGTTCATGCCTCAAAGCTGACCCAGCGATTGGCTTCTAATCCTTATTAAGTGTCATAAACACATAAGTGGATAGACGTTCACGATTCATATTAAGCCTAATTATATAACGTGTTCTGGGTCCAGCAGTTTGTGCATACAATATGCCTACAAAACAACTAGAAAGATGTTTTTCATGTGCATTTTAATTAATTAAATTTTGAAATTAAATGAATTGAAATTAAAGTACTTGAAATAAAGGAAAATATATAAGTACTGTATAGTTTGTAGTACTATTCATATCTCATTATGAAAAACTTAATTTATAGAATGAATTTAATTTTTCTATAGAAATGTTATTTATTCACAATATTTTTAATTATATTTAAGAAACTTGTCAGTGTTGTTGCTTTTAACTTAAAGTAAAACTAAAATAATAAATGATTTAAAGCTGATGTGTGTGTGTGTTAAATACTTTTATAACATACTACAATAGTATATAAATAATGCTAAAAAAAACACTGAAATTAACATTGTATGGAGCAAAAATTCCTAGAATGCTTTAATCAACTGCAAAATCTTCAAAACAGAGCCAAACAACGTATAACATTAAACTAGAGATCTATCAGGAAAACATACTCTCTCTCTCTCTCTGTCTCTCTCTCGCACACACACACACACACATAAATATATTTATACCTATCTATCTCTCTCTCTCTATATATATATATATATATATAACTAGATCACTTATAGCTAATGTTCCCATTTGCTGAATAACGAAGTAAAAGGTTAGTATTTTAGTCTCTTCTGTTTAGTTATTGTTCCTTTTATATGCAGTGGTGTGATTAATTGGTGAAAAAACTAAAAAAAAAAGAAAAAAAAATATTAATTTGATAGCATTATTTATTTATTTATTTATTTATTTATTATTTTCAATTTTTTAAATATTTTCTACAGATATCATGATATATTGTTATTGTGAATTTCTCGAAAGTCACGTAGTGAACAATCTGATATCGTGACAGCCTGTGTGTGTGTGTTTGTGTGTGTGTGTGTGTGTGTGTGCATTTTCTTATAAAGGACACAGAGGTACATATAGAAAGAAACTATGTGAGCAAAAATGAATATATAGAGCACTCCACCTAAAACCTGAGAGAGGAGAAATGCACTCTTGAAGAGAGGATGAACAAAAAACAATAGCCAGAAAACTAAACAGAAAACAACGGCCTAGTTGCCATGCCCTGATACTGATGACAATTTCCAGTCATTCATGTAAGACCTGTTCAGTGGGTATATTTATTTTTCATATTTGACCTGCAGTGACACTTCTTTATAAATAAATAAATAAGAATAAGTGCTTTTTGTTTTATCAGATGGGCCCTGGACCAACTGAGCCAAGCAATGCAGAAACTAAAAGTTGAACCAAAAGTACACTTCTTCAAATGTTTTACATTTGTTGCAATATTCATGAGTGTTACAAAGGTTTCTTGATTCCTGATGTTTTGCATTCTCAGTAAATTTGTGATCTTCTGTTGGCCCATTAATTAAAAGTCAGCGTTGTGACATTAACAACTGAAATGAGAAAGCCTTTTAAATTTGAATTAATGAGGAACTGAGATGGAATACAGTGCAGAGAAATTCATATAAATTCTGTGTAAGTGTAGTTTAAGCCAAAGCCTTAAAGATGTATAGCCAAAACACATAATGTCTAAAATATCAAACTAGAGTTTGGCTCCTTCAGGAAAAACAAAACACTCACACAAAAATGTTTTCACAACACATAGTACTTTATTTAAGGGGGATGTTCTACGCGTAGCTCTTTAGAAAGCGATACATTCAGGCAGACGAATGCACAGATATCCATCTGCATCTATGACATTTCTAAGAACATCATTAAAAAACTAAACAGATCACTTGCTAAGGACCCCCTTGCCACATAACCAAGAAAACGATGAGTTCTCAATAGTATATGATGACCTTTGATGTTGTGTCGCATCTATTAGGCTTCATTTCTGGCTAGACCTTCAGAGGTCCTTTGATTAGGACCTTGCTCTGTATGAGACCATGTCTCATTACAGGTACGTTACCTATGTTGTGTAACTTTTGTTCAACAGCACTGCGATAACACCTGTGCGTGAAATTCAGCAGTGTGTCATATTGTGTAAGATATCTGAACCAGCGGATTCAACCAAGTCAGCACAACCTGCAGAACCAGTGTGCCTGTGAACCCTATTCTGGTGAACATGTCATCTCGCTCTGATCACGCTCTCTATGGCTGAGCGGCGTTGGCGTGGCATCAAAATGAGGTAAAAGAATATCAAAAAAGCAAAACAAAAACAAAACAAAACAAAAACAGTGGGCTTTTACCTCTAACCCTGATCCGCTGCTCCAGAAACCTTCTGCTGGTTTTACTGGAGAGCTTTTTGGACCAAGCAGCCATAGTCAGAATATAACTTTACACTTGGGCTTTTCCAAAGGGCATGACCTCCCTGTAAATATGTGAGCAACATGCATCCATTAGTACATTGTACAAAATGCCCATCCAGCCCATTTTCTGTTTGTCTCTTAATGGATTGTTGACTACTGTAGACCTTTTGCAGAAACAGTCAGTCCTGCGTTGGAGTCATGTGCGTTGCTCGGTGGCACATTGGTGATTGAGGACGATTGTGATTACAGAAAAAACTGGTTCACATCTTCCAACCTCTGGACCAGCAGCTCTCATCAGGGATCACCTCTCCATGAACATTTCGTTCGTCTCTCCGTGGTTTCTTCAGGGTTGCACAAACAGGAACAAAAGCAGAGCCATTCTGAAGAAAAGCGATGGTGCTGCCACTGCACAGCGGGAAACTTGCGAGATCCATCGTTTTCCATGGAGGAATTGTGGTCTACGTGTCAGGTTTGCCATGGACACACATGGCTTGGGAGGTACTTGGGTTGTGACATTTGTCACAAGTGAAGCTGTGTGATTGCTTTGGCTGCTGCTGGCTTGTATCAGCAATTGCACACAGTTGGTTTGATCCAGCTTGCTATTGGGTCTTTCTCAACACTAGCTGCATCAAGGCCTGGAGCAGTTGTTTACCCTTGGTAGCAGACACTTACTCCAGCACCTCCATCATCTTCTTCGTCGTCATCGTCATCCCCTTCACTCTCCTCGGATAAGATCTGTTGATGGAGAACAAATGGTGTTGCTCAAACCTATTGAGTTACATTAGGGTTTTGTTTTTTTTTTTTGCTTTGACTCATTGAATTTTCTTAGAATATTACATTGTCTTGCACTTACAAAGTAACAAAATCTTATTTTAATTTTAGTCTTCGTAATTCAGATCAGTCTGTAGTTTTAAAAATGTGTATTGCACAATACAGTACAGAGAGTTGTATTTCATGCATCAATAAAATGCATATTTATGCATATTAATTGTATATTTATGATAATGTCTTATTTTTATTTATGCTGTCATAGTTGCGGGTGCTTTTTCTCATCTAATACATAGCTAAATTAAAAAAATGGTGATAATGATTTCAGTTATTATTTTATTACTTGCAGATGATCAATTTATATAGCAAGTTTAAGTTAAAGTTAGTTTGAGTTAACCACCTATCCTTTGTTTACCCTGAGGAAACTGGCACACCCTTTTACATAAACACATTCTCTACAGAGGTGGGGTGAATATAAAATAATTGCATGACCTTTGAGCATACTGTGCCATGCACAAACTAAGAGTTAATGATTAACTTAAAATACAGTATAAAATGTCTTTGCTCCTCAATAATATAATAGCAGATGTCATTACCATTGTGTCAGTTTCTACAAGACACAGTGCATATGTCTTTAAAATTATTTTATCTCTTGCAATAACATTATCTATTATCCTCAGTCTATCTATTTATAAATCTGTCTAAAACTGAGTTCATACATACATTAAAGATTAATGACAATTTAGATTGAGTGATATTAATAGCAACGTAATGTCGAACTCAAAATAATACTTAAATATGTGATTTAAAACTTCTGCTTTATGTAAACATTATTGCATATCACTTCAAGAAGTGTTTACATATAAATATGGACTCACGAATGTGCATACTTGTTCGCATGCAATAATAATAATTAATAATATTAGTTATAATAATAATTTTTCATGAAGGGAATAAAATAAAATAACACCTTACCATGCTGATGATTTGTAAAAGGTTCAGAGCAGTCTTGTGCAGTTTATGTGAAGCAGATCTTCATTCGTTATTTATACTCTTCCTACAGAAACTGTTCACACCTCCTCAAAGAACACAACCAGGAAGCAGCCAGTCCGATGCAGACACGATAGAGAGCTGTTCACAGAAAGGAAAGTGAAACTTAAACTTTACTCGTGAGGGATTTCCGATGTTCTCAATGATATAATTTATGTAACAGTTAAAAAAAAGTTCAAGCCATGTTATAATGTAAGATAAGAAAAGATAGTCTTGTGAACAGGGAATGACAGCGACACATGGGAGGACGTTTAGATCATGTTTGGTCTCTTGGTTACACGTATGTCAAATCTTTGCAATGCTTTTGATTGTTTTGTACAAAACACGACGCGTCATCAATCGGCCATATTAACATAAACAATGCCACTGAACCGAACCGAACAAAATTCGTATATTTTGCTGATTATTGCGGCTGAAAATGATCAGTGATTGTCATGTTTTGGGCTGTACTAATCGGTCGGACCGGTAGTAGGTTACTACAGACTGCCAAAGTTATAACAAATCAAGGAGAAGAGTGCAAAAAACTGTCCGAAGAACAGAAGGCGTTTGTGGTTGGCCAAACTGAACCATGATTTTCAGGGCAAGAATCTCAAAATATTGCACCCTTTTCTGCTTTCTGAATCCTTCTCTGTATGATTTAGCAGCTTCTACATGTTTTCCCGTGGTTTTTAGACAGCATAAATAAGCAGAACAACATATTCAGTAGTAGCCTGCATTAACCTTGCAATCCATACTGTTGTTTACAACCGAGTATCGCCAGTATGGCTGCGCATCCGGGTAACTGACCAAATCGTGACGGAAGTGCAAACCCTCATATTCTTCTAAAGCTTCTAAATCCTAGCGTTTAATGTCATTTTAACATTTATTACACTGAATATTTGTATGTTAATATACAAGAGTATGTCAATTTTATTTAATGGTCCTAATCTAATTTTAACAAACAACAGACAGTTGTATTTTAACTAAGGCCATGTGTCCACCAAAGCGCTCAGAAGACAGAGAAAATGCTCAGAAAAGATATTTAGCGCTCAACACACTCCTGGCGTTTTAAAAAAACACTGCTTTCTTTAAAATCAAATGAAAAAATACGCTAGCCTCAGAAAAAACACTTTGGTGGACAAAGATTAACAAAGACTAATAAATATTGTAACAAATGTATTGCTCATTGTTAGTTAATGGAACCTTATACTTTTAAAAAAAATGTTACCATACTTTCTGATTTATACTTTGTTTCACCACTGATTTATTTTATATTTTTTATACAGTGTCTAAACAATCTTGTAGTGGCCTACTGTAAGAAGTGCTATAGTTAGTAAATTCATCATCAAACATTGGCAGATAAACAAAAATAAACACAGCACAATATGATTTTTTGTTGCAGATTTTACTATTTTTATTTTTGTATTTTTTACTTTTTTATCCGGGGCTTTTTGTTTTCTCAGTTGGGCCCCGGACCAACCGAAACCAAGCAATGCAGAAACCAAAGGTTTCACCAAAAATTCGCTTTTTCATATATTCAGTATTATTCAGGAGTCAGCAACATGTCAAAGAGTTTTCTTGGTTCACTTTTAGCATTACATGCATTGGTTTTTTTCTGGTCGGTTCTTGGATTCGTAGCATTTGTCGGAAAGTTGAGGCTTCGCGCGGATCGTCGGGCGTCATGCCGGTGTTATAGGCTTCGCAGACTGCGCTGGCCTCTGCACATCTGGACACCAGCACAGCTCAAAGATGGAGACTCATGCAAATGAGTTTCCCCTTTGAATTGTGCTTGGCCAGATGACCTTGCCCCTGGCAGCAAGGATTTACATAACCTCCGCCTCCTTCATGATGCTAGAACAAACAACAAAACCATTCAGCTACAAGAAGTGCAGAGGGTGTCAAATATCAATTATATAACAACTGTATAACAACTTGCTATACAATATAACTAAATAACGCATTTGAATGAAATCATTGGTTAAACATTGTGATGTTTTAGTTTAGTGCCCTGCCTTTTACAATAGTTCAAATATATACTCACACATTAGTGCTACGAGACCAGACAATTTTCCACAGCATCTCCCACAGAGGAAACACCATAAAACCTGGTAAGATGATTCAGGTTCCAGATTACACAGTGACAAAACACCAAAATAAAACTTGCAGTACAAAATCATTTAATTGCGATGATTAAAAACACACTGAATACATTTTTATAATAAAGTAATAATAAAGGGAAATTGTCTCGATAACTAGTTGTCTTACCTTGTTGATCTGGCAGCAGAAGGCTTTGGTCATGGAAAAGACGGATCAGTGTGTCTCTCTGTAATTTATACTGGTTTACTGTTCCCGCCCTCAACTGATCTGTGAACAGCTGTTGTTCTTGTTTTCATATGTTTCATTTTCTCAGTAGGTTTCTGATCCTCTGTTGGCCCATCCCTTTACAGGAAGGCTTTGTTGTTATTTCCTGGTGAATGACACGGCATTTTTGTTTCTGCATTTTAAACATCCACTAAAATACAAAAATGAATCTTATCTTTGTTGATACAACACATATATTTCTTTGCATCCATTTACAGTTTCAGAACACATTTATAGATAGAAATGCTTTCCTTAACACCATATCCCAAAAATTACAATGCAAAAGACCGAAAGTTTACATCTTAGCTTTAGTAACACTTCACTGTAAGTGTTCCGTTTGATAACATTAATTAGCATGAATTAACAATTAAGACTTTTATACGTCTATACCAGGGGTGGCAAACTCCGGTCCTGGAGAGCCGCAGCCCTGCAGAGTTCAGCTCCAACTATAAGTAAAACTTACCTGCCTGTTGCTTTCTAGTAACCCTTCAGACCTTGATTAGCTTGTTCAGGTGCGTTTGATTAGGGTTGAAGCAAAACTATGCAGGGCTGCAGCTCTCCAGGACTGACGTTCGCCACCCCTGGTCTATACTATATACTATACTATACTACTTCTATACAATTTCAATTGAGGCTGATTGAGGCTCATTGAGGCTGTTTCTACATGTTTTCCCGTGGTTTTTAGACAGCATAAATAAGCAGAACAACATATTCAGTAGTAGCCTGCATTAACCTTGCAATCCATACTGTTGTTTACAACCGAGTATCGCCAGTATGGCTGCGCATCCGGGTAACTGACCAGATCGTGACGGAAGTGCAAACCCTCATATTCTTCTAAAGCTTCTAAAAGCTTCTAAATCCTAGCGTTTAATGTCATTTTAACATTTATTACACTGAATATTTGTATGTTAATATACAAGAGTATGTCAATTTTATTTAATGGTCCTAATCTAATTTTAACAAACAACAGACAGTTGTATTTTAACTAAGGCCATGTGTCCACCAAAGCGCTCAGAAGACAGAGAAAATGCTCAGAAAAGATGTTTAGCGCTCAACACACTCCTGGCGTTTTAAAAAAACACTGCTTTCTTTAAAATCAAATGAAAAAATATGCTAGCCTCAGAAAAAACACTTTGGTGGACAAAGACTAATAAATATTGTAACAAATGTATTGCTCATTGTTAGTTAATGGAACCTTATACTTTAAAAAAAAATGTTACCATACTTTCTGATTTATACTTTGTTTCACCACTGATTTATTTTATATTTTTTATACAGTGTCTAAACAATCTTGTAGTGGCCTACTGTAAGAAGTGCTATAGTTAGTAAATTCATCATCAAACATTGGCAGATAAACAAAAATAAACACAGCACAATATGATTTTTTGTTGCAGATTTTACTATTTTTATTTTTGTATTTTTTACTTTTTTATCCGGGGCTTTTTGTTTTCTCAGTTGGGCCCCGGACCAACCGAAACCAAGCAATGCAGAAACCAAAGGTTTCACCAAAAATTCGCTTTTTCATATATTCAGTATTATTCAGGAGTCAGCAACATGTCAAAGAGTTTTCTTGGTTCACTTTTAGCATTACATGCATTGGTTTTTTTCTGGTCGGTTCTTGGATTCGTAGCATTTGTCGGAAAGTTGAGGCTTCGCGCGGATCGTCGGGCGTCATGCCGGTGTTATAGGCTTCGCAGACTGCGCTGGCCTCTGCACATCTGGACACCAGCACAGCTCAAAGATGGAGACTCATGCAAATGAGTTTCCCCTTTGAATTGTGCTTGGCCAGATGACCTTGCCCCTGGCAGCAAGGATTTACATAACCTCCGCCTCCTTCATGATGCTAGAACAAACAACAAAACCATTCAGCTACAAGAAGTGCAGAGGGTGTCAAATATCAATTATATAACAACTGTATAACAACTTGCTATACAATATAACTAAATAACGCATTTGAATGAAATCATTGGTTAAACATTGTGATGTTTTAGTTTAGTGCCCTGCCTTTTACAATAGTTCAAATATATACTCACACATTAGTGCTACGAGACCAGACAATTTTCCACAGCATCTCCCACAGAGGAAACACCATAAAACCTGGTAAGATGATTCAGGTTCCAGATTACACAGTGACAAAACACCAAAATAAAACTTGCAGTACAAAATCATTTAATTGCGATGATTAAAAACACACTGAATACATTTTTATAATAAAGTAATAATAAAGGGAAATTGTCTCGATAACTAGTTGTCTTACCTTGTTGATCTGGCAGCAGAAGGCTTTGGTCATGGAAAAGACGGATCAGTGTGTCTCTCTGTAATTTATACTGGTTTACTGTTCCCGCCCTCAACTGATCTGTGAACAGCTGTTGTTCTTGTTTTCATATGTTTCATTTTCTCAGTAGTTTTCTGATCCTCTGTTGGCCCATCCCTTTACAGGAAGGCTTTGTTGTTATTTCCTGGTGAATGACACGGCATTTTTGTTTCTGCATTTTAAACATCCACTAAAATACAAAAATGAATCTTATCTTTGTTGATACAACACATATATTGCTTTGCATCCATTTACAGTTTCAGAACACATTTATAGATAGAAATGCTTTCCTTAACACCATATCCCAAAAATTACAATGCAAAAGACTTAAAGTTTACATCTTAGCTTTAGTAACACTTCACTGTAAGTGTTCCGTTTGATAACATTAATTAGCATGAATTAACAATTAAGACTTTTATACGTCTATACCAGGGGTGGCAAACTCCGGTCCTGGAGAGCTGCAGCCCTGCAGAGTTCAGCTCCAACCATAAGTAAAACTTACCTGCCTGTTGCTTTCTAGTAACCCTTCAGACCTTGATTAGCTTGTTCAGGTGCGTTTGATTAGGGTTGAAGCAAAACTATGCAGGGCTGCAGCTCTCCAGGACTGACGTTCGCCACCCCTGGTCTATACTATATACTATACTACTTCTATACAATTTCAATTGAGGCTGATTTAAACATTTGCTAATATGTTTCTAAAATGTAAAGTTGTATCTGTTAACATTAGGTAAATAAATGTGAGCTAAGATTGATAAATGCTGTAAAAGTGCATCACTCATTTCATGTTATGTGAATTAGCTAATGTTAACAAAAGAGATCTTGTCGGCGCCGATGGCGTTGTGGTTAGTGCACCAACATATACAGCACAACTGCGCTCGCGGCGACCTGAGTTTGATTCCCATCTTGAGGTCCTTTGCCGACCCCGCTCCCCTCTCTCAACCTTAATATGTTCCTGTCATCTCTTCCCTGTCCTATTTGAGTAATAAAGTTACAAAAGACAAAAATTGTAACTTTAAGAAAAAAACAAATGATATCTTATTATATGGTGTACCATAATCACTTTGTTATTTTAGTCTTTTCTTTCTCCACTGAGGTTAGTAGGGTTTCTGTTGTTCTGTTGGTTTTGTTTACTTTGAACACAGAATAAGCCAGTTACATTTAGATTCTGCTCTTGGTCTTTGTTTCTCAAACCTCATTATGCTAAATTGTGGGCAAGGTGGTTAGAAGGTGGATAATGTTCATGAATATGTATTATAAAAATATCATTGATGTTTAAAAACTCAGATTAGATGAATAAGGTTTGTAATGACATGAGTCTGACAATGAGAATCTGTTTGACCTTGTTATTCTTTAAAAAGAGTTTCATAACTTGAATAAAATAAGACACAGACATTTATTTCAGTTTCAGATTTTTCTATTTTTATTGATTTTTTTTTTAGAAAAGAGTTGCAGTCAGCCTTTAATAAAAAAATAAAAAACTGGTTGTTTTTACAGCAGGCCATCCCCACAGCCTACCAACCAAGCAACAGACAACCAGAAGCCGACCAAAGGTAAAAAGGGTGGGGGGGAGTTAAGGGTAAAGTCGGCTTCTTTGTTTGTGTTTGTGCGGTAGCTTCTAGTTTCTGGTGCTTCGTCAGCGGGCCATAGACTGGCGCTGTTCACTGCAGGTCCGCTGAACCCCGGCCAGAGATCCAGTGTTGCCAAAGAATGCACTAGAACAGGGCAGCGGACCCGAGTGCCCGAATCCCTTGGCGGTTGGGTTCTCCTCCTCTCCTCCTCAAAATCTAAACATGAAATGATCACATTTTTTATATCTAAAGTTAAGAGATACAGAACTGACCTAACGATGATAATTATGATAATAATTAAATGTGAAAGATACTTACAAAATAATAAACGCAAGCACTGGCCTTAGGCCTAAAAAAGATCCTTAGGCAGCGTGACGTCTCATCTCGTATGCAGTCATCTAGCAGCTAAAATTGACAGGAATTGAAAAAAACAACATTAATATAATCAATTAGCATATTAACAAACTCAAAACTACCGATGTAATTCTGCAAAAACAAATCGCAATATAATGCATCTGCGCATATAATCTCAAATGCTAAAGATTTGTCTATCAAAGTACAACTACGTCTCCGCAGATGGATTGTGCGTTTTATTTGACAAATGGGTGGAGGTTTTATTTACGTGGCACAAGCACAACTTCCTTACTGCCTAGCCAGCAAAGAGATTACAGAAAAAAAGATAGCCTACATTGTTTTTAAAAGGGTGCGGTAATACTGCTGTAAGTTTTAAAAAGCAAATAAATAGGTGGAATTACTCACCGGACTGCATACTAGATCACAGCATACAAGCAGATCATCTCCGCTCCATTTCAGACAAGGGAGTCTGCAGGATAGAAAGGAGCGATCTCTGCATCCTTTCGCTTAAATACGCTACACCACCTCCTCAAACTCCTCCCTCTCCTCATCAGTTTCGGTTTCTCAGTAAAGTGAAAGCTGCAGTAGTGACTTGTCTAAAGACGTTTTTATTATAATTGTTTATATGACATTTCTGGTTACATTTTTTTTTTCTTTTTTGAACATTTAAAGGAATGATTTTAATCTGTTGGTCTCCCAACCAGCTGAAACCAAGCCACAGAAACCAAAAAGGGGACATTTATTTGGTTCACTTTTTGACATGTTGTCATTCAGATAACATTCATATAACATATTCAGCTCTTTGTGTAAAACTACAGCGCATCACAGGTCTCTGTGTATCAGCGGCATTAGTACAAAACCAAGTTCCTCCTCTGAGTTGCACCAGACAAGATGTTCTGCCCTTGGGAGCAGCACCTCAACTCCATCTTCCCTCTGTTTAGTGAAACAATAAAAAAATAAAAATAAAATCAAATGATGTTTTTATGACATTTATGTACAGTTCACTGTTTTATCATGTGCTCCACTCACCCATTAGTACTGTAATTGGTTCCACAGTGTCCTCCATGGAGGTATCACCACACTCTAAAAACTGCTGGGTAAAATATGGACAAACCCAGCGATTGGGTTGTTTTGACCCAGCGATTGGGTTCCTACCCAGAAGGTTGGGTTAAACATTTAACACAACCGCTGGGTCAAAACAACCCAATCACTGGGTATGTCCTTATTTTACCCAGCACTGGGTTGTTTTTAACGCAGCAGTTTTTGGAGTGCACAGACCTGGAAAACTGATTCATGGAAGTCCGGGTTACATATTTGGCAGATCTTGTCCTGGAAAGTCCTAGGATGACCTCCACACCCAAATCTAATCATGATTGATGAGAGATACACTCACGCAATAGGGCAGTTCCTGTGATATCAGGGATGTTTACAACTGGCTGTGTCAAGAAATGTTTTATGCGGATAGACCTTTATAAAACATGGAGGGCAAAGTGTAGTGTATGAAAACCATGTCTCAAATTGCTGACAAAAAAGCACAAAGGTTCAAAACAGTAAATAAAATAATCCAGCTCTGACAAACAAACAATAAAATGCTCTTTCTGTCCTATGACAGTATAAAAATTATATGAATTGCTCTTTGGAATTTTTTGGCCTATAAACACTGGCTTTGTTAACACTTTTCATTTCTTTTTGCAAACAAAATTATAAAACGGTTAGTTCCAATTCTCAGTTCTGACTGGACAGCAGCTGTGTTTTATTCACTACAAACCAGTATCTTTATAATTAACATAATACATCAATATAATATGGTAATACACACCAGTTTGTAATATCAAGTAGCAAATCAAGCTGTTTTGTAAAGCTAAAAATTACTGGAAGTGAATGACACCAGAAGCCAGACACATTTTCAATTTGCCGTGCCCTCTCTTATGAGAAAAATGGATAGCATAAAACTTTTCCATGTATTATCAAAGTCCCTTTAAGGCAAGTCATTTCACTCGGCGGCCATTTTTTAAAACGCCTCTCAGGAATGCAAGTGCAACTCCATCTCTTTGAATAAGGAAACATCAAATTCTCCAAAACTCTTCACCAAGCTTGCGATTAAATTTCATCACCAGTGAAATCTAACAACAACTGTATCATGAATGTTGTTATAGCATCCCTGCTATAAATTTAGAAAGAGGTCAAATTTTCAGACCACTTTGATTCGGAACATGTTCTATATGAGGTCATCTCTCATTACAGGTAAGGTATGGGACTCAATGTTGTGTAACTTTTATGCAACAGCACTATAATATTCCTATGCAAGAATCAGCTGTGTTATATTGTGTGGTGTAAGATATACAAACCAGTGGATTCAACAAAGTTTGGTGTGCCCTTAATAAAACAAACAAAAATAAACACAGAACAATAATAAAGGTATGTTGCAGATTTTGCTATTTTTATTTATTTTAGTTGTTGTTCAGGGCTTTTTGTTTTATCAGATGGCCCCTGGACCAGTCAAACCAAGTAGTGCCGAAACCAAGTTTTCACCAAAAAAGGCACAGGAGAATATACTTCTTTACCTGGTTCATATTTGTAGCATTATTAAAAGCCAACAATTTGTCAGAGAGCTTTCTTGGCTCGTCTTTAGCATTACATGCATTGATATGTTTTTTTTTTTTTGGTTGATCGTTTGCATACACTTCAAATTTGACTTTGAGATTTCAGAGATTTGAGATTTCATAGTAGACTAGACAGCTCATGGTAAACTTTCATTGTAAACTAGACAGTTCGTTGTAGACTTTTATGGCAGAGCAGACTTTTATCGTAAACTAGACAGTTCATAGTTAGCTTACACACCATAGTAGATTATCGAAATCTAGGCAGGGCATAGTAGACTCACTGTAGACTGTACAGTTCAAACAGACTTCATAATACTTCTTAACTTCATAAAACTTCATAATAGACTTTGTAGTAGACTTTAAATGTCGTAGTAGACTTTAAATGTTGAATTATTAGACTTTACATTAGACTTCACATGAATGTTGAAACTATAAGTACTTCAAAGGAGAATCAAGACTTCACATATAACAGACTGCACAGCACTGAAGCGCTGACATTTGCTCTAAACACTAAACATACTATTTTCATTGTTTTTATGACTTGGCCAGAGTATATCACATTATTTAAGCCCTTTACCAAATTTTGCATAATTTTACATTTGCAAAATGTACATAATCTAACCTTGATGATACATCATTTAAAAGGCAGTGCACAGCTCACTTTATCCTTGCTGCTCAAAAAATGAGAACAGCTCATGTAATTACACAATGCAAGTAGTTTGAGTTCAAACACCACTCAGTAGGCATATATGCATGTATATATGTACAGTATATACACAGACAGAAGTGATAAGTTTACTTTTAGTAATACGTTTCCGTCTTATTGTTAGTTTACATTTAGGGTTTTTTTTGTAGTTCTTTATCTGTAGTAATTACAGCACTGTTCAGTTGATTGAACTTGTTAATTCCAGGTGCCATCTGCTGGACTGATGCAGTAATGCAACTTGGCACAACTGAGACATTTGTCTGATTTGTCTGTTATTGAGAAAATTATTACAAACATTAACTTTTGAATTGGTGAAAACGCAAATCAATAACTATTTTTGCCCCCAAAAGTGGGACACACAAAGTCTGCATTTAAGGAGCAAAATGTATAGATTTATCACATTCAACACAATGGTAAGTTCACGATTATGTTTTATTCTAAAACAATATGATACATATAATACACAAACAAATTTGTCATGATAATAGGGTAAAATAGATTGTATCTGTTACACATCAGTTTAGGAAAGCAAACCATTTCAACCAGACATGGAATTCATCAATACATTAAACCTGCATTCAGCAGTCAGATTCAGACACAAATAATGATAAGCTCAAGAAACACGCCTGAGCGAAACATTTCACATGGCATGACAAACATAAAACACGTCAATCAGGTACAACTTTAAATTAGAAATGGAAAGAACTTCATTGCATCGTTGTGGCTAAAGGACTTCATGTTCCCTTTGACTCTAACCTAGAGTAAAAACCAGTGATCTGGGTCACTCAAACATTTGCCACAAACAACAATAGACAGTGTGGGGGGGGAAACTAACCTAGTAAAAGAAACCTTTTCATGCCATTCATGCCATGTGCAGTTGATGAGGGGAATTTCAACCAAGATCCAGAAGTAAACTCTAGAAGACTCATGCAGACAAGGATAATGTTTAGAAGGACCACAGGACTCCACGCCACTACAGCGGATAATGCAATGTAACAAACTTTACAGCATTGCATATCTATAAGGATTGACGAAACAGGCATGGCTTTGATTCGCCAAACGACTCCACATGTAAAGTCCAGTTCTGAAATATAATTAACCCCAGAGATTCTCCAGTGAGCTTGACAACAAATTCTCAGATAAACAATGCAGATCAGACTAAAGCAAAACCAATAACCCTGCTCGCTAAACAGGGACTCCAGTGTTTTTGGTTTTGCATGAGGACTTTCTGAGAAACTGAAAAGGCCATAGCAAAGGAAGGTCCTTCAAAACATTTCTCCTCTTGCAAAATAACAAAAAAATGTTTTTGTTGAATTTAAAACAAAGCAAAAAAAAACAAGAAGAAAGGAAATAGATTAACTTGGGCAAAGAAATATATTGTAGAAAAGAAAGCTAAGACAGGCGCAGAGCGTTTAATGGTTTCTCCCCAGTTTCCAGCTGTGTCACACACTTAAAAATTCTAAGAGGAGTCTCTAGCTTTTCCATTGGTTCATACACACCATCTCACCCCTAACAGGCCCGTTAGCGCTTGGAGAGCTCATTGGATAACCAGTCCAGTCCTTCATAGAGTCCAGTGCCCTGTGTAGCGCAGGTCGCTTGGACATACCACTGCAAGAAGCCCAGACAGAGAAAAATCATTAAAAATGATGTCACAGCCCACACTCTCTTCACAAAGTATATTTCACTCTAAGAAAAAAGATACAATACTGTCAACTGGGTAATTACTTAAGGTACAAAGCTAAAAGGTACATCTTTGTACCTTGTTTACGCCTATTTGAATCTTCCAGTTTTGTACCTTTTTTCTACGTCAACACGCACTTTAAAAGTTTGATTTCAGTTGCTCTTAAGAAATCTTACCAGTCAATGTTAGAAAAGTCATAAAAGTAGTAATAAAAAAGTAGTGCTGTCAAATCGATTAATCACATCCAAAATATAAGTTTGTGTTTACATAATATATGTGCATATGCTATGTATATGTATATTTAAATACACAAACATGCATGTATATATATGTATTTATATTTATATGATTTATATTATACATAACTATAAATATATACATTACATTTATTTCTTTTATATATATGCATATAAATATACACAGCACATCCACATATATTATGTAAAACTTATTTTGGATACGATTAATCACAATTAAACTATTTGATTAATCATGATTAAATGCATTCAAAATAAAAAGTTTGTGTTTACATAATATTTGTGCATGTGCTGTGTATATTTATATGTATATATAAATACACAAATGTGCATATACAGGGGTTGGACAGTGAAACTGAAACACCTGGGTTTAGACCACAATTAGTATGGTGTTTGGCCTCCTTTTGCAGCCAATACAGCATTATTTCATCTTGGGAATGACAAATACAAGTCCTGCACAGTAGCCAGAAGGATTTTGAGCCATTCCTTTCGCAGAACAGTGGCCAGGTCACTATGTGATGTTGGTGTATGAAAACATTTCCTGACTCGCTCCTCCAAAACACCCCAAAGTGGCTCAATAATATTCAGATCTGGTGACTGTGCAGGCCATGGGAGATGTTTAACTTTACTTTCATGTTCATCAAATCACTCTTGTCACCAGCCTTGCTGTGTGTATTGGTGCATTATCATCCTAATACATGGCACCACCTTCAGGGTACAATGTTTGAGCTATTGGGTGCACATAGTCAACCTTCACACTCTGCTCTTATTGGTGGAATGTGCGATCAGTAAAGACTGGCCACCAGGCTGCATAAATATAGCCATGAAACCTCCAACACTATATTGGCCAGTGTTTCAGTTTCATTGTCCAACCCCTGTATATATTTAAGAAATATTTACACGTATTCATAGTTATACGATTTATATTATATAAATATATACATATTACATTTATTTCTTAAATATACACATGTATGTATATTTAAATATACACAGCACATACACATTCATACTATGTAAACACAAACTTTTATTTTGAATGCGATTAATTGATTTGACAGCACTAAAAAAGCAAGAGTAGTAGTGGTTTTGTCTGGCACATTCACTACCGTTAAAGTGTTTGGTGTTGGAAAGATGTGTTTTTTATTTTTTAAACAAATTAATACTTTTATTTAAAATGAATGCACTAAAATCAATGAAAAGTGACAGTTAAGATCTTAACATTTTTTTCTAATTTAAACGGTGTTCTTTTGAACCGAAAAATCACTCGGATCACACAATTGTTTTCAACAATGATAATAATAAGAAATGCTTCTTGAGCACCAAATCAAATATATTACATACTAATATCATGTGACACTGAAGAATGGAGAACTGATGCTGAAAACTCAGCTTTGCATCACAGGAATAAACTACATTTTAAAATGTGTTGAAATAGAAAAGTATTTTTTAATCTAATAAATGCAGCCTTTGAGAGCATAATGTTTTTTTTTTCCAAACCATTGAAGTATTAGGTAGTGTATTCACTTTAACTACTCAGACATTAATCAGAGGGTGGCTAGGTTGAAACTAGAGACTAGGTGGTGCACACTGATGTTACCGTTCTACTGCGTAGACTCTGCAGCCCAAGTTTGTCTGTGAGTTCACTGACAGCCATGGCATTAGGCAGATCCTGTTTGTTTGCGAAAACCAGCAGGACGGCGTCCCTGAGTTCATCTTCCTGCAACTGCATATACGCACAGGAAAAGACACCGATGAGGCAACTCAACCACATTTAGCAAACAAAACACTTCCATAAATGTCCTGATTCATTGCACTTGGTTGCCATTTAAAATCACAATGATATATGCTACCATTTTAGAAAGCTCCTCTGCAGATTCTGCCACTCTCTCTCTGTCATTGCTGTCCACCACAAAGATCAGACCCTGAAGACAAAGGGAGACACAGAAAGTGCAATTAGTCTCTGCAAAGAGTGCCCCTATGTTTTTTGTATGAATACACATTAAGATCTTACCTGTGTGTTCTGAAAATAGTGTCTCCAGAGAGGACGAATCTTATCCTGACCACCGACATCCCACACGGTGAAGCAGATGTTCTTGTATTCAACAGTCTCTACATTAAAACCTGCCCAAAAGAAATACAATGACATATAGTGAGTGCATTCAGTGGAATAGTTCTGCTTTTTTATTACACACTGACTTAATTCTGTGGTGTAAGACAGGACAATAAAGCAATCACTGACACCAAATGTATGATGACATCCAGTGGACGTTGAGATATCATAAAGTACCACAAATTCATAAAAATTCCCCGAATAATAGGATACTCATATGACTCAGAATGCAACACATTCTACCAATGACAGCCACTTTGAGATCAGAGTCAAATCAAAACAGTCCTGTCCTCTTACCTATGGTTGGAATGGTGGTCACAATTTCTCCTAGTTTGAGTTTGTACAGTATTGTGGTTTTGCCGGCAGCATCCAGCCCCACTGTAAAACAGCACAGATACATGATGAGAATAAGGTTTCTAAATATATAAGACAGAAACGGCAGTAACAATCTCAATGAAGATCTCATGCCCTTAAATGGCCAAGGATATAAACTTCACTGTACTATTGTAATAACCATACTTCACTAGAAGATAATCTTAAATATTGAACATTATACAATTACACTACCAGTCAAACGTTTTTGAACAGTAAGATTTTTAATCTTTTTTAAAGAAGTCTCCTCTGCTCACCAAGCCTGCATTTATTTGATCCAAAGTATAGCAAAAACAGAAAAATTATAAAATATTTTTACTTTTTAAAATAACTTAAAAAAAAAAGTATATATATATATATATATATATATATATATATATATATATATATAAATTACACTACCAGTCAAGTTTTTGAAGTTATATATACATATATATATATACACATATATGCAGACCCTACTTCAATAATCTTAATTCAGTCAACAAAAGCACACAGTTCCATTTATAAATGTTGAATTTGTTAAAAAAAAAAAAAAAAAAGATTAATAATAAATAAATAATAGTAAATTACAGTTAAGCTTTATACGTTTATTTTTCTATCCTTTTTAAAATATTTAAAAAGGCCAAAAAGTACATTTTCCCATAAAACGGAAAGAGATCTTGAGCACGGAATATGTTCATTGATAAGTTTCTGTATCACACACTACAATATGAGTACGATGCTAAAATAAAGGCGGTGGTTTCATGACAGTTATCACAGTAATTAGACAGTACAGTATACTAGAATATAATATATACTTCACTTATACATTTCTATACATTTTACTAAACAGTCAGTGGCTAACTGTTCCTGCTCATGAACTGACAGTAACGTTACACTTCAATTATTTACCAAATTCATTTATTCAAAGCAAGACAGTTTATCGGGTAAATAAATACCCAGTTGACTTAGCTCAGTCTCTACATGTTAAAGAAAAGCAATCTTTAATATAAAGCAGAGGCTTTAGTTTTTGTTTTTTATCTGTTATATTCCGGAGAATGACAGAATTGCGAAAGTTGGCTAACGCCGCTAGCTTAGCTAGCATGAGACTCAACACTCACCCATGAGAATTCTCATCTGTTTCTTTCCAAACAGCCTGCTAAAGAGCGATGAGATTGTCAGACCCATGATGAAAGACAAAGATCAGCTAAAACTACGGAATAAATCCTAATGTCTAAAGTTTTTTCGGTGTGATGCTCGTCGGGTGTCAGGAAGCACTGTCGGCTCTGCGCTTGCGTAATGCCACGTCACAGCCGCCGTGGAAGAAATGACGCCACGCCACTTCCGATGCGTTTTTTTCATGATTACCGATTTTAGAAAATAACAAAACAGCGCATAATAATGCAAAGAGGTTTACGTACTGTTAAAATGACAAAATAATAATAATACAATTATTATTGATATTATTATTTATCAGTATGTTATTATAATATTATAATATACGCTATTAATATTATACGCTGTTTTTACTTGCCTGTCATTATGAAAGTTAGTCAGTCGAAGTGAACGTGATCTATACAAATAATGGATTAAAGATATGAGAAAGTAGCACTTTTGGTTCTTACGCATCAGTTATAAATATGCCTCTTTAAAAAGTTGGCTTCTTGTCAGCCTTCATTATTCTATTACTATGATTTCGTTAAGTATAAATATCCTAGTGCCAGAATAATTATTTAATTTACAAAAAAGTCTTTGGTTCGCGTCCAGAAGGTATGTTGTTAAATAACGCGTAACATTAATCTCTTGCAGCAGTTTGTGAAATGTACCATTGATCCACAAAAGTTGAGCTCTAGGCCAGTGCCAAAATACATTTTGTAATGCTTACTGAAAATGAACAAGGGCATTTATATTGTAATTTTGTAAAACACCCGTCTTTCTTACTGGATAAATATGATCAACAGTTATGTTTACATAGTGAATATGGAAATAACACAGGCTGGGAATCAGTGTTAAAATCCAGAAGGCACCGGATAAAACTTGATGGTACATTTCAATTAGGCACTTTATTTCACAAAATGCTAGGTAATAGCAGCTGATTTCTAATTTACACAAAAAATGTGCATGAAACATTCTACCATTTTGTCATAGTGAGGTGATCACAGTCATTGCTCATTTAAGTTACTAAAAACTATTCACACTTGCAACACGTTTAAAATAGTTTCTGTATTTGTATATTTTTTTCTATGTGCATGAAACAATAATGCATGTCATATCATGTCTAGTGTGTATTGTAGCTTGAAGGGAACCTTAAATATTTTTTATCAATATTAAATATTTTATTTTTCAATATATTTTTGCTCAATAAACATGCATTGTTGCTTCCATATGCCACTCGATTATAACACAAATCTGAAAAGTTTTATAAATACAGGTAAGAAAACCATTAGCAATGTTTTTACAGCGAAAATTAGGTTACATAAACCAGCTAGATCTACTGTTAATCTTAAAAATAAGAAACAATCTATCAGTTCTAATTAGGCCATAGTTATTGGACTGGAATCTTAGATTTACTTATGTTCTTTTCAGCTGCTTGGACCGTCATTCTGACGGCACCAATTTACTGCAATGTATCCACTGATGAGCAAGTGATGTAAAGCTATTGTAATCTGTTCTGATGAAGAAACAAACTCATTTATATCTTGGATGGCCTGAGGGCAAGTACATTTTCATTGTTGGGTGAACTATTGCTCTAAGGTCTGACACTGAAGTACATAAAAATCTGCATACAACATCTTTAGTTTTTATCAGATCTTTATTTTCTCACAGGGGTGGACCTTGTGGCACAGTTTGAGCAAGAGTAGGGCATTTGCCGCAGTAGGGAAGTGTACAAGATCAGAAAATCCTGCTTAGGAAATGAGGACCCTATTGGTGTACTGGAGTGTCCCATACAAAATTCTCACCTTGCACCTTAATCGCTGATATTTAAGGTGCCAGCATACATACATGCATACATACATACATACATACATACATCCGTTTGACATGAAAAGAGAAAAGAAACATGAAGCAGGCTGAAAAAACAATTCATCCCGGTCCAATCCACCACGTCCAGAAAAATCAAGCAAGATATTATGATCTGTTCGAATGCTTTCAACTAAAACATTTACTCGCATATTGTTCAATTGAGGTATTTAACAAAGGCGGTTAGAGATCATTGGGCTAATCAATCATGGATAACTCCATATTGCTGTCAATACTTCATGTACCATTTTGTTCCAAAGAATCTGTTGGTGGCAAAGTCCCTGAAACAAGACTTAGGAGGGCTCAGCAACAAAAGTTAATGTGTAGCTTTGCAAAAGAACCCCCTGGAATCAAATGAACTGCCATGAAATGGAATGTTCGTGCAGCAGGGAATCCTGCGAGATTCTCGCTAGTCAAGTTAGGCAGCACTGCAACAGGGATCTTGGAGTGAGCATCAATGCACAACGGCTTCTTCCTGGCATTTACTCGCTCTTTAGCTACAACTACTCCAAACTTGGACGAGAGGGATGCCTTGACCTGGAATTCCTCCCAAACTTCCTTTGTTGTGCCATAATGCTCTCACAGTTATCAAGTAAACGTGCAATTTAAGCATTATCTTACAGTCATGAAAAACAATCAGATTTGTAAGGAATTAAAAGAACATTAGTAGGAATACAGCATAGAAAAAGACAGATCAGATAGATTAGACATGATGCTGAACACTTGATAGCTCCACACACACGCACGCACTCTCACACAACACTCACTCAAGTTCTTCAAGACAGAGTCTATCAACCAACACACTCCCGGCTTTCTAAAGTTCACACACGTCTCGCCACTATCAGCAGGCACACTAGCGTTTGGAGAGCTCGTTTGATAACCAGTCCAGTCCTTCATAGAGTCCGGTGCCTTGTGTGGCACAGGTTGCTTGAACGTACCACTGTGGAAACAGACAATGGATAATTAAAATGCAGTCAGTTTTTAAATAAGTGCACGCTGGAGTCAATGGAGTAAGTGTGTGTACCGTTCTACTGCGTAGACTCTGCAGCCCAAGTTTGTCTGTGAGTTCACTGACAGCCATGGCATTAGGCAGATCCTGTTTGTTTGCGAAAACCAGCAGCACGGCGTCCCTTAGTTCATCTTCTTGCAACTGTATGAATGAAAAAAAAGGTCAATAAATCAAAACTTTTATAAGGCTAAACATGTATTGTAGGGAGAAAGTGAGTTGCGAGCCACTGATTGCACATTAAACAACTAGTATTTTTGTAATAACAAAAGTATTACACGGGAAAAAAAAGGTTTTTGAACAGTAAGATTTTTCCAAGCCTGCATTTATTTGATCCAAAGTACAACAAATAGATATTTTTACTATTTAAAATAACTATTTTCTATTTGAATATATTTTAAAATGTAATTTATTCCTGTGATCAAAACTAAATTTTCTGCATTAATACTCCAGTCTTCAGTGTCACATGACACTTCAGAAATCATTCTAATATACTGATTTACTGTTCAAGAAACATTTTTTATTAATATCAATATTTAGAACAGTTGAAAACATTTTTTTTCAGGATTCTTTGATGAGTAGAAAGATCCAAAGACCAGCATTTATCTGAAATAAAAAGCTTTTGTGACATTATACATTATACCGTTCAAAAGCCTGGAGTAAGTTTTTTGTTTTTTTTTTTGGAAAGAAATTATAGAAATTAATACTTTTATTTAGCAAGGATGCTTTAAATTGATCAACATGATAATAAAGACAATTATATAATATGTTGTTACAAATGTTACAAAATATATATATTATAATGTTACAAAAGATTTCTATTTCAGATAAATGCTGTTCTTCTGAACTTTCTATTTATCAAAGAAACAACAACAACAACAAAAATGAATGATTTCTGAAGGATCTTGAGACTGGAGTAATGATGGTAAAAATTCAGCTTTGAAATCACATGAATAAATTACATTTAAAAATACATTCAAATAGAAAACAGTTATTTTAAATAGTAAAATTATTTCTTTTTATAATACATTTCTGTTTTTGCTGTACTTTGTAACTAATAAATGCAGGCTTGGTGAGCACAAGAGACTTCTTTAAAAATTATTACATTAAAAATCTTACTGTTCAAAAACTAATAATAGAAAGAAATAATAAGAAATTTACTGCAATTTTTTGTAGGCTTGTCATTAATTTTATATATTTATTCATGAAAAGTTGTTACACCAAGTGTGAGCAAAGTCAGTAAGGTTTTGTCAAATGCAATAACATTAACTTGGATATTTTGGTATGCTAGTCAAAATTACTACTTTCAAAATGGCCGGAGACCGGAGTACAAGTGGATTACAAGCAAAAGCGTCACAAAAATTTATTACATGGATTTTTCTCAAGATGCTTTGGTTACAAAATCTCCACTAAGAACATAAATGCAAATGTAAACATTTTGTAACTTGATCTCAATTTAGGTTACTGAGGGTGTTTTATGTAATACCTAAAGATTACACTGAATGCTCAAGATAGAACAATTCTTACCATTTTTGAAAGCTCCTCTGCAGACTCTGCCACTCTCTCTCTGTCATTGCTGTCCACCACAAAGATCAGACCCTGAAAACAAAGGAATCAAAAAATTAACAAGATGCTTCAAATGAACTACATTCACAAAAGCACACGAGTACATCTCTGCACATCTCAACCAATATTTTACTCTTTAAAGTGTTAAAGATTTTAGATCACGATGCACAAACCGCTAAGTGGCATTTTGGCCAGCAAAACATCCCTAAATAAAGACCTCACCTGTGTGTTCTGAAAATAGTGTCTCCAGAGAGGACGAATCTTATCCTGACCGCCGACATCCCACACGGTGAAGCAGATGTTCTTGTATTCAACAGTCTCTACATTAAAACCTGTCCATGAGCAGAAAAAATACAGTTTAAGAACACTTTACTAAAGGTGCATCACTGGCTGATATTTGGCTGTTAGGAGATTATCAGCTGATGACTGTGTCTAATTGACCTTTTGGTCCCTCGATTACTGTAGCTCACTAACACACAAAGTGAAAGTGCATCTGAAACATAGTTTTACCATATTGTTAGATAATTTCTGTAAAACCTTGTGATAAGGTGGCAGACAGCAATAGTTGCTAAAGTATGATTGGTCAGTGACGTTTAAGGCGGAGCTTAGTGACAGGTAAATTAACAGCAGAAGCCATCCAACCTTATGTC
The DNA here is from genome assembly GCA_012976165.1 of Labeo catla. Classification (NCBI taxonomy): domain Eukaryota; kingdom Metazoa; phylum Chordata; class Actinopteri; order Cypriniformes; family Cyprinidae; genus Labeo; species Labeo catla. The sequence goes on from VONZ01000608.1 coordinate 204,288, forward strand.
AGCTCCAATACCTACTGCCAATGGATAAAATACTTGGTATTTTCAAATACTGATACATTTTGAATAAAAATAAAAGTTTATTTAATGTCAGTAATTTAATTTATTGTACATGTTGTCAATAAGTCAGGCTTGTAAACGAAAGGTTGCGGGTTTGAGTCCCAGGTCCGGCAGGGATTGAAGGTGGGGGGAGTGAATCCTCTCCACCCTCAATACCACGACTGAGGTGAGTCCCTTGAGCAAGGCACCGATCCCCCAACTGCTCCCCGGGTGCCGCAGCGATAGCAATATGGCTGGCCACTGCTCCGGGTGTGTGTTCACGGTGCGTGTGCGTGTTTGATCACTTCTCACTACTGTGTGTGTGCACTTGGATGGGTTAAATGCAGAGCACAAATTCCGAGTATGGGTCACCATACTTGGCCACACGTCACGTCACGTCCTTTCCTTTCCTTTTAAAATTACTGTTTTACTGTAACTTTGAAATAAATGCAGCCTTGGTGAGCATAAGAGACTCCTTTCAAAATCATTAAAACGTTTTTGAGCAGCAGTGTACATGTATACTGTAAATAAGTTACACAAAACATTATTTTTAATCATTACCAAGTGCAATTTCTCCCTAAAACTCACAGTGAAGTTGTAAATGTGATGGCAGTGACATTAGAGATGTCAAAAATGTTGAGAATCTTAAAACAGATTCAAATATCACATAATAATCTTTAATAACGAGCTCTTTCTGTTTTAATTGAAAAACGTTACATTGTGAAAGAGTGAGTAGAAAATGGAGAACAATCACAGTAATGATGATGTAATCTCACCTATAGTTGGGATTGTGGTCACAATTTCTCCCAGCTTTAGCTTGTAAAGTATTGTGGTTTTACCTGCAGCGTCCAAACCCACTGAAAAAAATAAAACACGTAAGAAAAGTAAGAAATCTGTCAAATTCATCACAGGCGTGTGATTTACTTCTGATTTTATCCATTCATACAAACTGAAGCTAGCATGCTAACATTAGCCACTGGCCAAGAAATCACATTAATTGTTGAATTTCAAAGCGTACATTAATAAAAATCAATAATTTATAAATCTCTTCATCTTATACTCAAATATTACCCTTTTACTTAATTAAACACCTATCATAAAAATACATTAGAAATAGTGTAATGTGCTTGAAACACTCACCCATCAGTATTCTCATCTGTTTCTTGCCGAAAAGTCTCCCGAAGAGCGATGAGATGGTCAAACCCATGATGATTTAAAAGAAAAACCTAAACCCTAACAATAAGCCAAACTATAAAGAATATGTAAGAACGTATTTTAATGAATATTCTATCTCTTTGTGCTCAGTGTCTCGCCGTCGCTTGACGCGTTGCCACGTAAGAAGAGGAGCCACCGTGGAAGACTTGGCGTCACTTCCTGCTGCAGTCGCACTCCGGGCAGTGATGTCATAATTATTCATAACTTCCGATATTTTCTGAAACGCCCACGTGCTTTTTATTGTCTGATGACCTGATATTGTCTTTATTCTCAGATTATTCAATGTAATGCCCGTATTCACGCTGAATCTGAATGCAATGGACAACCTTATTTTTTATCTTATTTTTTTAGTTTATCAATAAAGCAAAAAACTATGACTAAATAAAAATACTAAAAGAGACTAAATAAATAGAAATAAATTTATAACAAGAACCATGAAACTTTATTTATTCATTTATTTATTTATTAAATCATTCATTGTTACTATAGGCCTATCAAATAAAAATATACACATTTTACATTATTATTTTTATGATAAATGTACTTACTAAAAAAAACACTAAATAAATAAAATAAAGACTAAATTTATAACAAGAATCTATAAAACTTTAAATAAATAATCAATCAATTAATTTCTTATCTATTTATTATTTTTATTAGTTTATTAAACCATTCATTGTTGTTGCTATAGGCCTATTAAATAAAAATATACACATTTTACATTATTGTTTTTATGATTAATGTACTTACTAAAAGAGACAATAATGTAAAATTTGTATATTCTTATTTAATAGGCCTATAGCAACAACAGTGAATGGTTTAATAAATTAATAATAAATAAAATAAAATGACTACATTTATAACAAGAATCTATTAAACTTTTATTTATTTATTTAATCATTCATTGTTGTTACTATAGGCCTATCAAATAAAAATATACAAATTTTACATTATTATTTTTATGATAAATGTACTTACTAAAAACAGTAAATAAATAAAATAAAGACTAAATTTGTAAGAAGAATCTATGAAACTTTAAATAAATAATCAATTTATTTATTTATCTATTTATTATTTTTTATTAATTTATTAAACCATTCATTGTTGTTGCTATAGGCCTATTAAATAAGAATATACAAATTTTACATTTTTGTTTTTATGATTAATGTACTTACTAAAAGAGACTAAATAAATAAAATAAAATGACTACATTTATAACAAGAATCTATTAAACCTATATTTATTTATTTAATCATTCATTGTTGTTGCTATAGGCCTATCAAATAAAAATATACAAATTTTACATTATTATTTTTTATGATAAATGTACTTACTAAAAAACACAAAATAAATAAAATAAAGATTAAATTATTACAAGAATCTATGAAACTTTAAATAAATAATCAATCAATTTATTTATTTATTTATTTATTGTTTTTATTAATTTATTAAATCATTCATTGTTGTTGCTATAGGGCTATAAAATAAAAATATACAAATTTTACATTATTGTTTTTATGATTAATGTACATACTAAAAGAGACTAAATAAATAATATAAAGACTAAATTTCTAACAAGAATCTATTCAACTTTTATTTATTTATACATTAAGTCATTCATTGATGTTGCTATAAGATATTAAATAAAAGTATACAAATTTAACATTATTGTTTTTATGATTAATGTGCATACTAAAAGACACTAAATTAATAAAATAAAGACTACATTTATACCAAAAATCTATGAAATTTTTATTCATTCATTGTTGTTGCTATAGGCCTATCAAATTAAAAATATATATTTTACATTATTGTTTTCATGATTCATGTTGGTTTTCATTTTTCAGCAATCAAGCTGTCAACAATCACGCTGTGATTTTTATATTATGTCCCCTTCACCCATTATTTTATATTATTTTGAAACTGTGTGATCTTTGTAGGCAAAACCAAAACATGTTTCGTTTTTTTTTCTTCTTTAGTTCAACAATAATAAAGTGTACAGTATTTGGAAAACAATTTCCAACAAATCCATGTTCCAAATGCCTTGTTGACCATTAGAGGTCGTTGCATACTAATTTTAGTGGCTGAGGTACAGTACATTTGGGTCCGAGTATTTGCAAGACAACACACACACACACACACACACACACATGTTGGGTTTACATGTTTTATGGGGACATTCCATAGGCGTAATGGTTTTTATACTGTACAAACCGTATTTTCTATCGCCCTACACCTAAACCTAGCCCTCACAGGAGACTGTGCACACTTTTACTTTCTCAAAAAAACTCATTGTGCATGATTTATAAGCCTGTTTCCTCATGGGGACCTCACAAATGTCCCCACAAGGTCAAAATTTACTGGTATTACTATCCTTGTGGGGACATTTGGTCCCCATAACGTGATGAATACCAGGTGCACACACACACACACACACACACACACACACTTGTATATGCGGTGTACGGTCTCTCTGTGGGGGTAGGTAATGGTTTTTATATTGTACAAACTGTATGTTATATACCCTTACCCCAAACCTACCCATAACACAAAACTTTATGCGTTTTTACATTTTCAAAAAACCTAATTCTGTATTTCATGCTGATTTATAAGCTATTTTCCACATGGGGACCAAACAAGGTCCCCATCTATCCTTGTGTATATGTATATATCATTAGGTAGCCATTTGGAAGTGTTTATTTAAGAATTTCATTATGTTTGTTAACCTGATCTGCTAATATTTATTATAGCCTAGAGTGATATTAAGAAGGCTGGCTTATGTTGTATCTCCATAGTGACACACACCACACAACACCTACCTGCGAAACAAGCTCTGTAATGTAAAACACACGTAGTTTTACTCTTAAATGCATGGTTATGAAAGAAATGAGAGGAGCACAGCTGCGACAGTACAGGTGAGACGACAGACGTCACGTGACCTGAGGTTCAACGTCCAGGTGAGACGGCGGGACTCAGTTCAATTCAGACAGCTGCTGTACATGACGGCATACACAACAAACGACGACGAGCTGGCATGTAGTTCACGGAATAAATCTCAAATCTCTTTATCATGAATTCAAGTGAATTATCAGATGATGAAAAGGTAATTAACCACTTCACAATTAATTTTTCACCTGAAGTCTACAAAAATACTTTTTAATGTGGGAAAACAACATGTGTCATTATGTGCCACTGCACTGCAGATGACGACTGTCACACTTTCGACTTGATATCGTCGTTTTTATTCTTAAAATATAGCTCATATTAAGCATATTAATGTTCTTTATTTTCGTCTTTATTGCTTATACAGATTACTGTTTTGTCTTGCATCTACGTCTCGACGTTGAGTTTAAGGTGAGAAATATTTAACGTTTATTTGGCTGATATGTGATTCCAACAGTTTTATTTTATAAGCGAGTTGCTTTGAATACACAAAGAGAAACCATTACTTGCAGATGAAGTTATGCATTTGATTTGAGAGGCACTAACTCGCCTAACTCGCAGTGTGACTTCTAAAAAGTGAAGGAAGGATTTTAGGAATTTACATGTGACATAATAGAAAAACACATGGGGCAAACTAATCTTTCCCATTATTTAAGAAAAGTCCCCTGCATGCAGGGCCTGTCATGTTGAGCTGTAAGTGTTGGTAATATTACCATTTGATGGAATAATTGTATTTGGTCTTATCATTTACAGATGTAAAAAATATATATATTAAATTGTATTATAGAACAAAATATATGTACCACATTAACATGCAAATATGTCCAATTTTACTTTATTTTTGTTTTTAGTCATGCAAATTAGTGTTTTATGTGGCATCTTATGTTGTTTATGGCAATACTGTATGTGACCAGCCACAGCAGCTGTATTTATTACACGAATAAAAACAGTAATAAAGAAATGTAACTTTAATGTGGTTAAAGCAGTAACATCAAAAATAATTGATGTTATTTAAGTCAAATGTTCTATGTAACATCTAAACACATAGTTCACAATGACAAAACTATATGTAAGTGCTAGATGAGGCAGAAATAGGTCAGTAAGATTGCATTTGCAGCTTACCACTTTACAGTGTAGGAACGACCAGGACAGAAATGGCTTTTAAAATCACAATTCTTAACTTGTGCTTCATGTGTGGTTCATAGGTTTATTGTTTTTACCACTTTTTCTTTCTTTTGCAGTCTCATAGGTAGTTGTTCTGTTGTAGTGGTTTCCATCGTAAAGAGAAGGCATCTCAATGAACAGGTGAGTCACAAAGACATGAGAAAAAAATGTCATGTTGCTTATCTGTTTCAGTGTTATTTTATATATATATATAAAAACTACTTAAATTGGCGAAAAATAAATGTTTTTATTAGTTTTTATTGCAGTTTTAGGGGGTTTTAGTACATCAAGTTATGAGCTGAAATAAAACTTTTTGTACTTATTTTAGTTAATGTTTATTTTATTTAAGGAATTTTTTTTGTGGTTTCAGTTTTGGTTCCCTATAATAACCCTGATCTGTATGCAATAGTGAAAATGTCATCTTAAGGAACAAATCTGATTAAACCACCATTCTGTAAAAAGAAAAAAATCAAAAAATAGGTCACAACGTACCGTATTTTGAATTTTGCATGCCACTGCATCATGTTTTATGGTTAACGGAAACATCCATAAAATTACAGGATAATGTCTTGGTTGAAAACTACCAGTGCAGTGTCTCTAAATAAGCACATAAAATGCCTACTTGAATACTTCCAGTGGATAACCTGAATTTTTGTACGTACAAATCGACTGAAATGAGGCAGAATTTGATGGATCTACATTCCCCAGTTGAAGCACATTTAGAGTACATTCATTCCCCACTATTGCTGCAAATGTCAACAGTGATGGTCAATATTGGCTAGCAGTGTGCCTGTGCACTCAAACGAAATCCTTTGATTACATCACTGCATACATTTCTCTTCATCAGCATCACACCCTTTAGATAACTCCTTTGCAAAGTTCACAAAAGCATTAGCAAAATATTTCTTCTGCAGTCCCATTGAATCAGGCCTTCGTTTGCAGATATGCAGCATGTTTTAATGTTTCTCTGTCATTGTTCTTGTGTTACAGGCAAAGCCTCTTCTTCAGCTGGCGCTGGCAGATTTCCTGGCTTCGCTTGTTTTGATGATCACCGCCATAACTAATTTACTCAATGAAAATTGGCTGTTCAGTGAAAGGATGTGCACGCGCGGATTGACTTTGTCTTTGGTGAGAAACTTCAGACATAGAACCATGAAATCTGTGCGGAAAAATAAACATCTCTGGAGTGTACAACACATTGCCCTGTACAAGGCCTTGTTATGCAACGACTTCCTTGAGCAGCTAAGAAATAAACATCTCTGTGATAATGAGATGTTGGTGTCGAGTTACACACTAGATGTTCATTCAGTGCTTTGTAGATTTTCTGCATTACAGCAATTGAAGAGCCCCATGTATGCACGTATAGAACACTGAGTCATGCACTGGCCTATAAAACGCTCAATTAAATCTGAGTTGACACAGTGGCACAGTAAAAACTTGAGTTTATTATTTACTTATTTAGGTGGATACATACTGAGAGGTCACCACGGTAAAGACACTGTTTATTAATACTGCTTAAAATACAGTCAAAGGTTTGGACACAGATTATGAAATTATAAAACACTACTAGCCAAAAGTTTAGAATAACTTAGATGTTTTTTTAATGCTCACAAAGACTATATTTGATCAAAAACACAATAAAAACAGTTTATTTTAATCAGTTTAAAAATGTAATTTATTTCTGTGCTGCAAAGATGAATTTTCAGCGTCATTACTTAATTCTTCAGTGTCACATGTTCATTCAGAAATCATTTTAATATGCTGATTTGCTCTTTAGTTATTAATAATGGTTCTTATTATTATCAGTGTTGAAAACAGCTGTTTTCAGCTTAATATGTTGATACATTTTTATGATACATAATGACATTTCTTTTCAGGTCTCTTCGATTAGTAGCTTTTATTTGAAAAAGAAATATTTTGTAACATTATAAATTAATTTACTATCACTTTTGATCAATTTAGTGCATTTTTGCTGAATTAAGATATGAATTTCTTCTTTTTTAATGGTACTTACTCCAAACTTTTGAGTGAATATATAATATAAATACGAATATATAATATACATTTATATATGATTAAATTAAGTTATATTGTTATATTATTTTATACATTATATAAATTGCATTCATGCACAATTCATATTTGTCAAAACTAATTTGAAGCAATGCAGCATAAGCCTTTAAACTGAATTGTCACACGTCAAAACTGAAATCAAACAAAATCAGTCATGTGTGTCCAAACACAGTGGAGTTTAAGCATTAACTCTCTGTGTCTCCCCAGGCCTTCTACTGCATCTCATTTCTGCTTGTCATCATTTATGCCTGTGAGTCCGCACATGCGTTTCAAGGATGGAGGGAAAAACCAGTGCAGGAAGCATTTGAAACACAGGTGAGCCAGGTTTTTCCTCATGAACATACACTCTCTGTCACTGTTAAATCAGATCAGTGTCACTATTACATAACATGACGGCATGAATGTTTGCTGATGCAGCAGTTTGGCAGAGTCTGAGACCTGTCAGGCTGTGCCACATTCCTCCCGCATCTTCTTTAGGTGGTCACATACAATTATTTCCATGCAGTACTTTTCTAAGAAATACCCTAGGAGTTTTTTTTCTACCTGATTTAACCCTTGAGAACGCTAAAATGTTTTTCGTAACCTAATGTAGTCTTATTAAATATTTATAATAATACTCAAAACTTGTTCATTTAGATCAGTGTAATTATTGTTAACTAAAACTAAAACCATTACAAACATTTTTATTACTTAAAATAAAAGAAACAAAAAAAATATTTTATTTTAGCTAGTTTCCAACGTTTCTCTTTTTTTTTAGTTTAATATGAAATAGCTAAAGTATGTATATGTTCATTATATGTATGTTTACACTACCAGTCAAAAGTTTTTTAATGTTTTTTAAAGAAGTCTCTTTTGCTCACCAAGCTTGATCCAAAGCACAGCAAAAACAGTAAAATTCTGCAATATTTTTACTATTTAAAATAACTGTAATTTATTCCTGTGATTTCATAGTTGAATTTTTAGCATCATTTCTCCAGTCACATGATCCTTCAGAAATCATTCTAATATTCTGATTTGCTGCTCAAAAAACATTTATTATTATTATTATTATTATTATTATTATTATGTTGAAAAGTAGATTTTTTTTCAGATTTCTTTGGTGAATAGAAAGTTCAGGAGAGCTGCATTTATCTGAAATAGAAATCTTTTGTAACATTATATATGTCTTTATCATCACTTTTAATCAAATTAAAACATCCATGCTAAATAAAAGTATTCATTTCTATAAAAAAAATATATACTGACTCTAAGTTTTGAATGAAGCTTTTTGTTTCAGATAAATGCTGATCTTTGGATCTTTCTAGAATCCTGAAAAAAATGTTCTCAACTGTTTTAAATATTGATAATAATAATAATGACAATAATAATAAGCAAATCAGCATATTAGAATGATTTCTGAAGGATCATGTGACACTGAAGACTGGAGTAATGATGCTGAAAATTCAGCTTTGATCACAGGAATTAATTACATTTTAAAATCTATTCAAATAGAAAGCAGTTATTTTAAATAGTAAAGATATTTGACAATATTACTTCTTTTGCTGTATTTTGGATCAAATAAATGCAGGCTTGGTGAGCAGAAGAAGCTGTATTAAAAAAACTTTTGACTGGTAGTGTATATACATACACACATATAGTTGTTTTTATACTTCTGTTGTATTAATTTTTCTGCATTTATTTAGTTGGCACAGTTATCACAAAGAAGGAGGAGGTTTTGTCTGACCTATGTTATTGCGTGGTGAGTACTTCCAGTTAGCTTTCATAAATGCATTTAAATACAATTTATGTAAAACTATAAATATGATAAAGTAATGCTTTGCAGTAGTTTTATTGCAGTGTTTATGTAATAATCTGTATGTTTACGTATCGTTGCTTTAGGCTTGTACCAATAATTGGATACGTCATCTACATTTGTACTGTTCACTATATAGAAGCTACTCTTACGCCAGCACACAAACCAACGCTGGCACCCTTCAATAAAGGACCTACAGCCAAGTTCTGCAACAGGTGAGAATGAGTCTCTGTACAGTATGTGAGCAGTACATGCATGTCTGTGTCATTTTACTTAATTCATGTCTGATTCCTCTTGCAGCTGCATTCTCTTTCTACATCTCAAAAATGATTCCTGCTTAACAGTAGTAAGAAATTTACACACCATCAAACAAGTTCAGCTAAATCACCTCTGAAACTGTTCTCATCATGCTGTCTTTTGTCCAACAGGATGTAGCTCATGCTGATTCCATTCGAATTTTCCCATTGAGCAGTGTGCTGATGGTCATCATCGTCTGCACAGTGAGTACACGCACGTTTATGAATGACACTGACATCATGTTTTGCTTGATGTGTGCCTTTAAAATAAATACCACATGGTTTGATTTTATTATTTCATGGAATGACATTCAAACACTTTACTGTAGTTGTTTCATGTGTATAATCTCCTTTAATGTGCATCTGTCATCCTGTAGGTGGTGTACTGGAAATTAGAGAGCTCTTATAGGCATTATAGGAACACAAGCATGATCACAATGACACAGAGACATTCAGGTGGGATTTGGTCCTCAGCTCGATACATGATCCTTGTTATCATTTTCTGCTGGGCACCAGGTCAGTACAATAACACACACGTGTTCTCAAATGCTAATACGTCTATATATTAGCGTGAAAGGTTGTAATTATTTTATTGAACTAAATTAAATCTAAGTTTCTTTTTTTTTCAGCTCTGGTTGTCATCTGTCTATCTTTTAAAAGCAATACAATGAGTGAGATCTTCCCTCTCCATGTCATACAGGTAAAGCATGTTTTCTAAAACAGAATATAAGTATTTATAAAATGTGCATTAGTAACACATCTTTGGATCAGTAGTGGGGATTTTCAGTTGCTCTTTTAGCACAGTATTACATCTGTAGCAGACTGGTGACTGCCTTTATCAATGAGTCATTAAAATATCCAATCAACCAATTCATAAAAACACTGATTCATTCAGGATCTAAATGAGTGTCTTTCTGTAAAAGTTAGTCATTGAAATGTTCACTCAACCGATTTGTTCAAAAACGCTGATTGGTAAAAGATCGAAATGAGTGACTTTCTTTATGCGTAGGTGATTGAATTGTTCATTCAACTGTCTGTATGAGTGAGTCATTGAATCACTGAAGCATTCAAAAACGCTGATTCATTCAGGAACTAAATAAGTGACTTTCTGTATAAGTCATTAAATTGTTCACTCAACCGATTTGATTAAAACAAGTAACTTTCTTTACGAGTCAGGAACTAAATAAGTGACTTTCTGTATAAGCAAGTCATTAAATTGTTCACTCAGCTAATTTGTTCAAAAACGCTGATTGGTAAAAGATTGAAACGAGTGATTTTATGAGTAAGTGATTGAATTGTTCATTCAACCAATACTGTCTGCATGCGTGAGTCATTGATTCACTGAAGCATTCAAAACGCTGATTAATTCAGGAACTAAATAAGTGACTTTCTTTATAAGTCATTGAATTGTTCACTCAACTGATTTGTTAAAAAAATGTTGATTGGTAAAATGCTGATTCATTCAGAAATTAATCAAGTGTCTGTAAGTATGGGTGAGTCATTGAATCACTCCTTCAGTTGATTCGTTCAAAAACTAATTTATTCCAACATGAAACAAGTGACTATCTGCATGAGTGAGTCACTCAACTGATTAGTTAAAAACTATTTTTTTAGCTATTTCTTTCAAGAACAAAAATGACTTGCTGAATCTAAAACGGGATATTAATTGCTCTTACTATTTTCTATATAAAGATATTGTCAAAATATTAAGAGTATGCTAGTATGCAGTTCTGAATTTAGCCTTTGTCTGCATGAGTGAGCTATTGAATCATTCACTCAACTGATACATGCAAAAACGCTGCCTTACTCAGGAATAAAAGAAGTGACAGACTATATGAGTGACTCATTGATTCGTTCACTTAACTTGATTCGTTCAAAGAAACACTGATTTCATTTAGGAATGAAACAAGTGACTGACTATATGAGTGACCCATTGATTCGTTCACTTAACTTGATTCATTCTGAAACGAAAAAGTGACTGATTTATTTACAAACATTGATTCATTCACAACTGTGTTACTCCGAGACACAACATTTGCGTTTACCAAAAAAAAAGGAAATTAAATAGCAATATTGTGTCTAAAATATAGAGAAGGCCTAAGTTGCTCACTATAAACGTATCGTTTACTGGACAGTTTGTATAAGATTGTTTGAGATTCAAAAGTTTTTAATCATGTGGAATATTTTTCCTGTGTGCTGTCGTACAGGCACTGTCCGTGTCACTCCAGGGTTTTCTGAACAGTATTGTGTACGCATGGAGACGACGCAATTTCAGAGACGCCGTGCTGGGGGAACGTCTGCCTCTCATGGCCTACTCTAACAGAGCCTTCTTTGACCAATCATTAAATGAGCCATCATAAAATCACAGTATGAAATCATGTACATGTTATGTTTTCTATTTTCTAAATGTTTTCTATTTATTTTTATATATATTTGTGATAACCATTGATAGAAAATATTATAATATTTTGGCTGTCTGCACAACAGTAGTATACTTGAAATGTATAAAGCTACAGTGGCGTCTCAAAAAGACAAATTACTCGTTGATTATTTTTCAAACCATACTTTCACCTTACTTACAATAGAGATATTATACATTAACTGTATATTTGATATATCAGATGTTCAACTGCAGTTTTGTTTAATAAATGTCTATGTATAGCCATGAACCAGTATTTCTAGTTTTCGATTGAACAATTTTGCGAGGTCATCTCTTACCAACAATGACAAAGCAAAGTATGCCTCAGGGTCACAGTAGTAAAATGTCTCCTGTGTCTCATAAAGCATTTTAATACAGAATAGTCAAATATGCACTGAACAGAATGGTTATGTCACATGTCACATATGTCACATGTTGAGTCGACAGCATGAACTTTCCTTTGGTGTCAGATTGCACACGATCAGATTATCCAAAACTGAAAGAATAATTAATGAAGACAAGATATATTTTAGTTGTGGTAGATAAGCCTTTATGTTTATTGTGTTTATTGCAGTATTACAGGGGTTATAAAATTGTGACATGTGGGGGAAAACAGGGTCATGTGATATATTACATAATAATATTATATAATTTGTGATATCAAATCTGCTTCATAAAAATGCCCTCAGGCAAGCAAAGTGACTGAAAAATGCATTTCACACTGCTTAACTCCAAGTAAATGTGGTTCTAAACCCCACCTTTATCCCCACCTAAAGGTGTACTTTGGTTTGACACTGCAAATCAGTAAAAAGAACGTTATGTATGTATTGTACAGTGTTAAACATCATCTTATAAATACTCTGGATTAACTTTTAACCCCAGGTAAATTATGTGCAATGTGAAACGTGAAGCAAGATAACCCAGGATTGAGTTTACCCAGGTTTAGAATGAATTTTAAGTGTGCAAAAACCCTTTATTAAAACATTAATTTAAAAAAATGTCTATGGATAAATTGATGAAAAATGGAAATGAATTCAGAGAATCATTATATTTACATAGTTAAGGATTTAAAAAGGATTCTATTTAAGAAGATTTAAATGTAAAATTCCAGATAGATTTAAAATTCTATTTGGCAGCCATGCAGTAATAAATGTGTAAAACCTGAATGTTTATTGAGATCAAAATCCAGTTTTAACACAGCACACCCCTGAGCGAGGCATTTGGCTTTGGTTTCCTTCACGTTCAGTGTCTATATTGTTAAAAAGAATTGCACCCAGATTAAAGTTTCAATGATCACTTGATCACAAAAACTAGTTGGCACATAGTATATTTTCTTTCAACAACCTCCTGACTCAAACATTGAAATTGACCTAATTTGTGTTATCAATAGACCTGATTTATAGATTTGATTAAAGGAATACTGGACAAAGGCATCTGTTAATGATGGCTTCTTATCAAAAACGCAGCTGATTTTACAGTCTAAAGACAATATATCTATTGAATAAGGATCTCATATATGTTCACTTTTAGTGTCTTGTCATTCTGACCTATATATGCAACTATAACAAAAGCATCACTAGCTCACCTGGCTGATATGGGAGCAGTGGTGGACCAAGACTGACTTGTGGTTGTGCAAATTACATGGGAATTATGCTAAAAATGTGGCTTGTCTAAATAAAAACTGAACCGTAAAAATGTGCATGTGTAACACAGGGCTCAGTGAGGCATGAAAAAACTAAAGCAGATTTACTGAACGTAAAATAAAACTCAATCTAGAAAGTGTGACAAGTCATGAATGGTCAAAAAGACACTAACACAAGGGCTTCGTGGATGAGAACTTCAGAATAAAAGTACATGAACAAAGCAAAGAACATGGAAAAATGGCACAAAACATATCTTAGAGAGAACCAGAGGAGAGGAAAAGGACATGACATTTCTGTACAATTTAGATCATGATAAAGGTTTTTATGTCTAGAGTCATAATATGGTCATAAAAAAAGTCCTTTGGCTGCACAGTGATGTCAGACAAAACCATAAATGTGGGCGTTTTAATGTGTATTTGGACTACACTACCAGTCAAACGGTTTTGAACAGTAAGATTTTTAATGTTTTTCAAAGAAGTCATTTCTGCTTAACAAGTCTGCATTTCTTTGATCCAAAATACAGCAAAAGCAGTAATATTGTAAAATATTTTTACTATTTAAAATCACTCTTTCTTTTTCAGTACATTTTTAAAATGTAATTTATTCCTGTGATCAAAGCAGAATTTTCAGCATCATTATTCCAGTCTTCAGTGTCACATGATCCTTTTGAAATCATTCTAACATGCTGATTTGCTGTTCAAGAAACAATTTTTATTATTATCAATATTTAAAGAGTACATTTTTTTCAGGATTCTTTGATGAATAGAAAGATGCAAAGTTCAGCTTTTTATCGGAAATTAAAAGCTTTTGTAACATTATACACTATACTATTCAAAAGTTTAGAGTCAGTCTAATTTATTATTTTTTGTTTTTTGTAAAAGAAATTATAGAAATTAATATTTTTATTTAGCAAGGATGCTTTAAACTGATCAAAAGTGATGATAAAGACATTTATAATGTTACAAAATATAGATATTTCAGAAAAATGCTGTTCTTCTGAACTTTCTATTCATCAAAGAAACGTGAAAAAATTCTACTCAGCTGTTTTCAACATAATAATAATAAATGTTTTTTGAGCAGCAAATATTAGAATAATTTCTAAAGGATCATGTGACTGGAGTAATGATGCTAAAAATTCAGCTTTGAAATCACAGGAATAAATTACATTTTAAAATATATGTAAATAAAAAATAATTATTTTAAATAGTAAAAATATTTCAAAATGGTACTGTTTTTGCTGTCCTTTGGATCAAATAAATGCAGGCTTGGTGAGCAGAAGAGACTTCTTTACAAAACTATAAAAATCTTTTAATTGGTAGTGCATAACAATAATACATTAATGTCTGAGGGCTGTTTTTTTATGTGAAGAACATCATACTAAAATGACAAACAGTAATGTTTAAACTGCATGTTTGCACGAATTTGTAAAATAACAAAAAAATCTACATTTAAAGACTAAGGAATACATTACTAGAGCAAGTGCTATATTGTAAACAGGCTATTCTATATAAACATGGAAATACAGAATACAGTATAGCACAACCTTGAGTTCCCTGTTGTATTAAGAAGAGTTTTTTTTTTATTAAAAATGTTAATGATATTAATATTTTCGTTATATTTTGAATACCTTAAAATCAATGAACAGCCATTTAATGCAGTGTTATTTTAGTATCACTGAGCTACTATTATGTTTATATATATATATATATATATATATATATATATAGAATATTTTTAAATTTTTTAATATTGTTTTCTTGTTATTTTTAGTTAAAAGTTTTCATTTTGTCATGCATTTTTGTCATTTTTAATTTATAATTTATTATATACTCTACCAGTCAATTTTATTTCTAATTATACACTCTACCAGTAATGATGCTGAAAGTTTAGCTTTGATCACAGGAATAAATTACATTTTAAATATATTCAAATAGAAAACAGTTATTTTAAATAGTAAAAATATTTCAAAAATGTAACTGTTTTTGCTGTACTTTGGATCAAATAAATGCAGGCTTGGTGAGCAGAAGAGACTTCTTTAAAAAACATTAAAAATCTGTTTAAAAACTTTTGACTGGTAGCGTATGTAGTTTTTTATAATTTTATTTCCGTTTTTGTTTTAGTTCTTTTAGTACAAGTTGAACTAAGTGAAAATAAAGTTAATGTTTCAGTATAAAAAAAAGTTTGTTTTGGTTTTGGTTTTAGTTTACTATAATAGCCATGATTCAAGTGGTGGCCAATGAAAGAATAATAGCGAAAGTAGTTTTCTGAAACATGTTGAAACATGACATTTATTTAGACAGAATGGGTTCACGTGACAATCCTCTTGGTAATCCCCATGTAGGCTATGTCATAAATCTCACTTTATAACTGACACTCCTCAATAAACCTCCTTTAAAAATACAACCACAAAATTAAACACCACAGCACACCCCAACCAAACTCAGATTAGATTGGTTCAAAGAAAAGGGGAAAAGAAAGCAAAATTAAATAAATACAGACACAATCCACAATCCTTCCTCTCACCTCTCATACAAACTGTCTACTGCCTTCTCACAACTTTTACTTCACCAAGAACAATTTCTGATGATTTTTCAATGGTTTTATCTCCAGAATTCAATATATACACTATCTTCAATTAAATAAAACTATTACGTTAAATAAAAATGTAAATTAAATTAAATACAATTTTAAATTAAATAAAATATTAAATTAAAATAAATTGATCAAAAGTGACAGAAAAGACATTTATAATGTTACAAAATATTTCAAATAAATAAATCTTTTAAATTTAAGATCAATTAAAGAATCACGAAAAATGTATTAGGCTTTCACAAAAATAATAAGCAGTACAACTATTTTCAACAATGATAATAAAATCTTTTTTGAGCAGCAAATCAGCATATTAGAATGATTTCTGAAGGATCATGTGACACTGGAGTAATGATACTGAAAATTTAGCTTTGCATCACACAAATAAATTTGATTTTAAAATATATTCAAATAGAAAAGAGCTCTTTTAATTGTAATAATATTTCAGAGTATTACTGCTTTAACTGTATTTTATTGTGGAACATTGTTTGCAAAAAACTATCAAAAATGAATTTATCAGTAACAAAATCTTCTAGTTGAAAACCAGCTCATGGTGACTCAAAGACATAAGCTGCTGAATATGAATATTTGCAAAAAATATGGATTAACGGCTAAGGAATCATAAGGAAACATTTTAATTAGTACAAAATAATGCAACATACAGTTTTATAACCAGTAAGAGATAATTACCACCAATTCATCCATTGACAGGTGTGATAAAAGCCTAATTTCAGTCCTGACCTATATATTTTTTTCTTTTTTTTTAGAATCTAGCTTTAAGGAAAGAGAATAACAACAATATAAAATACTGGACTTTGCTTGAAATGATGGGCAAAGGAGGTACTGAGAACGACAACAACAACAAAAAACCCCACACTGACATAAAATAGTAAAATAATAAAAAAGGTTTGGGTAAATGTTAACATTTACAGCTATGAATTATATTACTGAATTTTTACACGTCAAATAAAGTGTCAGCTGACTTCCGCTTCACTCAGAAGTCCATAGAGAGTGAGCGCTGCTGGACAGGGTTGGAATGATTACGTACCATCACGACGTTGCGTCCGCGTGTGATAAAATCATTGTACCCGATTTCCTCCATCACCCGTCCCTCCAGCCCCAGCTCCTCATCTTCCAGCGCCTCTCTCAGACTCTGGGCGCTGTAAGCATGAGCGCGTGGGTCGTGCGTGAAAGGATGCGAGCGTGAGCTGCTCCTGCGTCCGTGGTAACTGCCCCAGCCTCTGGCGCCAAGAACCGTACTCATCTCATCAGAGCCCTGCGAGAGATGATGCGCTCTGCTCGCCATGACGATGGAGGCGGCGCTGCTTGGAGCGCCACAATGATGCTCGTGGACGCAGCGGGACACGCTGGAGGAGCGGCGGAGTTTCTGCAGAGTCTCCAGCTCCTCCGACAGATCCTCCGGGAGCTCCGCTTCCCGCATGGAGAACAGCTCATACTGGGGAGGCTCCAGCACCTCCTGCATCTCTGCAGCGCTGAACAAACCCTTACGGCTCAAAACCTGCAGCAGATGTAAAATGTTCAAGCATCAAACAAATATTAGTTTTAATGCTTAAAGTCAGTGTAAAATGACATTCACAACCTGTTCTACTTTGCTAATTTCGTTTATTTCAGAGTGAAATAGGATATTCAATAAGAAAAAATGCTTGATTTTAAAAGGGATTTGTGTCATATAAAAAGGAAATTTGTTTCAGAGATGCCAAAGAATTTGCAAAAAAACATGTTGAATGTAAAAATGTTGAATAATATTGCACAATATTAGTGGGTCCCTGGACCACAAAACCAGTCTTAAGTAGCATGAGTATATTTGTAGCAACATCCAACAATACATTTTATGGGTCAAAATTATCATTTTTTTCTTTTATGCCAAAAAATCATTAGGATATTAAGTAAAGATCATGTTACACAAAGATATTTTGTAAATTTTCTACCGTAAATATATCAAAACTTAATTTTTAATGAGTAATATGCATTGCTAAGAACTTCATTTAGACAACTTTAAAGGCGATTTTCTCAATATTTTGATTTTTTTGCACCCTCAGATTCCAGATTTTGAAATTGTTGTATCTCAGCCAAATATTGTCCTATCCTAACAAACCATGCATCAATGCAAACCTTATTTATTCAGCTTTCTGATGAATGTCAATTATATAAATCTCAATTTCACCCTTATGACCCTTAGTTTTGTGGTCCAGGGGCACATATATAAACTGTGCATATTTTTTATAATAATGTAATTATTAATTTTAATAATTATTTCATTTTAATTAATTGCTTTTTTCCATTTCTATCAGGTAGAGCTGCTTATTTATGGCAAGAATAATAATCATGATTATTCTGGGCAGTACTGAGTTCATTATTATATACCAAAATGACTCATTAAATAAATAAATAATAAGAAAGTTTTTACTATTCATTAGGAAAAATGAGCAATAAATGTAATAAATAACATACATATGAAGAAAGAAAGCAAGCTTTTAATTTTCACTTAGAAAAATGAGAAATACATTTAATAAATTATATATATATATATATATATATATATAGCATCATTTACAATTAGTCTAGGAACATGTACTTACAAAGTCAATAGTAATTTTAATTATTAATAATATTGACATTATTTGTCCAACTAGTGAAATCCTTCTAAACTTCAAAAATAAAGGTTTTCCAAAAACTTGCCCTTGTTATTGGTCAGACAAACAGCACAAAGTCACACCATTGGCTGAGTCAATATTGCTGTGTTGGGAAGTTCAAACAGACAAATGCACTAGTACTGTTTAGATAGCGCCACATTGTTTACTTTTTTCAGGGAAATCAACCTACAAATGGCTTATGTATATATAGAGCTGATAAATAAGAAACACATTGGAAAAGGCATATAATCTATCATCTTTACATGCATTTCTGACCCCTTTAAATGGTGATTTTGATATAAATAGTCACCTTCTTTCTAGGCTGCTTCATCTGTATAAATACAGATATGATGAGAAGAAGTAAGACCACACCAGATGCCACTCCAATCACAGTGCCATGAGTTTTACTCATCTGCTGGAAGAAACTTTTAGACTTCTTTTCTGTGAGAGACAAGGACAACAAAAACAAAAGACAGCACAAGAACACGAGTGAGACAACTAAACTAATAAGAACAATAAAACTGAATTTATGAACACTTATTACTGCTTTACATAAACAGGGTTCTTATGTGCTTTGTATTCATCTTTTTCTTCCCACAAGAGCAGGCGAGGCGAGGGTCTGGCTTCTGGTCTCATCCAGCTATTTTTAGCTGTACAAAACAGCTCGTTTTGCTGCTTGATTGGTGTGTCTTACCATATTTTTTTAATGTATTATCTCAATTCTGAACACACTGGTTTATAGTGCAAACAATTTTACCATTTACTGCACATTGTTATTCCTTTCGTTATTTCCCTATAACAGCTAATGAACCAGAAGTCTCACCCATAGACTTAGTTTCGTGCTGAAGAAAAAGTACTAATTTAGTGAACATCAGTTCATGAAGGTCAAACCCCTGAAGAAGGGACCAAAACATCTGCTTGCTAAACAATTCATTAAAATTCTCAAGAAAGCTTTTACGTTTCATTAGCGACACTGGTTGGAAATCTGGCATGTGAAAGCACACTTTTACCTTTGCAGTTGTTCTCATCCCAGGGAAACACACAGTTCTGAACACCATTACAAACCAGAGTGTTGTTGATGCACATATTGCTGTGACAGAAGAATGTGTTGGCCAAACACGGAGCTGCAAAACAGATATTTTAATGAGATGAAAGCCATATGTGACCCTGGACCACAAAACTAGTCCTAAGAGTCAATTTTTTGAAATTGAGATTTATACATCATCTGAAAGATGAATAAATAAGCTTTGCACTGATGTATGGCTTTGTTAGGATAGGACAGTATTGAGCTGAGATACAACTATTTGAAAATCTGAGGGTGCAAAAAATCTAAATCTTGAGAAAATCGCCTTTAAAGTTGTCCAAATGAAGTTCTTAGCAATGCATATTACTAATCAAAAATTAGGATAAGTAGGAAAATTTACAAAATATGTTAATGGAACTTCTTTACTTAATATCTTAATGATTTTTGGCATAAAAGAAAAATCGATAATTTTGACCCATACAATGTATTGTTGGTTGCTGCTACAAATATAGCCATGCTACTTATGACTGGTTTTATGTTCCAGGGTCATATATAGATGACGCAATACTAATAATGTCCACTTGATGGACCTCTCACACAACATGTTTGAAAATCGCTGGTCAGTCTGATTGCGTTTGCCATGCAAAACTACTGAAGTACAGTATCTGACACATTTAGGTTAGATAAAGATGTTTTTGTGTGTTACAGATCTTTTTATAGTTATAGTTAAAATGTACTCCTAGACAAAGGATTGAAGCTTAAGTAAAAATTCATCCAAAAAGTTCAAACTTGCATTGCAGAATGGTCATTTTGAAATCTCAAATAACAGGATATGGGTTTGGAACAACATGAGGATGAGTAAGTAATGACACAGTTTCCATTTCTGGGTGAGCTATTACTTGAATAAAATTGCAAGACGTAAGAAGGTAGATGAGCGCTTACGTTCAGCAAAGACTGTGAAAAGCATACGGAAGCGGCTCAGTTTGCTGGTCTCGTCAGCCCACATTCGGACCACACCTACAGCGTTGTCAAGTGTGATATCATTGGCAACGGTGCTGCAGAACTTGGCCTTCAGATCTTCAATGGCATTACTGCCTTCATAGATTGCAACAAAGTTCTTCTTACATTCATTTGAGTTCTCCAACTGATAGTCCAGAAAGCGGAGATAGATCTGTGAGATAGAGACATAAACAGAGACAGTTAAAGGGTTAGTTCACCCAAAAATTTTATCATTAATAATTCATCCTCATGTCGTTTCAGACGCGTAAGATCTTTGTTTATCTTCTGAACACAAATTAAGATATTTTTGATGAAATCCGAGAGTTTCTGACCCTGCATAGACAGCAATGCGACTACCACATTCAAGGCCCAGAAAGGTTCAAGTCCAGTGGTTCAACCTTAATTTTATAACGCTACGAGAATACTTTTTGTGAACTAAGAAAACTAAGGTTGAACCACTGATGTCACATGCACTATTTTCAATGTATCAGTTGCATTGCTGTTTATGCAGGGTCAGAAAGCTCTCAGATTTCTTCAAAAATATCTTAATTTGTGTTTTGAAGTTGAACAAAGGTCTTATGGATTCAAAACGACATGAGGGTGAGTAATTAATGACAGAATTTTCATTTTTGGGTTAACTATACCTTTAATGCAACTGTAAGTATGTATAATACTATATATAAAGTTCTATTCTGTGGCTCTCTGAAAAATCTGATTGGTCATTCACAGCATTCTGTGGCAAAATATTTTTATATAAAGACTCTAAACTGCACGGCTGCTCATTTTCCCAGGCAAACTATTTACTACACATCTGTGTTAGTTTCCTGTCTCTACAGTCATTTTTCTCTTACAATAAAACATATAATGATAAATGTTATTATTTATTATAATGTATTAATACATATATATAAAATACAAATAAGCTTAAATAAACTCTCATATATATATATATATATATATATATATTACAGTTTATTTAAGCTTATTTGTATTTTTATTTATTATTTTAATTATTTCACTTTTTTTTTACTTTTTTTAAATGTGTGTGTGCATAATATTATCTTTTATTTAATTATCTTATTTTTATTTGATTTCTTTTACTGTTGAATTATGTTTAACGTTTAAGTAATTCCACCGTTAAAAAATGTTCAATAAATGAATGATGTTTTCAGTCAATAATTAATTGTGCATGGATATGCCATTAATAAAAATTAATAATTTGTAAAATTAATAATTAAGAATAATTAAAATGTGCTCAATTGAAATATTTAGTACAGCTATATTGTGCATGTTAATTAAGCACTTGTAATAGAGGGGTTTATTTTATGATAATGACCAACTAACTGCATGTTATCCTGTATCTTACACATTCCAAGATTCGACGTCACTGACAGTACATGATCTGTTACACATCTATGTGAGATGAACAGATGTTTCATCAGGGTTGCATTACTAACCTTAGACATCGGTGGAGCTCGTATGGTCCAAATACAATCAACTGCTTCCCCTGATTTCACCTTGTTTTCTTCCTCAACTTGACTGGATCTGATTATACCATCTGATCCAGACATTTCAAACTGACAGTCTAATGGGAGGAGACAACAGAACAGAAAAAGACAAATTAACATTACAGCAATAACATTACATCTTTCAGCTACTTGAGAAAAAGACTCAAGAGTCTGCAGATAGCAGCTGGGAAAGTAATACTAATAAATTCTAGGGCACTGAAATATTCAGGAGTTTACATAACTGATGCACTAAAGATGGAATTTACATTTATATTTGTTGGGTGCAGTAACCATAGCAACTGAAAAATAGGGTGAATAAAGTGTCAATCCGAACAATCAAATCTCAAGTACTTTAATGGCTTTCTTAAGAAAAAATCTTCTGCATAGCCATAAACCAGTATAAATGTAATGGCTCTTTAAAAAACCTTTTATATAAATTGCATTGCAGAATGTTTTATCCACCACATGCCCCATACTACACACATAATGTTTTCTGTTTACCTGGTATGGGATTCAAGAGTCCCCCAATATGGAGATGAAAGTCAGGATCTGGATGCAAGAGAGGTTTTTGATTAAAAAATCAAGTGCAATAAAACTAATACAAATGGAACAGATGAAAAGGGCATCAAAAAAGGCAAAAGATACTAATATGAAGAATTGCAATATGCATTTACCTGCAGTATATGAATACTCCACCCTGAAGCCCAGACCTTCCAGCTCCTCATCGCTGGTAAACCTGATCCACATAAAGCGTCCAGAAGAGGTGACAATTCCTGGACTCTTTGACCCACAGAACCGATCAATCAACGGAGAGAAAGCAAACGGCCCATCACGGATTTCAATATTATCAAAGCGGCATTCAAAGGATGGCTCGATATAGTAGATGTCATTGAAGATGAGTTGTATTCTCTTCCGTGGATGGGCTGATGTAGACCAGAAACAGAGGTTATGACATGAATAACTGTTGCGACAGAGAAATATATACAACTGTTCAAAAAAATTTGTTTTTTGAAAAAAATAGTCTCTTATGCTCATAAAGGCTGCATTTACTTGATCAAAAATCAGAAATATTATTACAGTTTAAGTGTTTTTGTTTTTAATATATTTTAAAATGCTATTTATTTCTGTGATGCAAACCTGTGGTGCACAGTTTTCAGTGTCACATGATCCTTCAGAAATCATTCTTGCTGATTTGCTGCTCAAGATTCATGTATTTTTACCAATGTTCTAAACATTTGTGCTGCTTAATTAACTCAGTAAGGACCCCAACTTTTGAATGGTTTTGCATGCAGTGCATGTTTTACCAAAACAACAAATACAAGTGAGACTCGTCTCGTACCCTCCAGTATGTACACACACTCCTTGTTTGGTGGGTAAGTGTTGGGATAGTTTGGAGAACTGAACGATCCTCCATTTGCCGTCTGGACCAAAGTTCCACAGTGAGCGGGTTTCTTATCCTCAACAGCCACATTCTGAGGCAAAGCTAACAGGATACATACACATAAGATGATCTACATAATGGTTATTAAAGCAAAACAGATTTGAAAGACTTTTGGTCTTTTTTGGTTTTAATCTCTCTCACATTCCAAATAAAACATGTGGCTTTGCATGTGAGTTCCTACTTCAAACCAACCTTGAGTTTTCTGTGCCAGTGCGAAACCCTCCTCTATCAGGATAAGCAGAACCAAGGCTACAAGAAAACACAAGCAGGGCATGTTTACAAAGTCTTGGACGTCTTTTCTTAGCAAGCTGCACACTATAAAGAAATCAAATGTAGCTCAGATAGCAGATATTTCAAATATATTCACACAAAAATATAGGTTTTTTGCACATACCTTATGGTTTAATAGTTTAGAGTTGCTAAGAATTTTTAAGTTCTATTACATTTACCAATCCTGTTTATTTGATCAAAAATACAGTAAAAGCAGGAATATTGTGAAATATTATTACAATTTTAAATAACTGTTCTGTGATGCAAAGCATCATTACTCCAGTTTTCAGTGTCACATGATCCTTCAGAAATCATTCTAATATGCTGATTTGCTGCTCAAAAAACATTTATTATTTTTTATCACTGTTTGAAAACAGTTATGCTGCTTAATATTTTTAAATGCTACATTTTCTCCAGCATTCTTTGATGAATAGAATGTTCAAAAGAACATCTGAATTTTGAAAATATCTTTCATAACATTAGAAATGTTTGATCAGTTAAATGTTTCCTTACTGAGTAAAAGTATTAATTTATAAATAAATAAATTACCAACCCCAAATTTTAGAGCTGTAGTGTAGCTCTCTGTTCTTTTAAAGTTACCGATAACATAAACTGTCCGGTTTGCAAGAGATAATTCAAATGCAACCAAAGTCTTCACTGTTTTCATAATATGAACATCATAACTACATTCAAACAACTTAATAATTTGTCATTTGTCTGCTGCTTATTGCTCTAACACCACATTGCTTAACTTCACACCTGCTTATACTGCTACTTGTCTGACACTCACAATGGGATGTGGATGTTCAGGTCACGTTCATTAAATCTAAAATAAAATTTAACAAGCTCCCCCAATTCCTAAAATACATTTTTTAAATTGCCAAATTGCCAATTTACACGTTTTATTAAAAAGGAAAAAGGCACCAGCCTAAGATCTGAACCCTGAATGCTTTGAAATCAGAGCAAATCAGAGCGTTGATGAGGGTTGACAACACAGGTTTTTCAAATATACTGCAGCATGTGTTGGCCAGGGCTGTTTCAAGGGACACTGCATGTGATTTTCATGATGTGAGGGATTAAGAGTTAATTGATCAAACTCTGATTTCAAACTAATTTGTGCAATTTCAGCAAACAGGAAGAGAGTGAGACAAATCAACTAAAACCACATAAGAGAACTCTAAAACTTGCTCATGTTTGTGATGTCTCTCACTAAAAAAGTAATTTGTAGATTTCTAAATGGGAATGACCCAACTACTGCACCAGTGGTTTGAGGATTTGTAGAGGAGCTGTCTGTTCAGCACCACATGTGCAATCTACCATTCAGAGTGTGGTCAAAGCAGACATTCAACCCGGTTTGATATAACTCTACTAAAGTCTTTCTGGGCTGCCTGACCACACAACAGAGGGAAAAGCCAATAAAATTATCTTTTGAATTCTAAATGATGTTATGAGCTCTATAAATGAGCAAAATTCAGAAAAAAATACATTAAAAATACTATGGTATTACCATGGTTCTATTGAAATGCAATGAAGTATTTTGGAATACCATGTAAATATTCACTGTAAAAATGTCAGCCCATTACAACTAAAATTTTAAGTTTCATTGCTGCATTAATTTTTAAAATGCACCAGTTGCAGTGAAGCTCGTTTTTATTGTTTCCACAAAATTGGATTTGATTAATAATGAAGAAAACTTATAAAACTAATAATAACTGACTTACATGGATTGAGACAGATGCTATTGTGACAATTATGAAAACAATTATGATGAATATCATTCAGCACCACGGTATTGTTAACTGATACATCACTATACCATGGTAAAACCACAGTACTTTACTGTAATGTGCATTACATATTCTCAAAACACTGACATTTGTACAAATACGTTTTAGCATTCATTAACAATGAAACGACATCAATCATTAAAACATGAACTCACCCTCATGCATTTCCACTTTGACTGAACACTTTTGCTGTCGTGAGTTTGCTGTCTACATTTTCAACGACGTGAAGTTAGACCAAACGGCTCTGCAACAGATTTCATGAATAAAGAAGCATCTCTTTCCTGGAATAAATGTAAAAAATCCATTTGAAAGCAGTAAAAAAGCACTGAATTAAACTGTATACGTCGAGATGTTTGCAGAAACTCCTGAGCGCCGCGGTCTGAAAAGCCAGTTATCACACTGACAGTAAGCAGGGAGATAGCTTGCCTCATGAATATTAATTAGTTTCATGACATAAACGCAGTATGTGCAGCTGATTGGCTGATAGGCGCTAAATCTGCACCATTCAACTGCTGATTAATAAATACTCATGAATATTAATTACATTTGTGCGAGGCTGCACAGAATCTGCATCAGCTACATTTATACTACGAAAATATGCATTTACGCAGGCTTTTAATGATTTACAGTTGCAGAAATATATTTTTAATAATATAATCAAGAAGAAGTTTATAAAGGAGATATTTAAAAATGTATTGTTTTAAATGTTCAGTTATAAATATAATAATCCCGAACTAATTAATATAATTATGCATACCGGTATTAAACTATAGATTAGAAATAGTTACAGCAGCTATGTATTAGTATTACAAATCTTTACGTCCAGTATTGCATCTTCGCACAAGAATCTGAAGGTGGCACAAAGCCTGCACAGAGCAGTCTTAAGCTGTGTAAAGACTCCTAGAACAATGTTTCTAAATCCTGGTCCAGAAGGTCCACCAGCACTGCACGTTTTGGCTGTCTCCCTTACTGGATGCACACATTTCTGGTTTTGAGCCTTCTATTAATGAGCCGATTAGTTATGTTAGATTAGAAAGGCATCTAAAATGTACAGTACTCCAGCCAGGACCAGGACTGAGAAGCATAGCTCTAGGAAGATTACAAAGAAGCATCCACATGACCTAAGTAATATTCACAAGCTAAGTCTTGATAGTAGGATTCGTAATATTGCGGATGGGGTCCGCGCAGCTGTTGGAAACAAGGGATTTGAGACTTAACACTGGTCTCTCAGGGGTCTGTCCCACCATGAACGCTTGATAAGCAGTATGGTGGCTGAACTGATGAGGCGTGTCGCAGAAGCTGATTACATGGCCGCTGTAAGGAGGGATATGAATTCTAATAATATCTGACTTTCAACGTCTGATCACGTAATGCATTGACTGTCAAGGTTTGTCGCACACTATGGCTTTAATAACCTTTAAACGGGGGCAGGCATCACTGTTATTATTGCTCATAAACCCTTGACCTTTAGTATTAAACTAAAGTTATCCCACAGTGTTGGTGCTACAAACATGAATGATGCCTCAAATCTTGCAGCTTTAAGTGATCAGATTTTATGATTTCAGATTTATTAACAGCTTGGATGTGGGGAAACATTGCATCCATCTAAACTAGCAAATCTATTTCCCATAACTGTATGCTAAATGATGCATTGTCATTTTTTATCCTGTATGTTGAACCATATTCATTTAACAGCCCAAATTTTTTAAACTTCAGGCTGCAAGTTTCAAAAGTAAACTTCGGCACTGTGAAAATGGAAAAAAGTTGATCAAAACCCTTTGAATTAAGCTCTAAACCGGTTAAAATATATGCACTGCTTAAATGATCACAGAACAGCTATTTTCCGTTCATGGCCCAACAAGACCCATGCATGCTGACAACTAACATAAAAAGGGCTTTCATAAATAACTTAAGCTGCCAGTGAAGTATGATGGCCCTTATTTGCAATTCAAATGAAGCTGAAACTCCCTTTCATCTCTGACAGAGAAGATGAGATTCTCACCTGAGAATAGAGATTCTGCCACATTCATTTACAATGGCCTAGATAAGGCAATGAAGCCACTCTTACTGTGCCAAAGTCAACATGTAACTATTGAGCTAAAGGATCCACATTTGGCCAGTGCAGGTTTAGATTAAAGGTTTACTTACCATGTGTTACTTAACAGAATAAAACATAAATGCATGGATGGATTGATGCTTTCAGGATGTTTTTAAAATGAAACAGGTAAAAATATTAATGCAAACAAAAATTTGTTTCTGTAGACAGAAAATGAATGTCATTATCATATATTTATTTATTTTTGTAGAATGGAATAGCCACCTTTTTTTATTGATATATACTGTTTTGGAAATGGATCACATTGTGGAAGTAAAATGGGTTGTGACTCACATTTTTGCACATATCTTGAATATTTAGCAATTCCAAAAGCACAAAAGTTACTTTGAATAATTGCACAATTGCTGTTTAAATGTGACAAAACTTTCACACTTCAGAGGAATAGTCAATCCAAAAATGCTCTTTAATGTTGCTCACCAATGGATCCTCTGTAGTGAATGGGTGCCGTCAGAATGAGGGTCCAAACAGTTGATAAAAACATCACAATAATCCACAAGTAATCCACATGACCCCAGTCCTAAATTAATGTCTTGTGAAGTCTGTGAATTCTGATGGCACCCATTCACTGCAGAGGATCCACTGGTGAGCAAGTGATGTAATGCCTAATTTCTCCAACTCTACACATCTTGGATGGCCTGTGAGGATGAGTAAATGTTCTGCAGATTTCCTTTTTGGGTGCACTATTTCTTTAATATTGTACAATGAGAAAATTCCCATGTGATGTTGCACAACATCTTGTAATGTAATATAATCTGAGGATGCTAATAAACACCACGTTTATTTTGGATAAAGCTCAAAATTATCAAAAAGAGCATCGGCTAGGCATGGCGTTTTGTGCAGCATCTAAGTTCATGACTTGTGTGTTTTTGTCTGCACGCGATTGCAGATCTAAGTCAATCTTGCCGTCGCGTCTGCTTGAGTGTTGAAGGATTAAGAAAAGAGTCAAATCTTTTTGTTAATCTGGTGCTTTGTAGAGAGAGAGTGTGGGAGCATTTGCTAGTCGATTTCCTGTCAGCAAACTTAATTTCAAGGAAGATGAAACGAGGAGTCTACTGTTATGTATGAGTAAAACAATGTGTGACCTGCCAGTGAACCCAGACATGTCAACTGTATGTCAATTATATTTTTTCTTTTTTTGTTAAGCACACACACACACACACACACACACACATTCAGTGCATTAAATTATTCACTTTCTCTGAGTAGCTGTTTAGTAGAGCAGCCAAAGGTTTTGCATCCTCCAGCTTCATCAAAACGGTCTCATCCTACTGTCATTTCTAATACACACACAATCAATATATAGTCCTACGCTAATGCAAAACCACAAAATCCTCTTATCAGAATTACATATCAGAACATTACATGCTTCATATATGATGCATAATATCACCTGATATTTTAAATGTATGCATTTCAAACATACAGCACAGAACACATGGTACACAGATAAACCCTGTATGGCCATATGTGTATGTGATTTGAAGGGTTAAATCCAGGAAATACTCTGGATTAGACTATAACATGTGACAGACTGATTCCAAGATTGAAGATACAATGGATGTATATCTATCTATGTACATATACATTTACTATATTGCTAAAGTTTCCCCAATGGAATATATAATTACAAAATTAATTAATGAATACTAAATAGCTAAAGTTTACATAATTTAATAACAATAAAATAATAAAAAAAATAATAATTTAAAAGTATTTTATATGTTTATCTGTTATTTTATTTTATTTTATAAGATGTACCTCTTCTGCAACCTCTTTCTTTGGCTTTTGCCAAGCCTTTCGAGTTAAACGACAATTTATGGACTGAACAATGATGGGACACTTTATTCCTTTACTGTCAATTCTGAGAATTCTGGAATGTTTTTTTTTACTAAAGATCATATGGCCTGTGTGTGTGTGTGTGTTTTTGAAAATCTACAGCACTAAGATTTTCACCAAAAAAAAGGAAGGCAGGCAGCTGGCCTCTGTCTGTGAGAACATGAGGAGGGAGATGGAGAGAATCCTTCTGACTGAAGTCCTAATGTCAAGCAATCTGAGACTTCAGCAAATCTCTCAACATCCCTCAGACTAAAAATAACCTCAAAATACACTAAAGAGGTCAGATACACATACTGATCTTCACTGGCTCACATCAAGTTAGAAATCACAAGCTGTATAAAGTTAGTATTCATAGAAGTAACTTTTCTTTTACTACTCTAACCTGAAAATTAAAAGTCATATCCTTATTTACAGCGGACCACATCTGTTAGATGTTTGAGCTTATGATCTTGAGATGTCTTAAACGTGACCTTGGTGGAAATCCAATGATTTCGGTATAAATCTCGATGTCAAATCTCGGTCTGTCTATAAAATCCCATGAGTTACATCATCAGACACATCTATGGCTATACATGTGATCAAAGACACAATGGATAAAACCCAAGGCATTATCATTACACATGCTCTGAATGACAATGAAACTCTTATGTCTGGCTGGACTGGTGCATGACAGCATTCGCTGCATCTTTTTGATCTTTGAGTTTTTTTTGGCTTTACTACATGATAAAAAAAAAAATATAAATGAACGCCGTGTTATTTCCTTCTCAACAGAAGGAAATGAATAATCTAAGTGGTAAGAAGACAATTTCAGAACAGCAATACCGAAATCCAATCTAAATTACAGAGCTGGAAACACAAACACACTAGTACTCCAACTTTGCTACTGTCTTTCCTTCGAAACATATGTTTCTAATCATCCCTGGGTATTTACTCTCTGTGCAAAGAGCTTCCTCAAAAAAGGACGAAAGAGCATGAAAATGTCATGATAGACACTGAGAGAGGAATCAAAATGAAGGGATTGAGAGTCTTAAGAGTGATAACAGCTTCATCTCTCTGTCTCTCACAATCATTACACAAGCAGCTAGTTCTCACAGCTCTGCAATTACAGCTTCAGCTGTACAATTACTGCTAACAACAACAGCTGCCATCGTCTATAGCAAAAACAGATGACTGCGCACACAAACAAGTAAGATAAAGAATGAGATGGAGTTGCATGAATGTGGTATATTAAAAGGAAGGATAAAAATCAATGGTTTAATCTGAGGGTCATTTAAAAAAACACTACTTCAAATAAATAAATAAAAACTGTTCACTGTGCATATTCAGGGTTACATCAGATTAATATTACATATCACATTGCCAAATGATCCACAGCTCTGTGTCTCCATCTTGTGGACAGAAAAACTAAATAAGATATGTATCTTAAAATCAGCAATATTGGGTTGTGGCATTATGAAATATTATAAACTATTACAAAATATATCAAATTTAAAGAAAAATGGAATTAACAGGGGCACTTTTTGTCTCGAGCCTTCTTAATTTCTGAACCTGTAATGGGCAGCAGGATGTTAATACAGTAAATTATCTCTAGCCTACTCCCTGAAATGCTGAATATTGTCAGTAAAATGTTTGGAACAGTAACTGTATTTGTTGTGTCTGTGTAAATATACAGCTCTGAATGCCTGGGCATCATTGAACCGTTTGTGCAGTCAAAGAGGCAGAAAATGACTCACTTTGATCAATAGTTCCACATTTTAAAACGAAAGAGAGCGAGCAGGGAGTGTCTGTGTGGAACAAGTAAATTTCCAACAGCCTTGTTGACGGAGGGAGTCAATCAGGCGTAGCATTAGGTCCGATTCATTTTAACGACTCGGTTAGTTTCAATGAACCGGTTCAAAACAGATTAATTACGTTTTCATAGAAGATGATCTATGAATAAAATATTATATTATTTAGGTCGACTTTCTGTCATGTATTTTGCCCGCGAAATTCAATTGTATTAGCATAGTCAATCAAACGTCAAGACTTAGGCTAATTGTATATGTAACGTAT
This sequence comes from Labeo catla, assembly GCA_012976165.1. Lineage (NCBI taxonomy): Eukaryota > Metazoa > Chordata > Actinopteri > Cypriniformes > Cyprinidae > Labeo > Labeo catla. The sequence goes on from VONZ01000608.1 coordinate 236,145, forward strand.
AAATGCGCAATTAACTGATATGTAATGTCATGTTTTGTCGATATACAATCAAATACGCTTAAAAAATCTCCTCAGGCTAACACAACTTCAGATTTAATGCATCCTGACTACGCTTGTATTTGTTTATATTTAGTGAACAATTACGTTTAAACTATCTGTTACATTATGTGGTTATTTTTTGTCCTCTAGTAGTTGTCACAGCCCAGTGATTTGCATTTGCTTTTCGAATCGGTTCAAACGAATCATTCAAAAGAATCGGTTCAAATGAGCGAATCGTCTGGAAACTGTGCATCACTAGCTGAGTTTTCCTCCCTTTGCACAGTCAGTCTCTCCATCCCAGATCCTGCGTCTGCTCGCGTTTCCACTCTTTCACTGTTCAACAAAGGTAGGATTTTGCTTAATTTACAGTTTGATTTATCACGCATACATTTTGTAATGTTAATGTTTTGTATTAGTACAATAAAAAAGTATCCTGCTTATCGGTAGTCTGCAGGAATCTGCTTTGTCCTTCTGCCTCTCTGTTCCAGCTCTGATGCCACGTCAGTGGTAAAAATTATAACGGGTTTAAACTCCACCATGTTATTATAGGCTCAATTATTTTAAAAACGTAATTTGACAGGATAAGCTGTGATTTAAATCTCTTTTCGAGAGTGTGGTTTCCAGATGAGACCTATGTTTAAAGCACTTAAGCAGCTGGAAGGTGTGGCTGAGATAAGAGTTTAAATTGCCTTGCATATAAACTTTATCTATTTAAAAATAACTTAATGAGTAAAATAATGAGAAGCTTTTTGTTGAATATCCAGGGTATGCAAATAAAAACTAGCTCTTTGCTTTTTATGGCATAAATGCCAAAGGAAGCTGTTCATATCCATCAATGTGTGCTTGTTTCTCTTCCCTACTTAGTGGCCAATAAAACCACAAGAGAACATATTAAATGTAATGTAAAACCATGCATCATAGCTCAGACTTTTATCCAATATGTTGTTTTAAAGAGTTTGTTTTCTTATGTTGTATACAAAGGGCAGTAGTGGTTATATTAGTAAATTAAAGTTGGTTTTTGTTCCATTGGCTGATGTTTTACATGAATATATGCAAAACACCCTGACCACATGATATCTGGATGTTAGCATCTTTTTTAAACTGTGACCAACAATTCTTGATTTAGTTGAAAAGCACAAGTTTTTTTTTTTTTTTTTGTATTATGCAATTTGTAATGTGATTTTCCTTTTCAGTATAATGTGATGTATTATACTGTTTCCAAAACTGTTAAAATATTTATAGTCCAGGTCCTCTTACTATGTTCTCCTAGTTTAGTAGAAACTAGAAGTGTTGTATTCATAAAAATAGTTGTTTGTGTGAGCTGGCTTTAATAACTGTGCTATATCTCTATTGCAAGGCGGCAGAATGGGAGCAAAGCTCAGTCGGAAGAAGAGTGAAGCAGGGATAGGAGGAGAGACAACAGGTCCAGCTGTACAAGAGATTGGAACAGCTGAGGATTCACCTGTGGCTGAAAATGCAGAGCAGAAATGTTCTGAAGGTGAGGTTCAAGAAGATAGCAAGCCTGCAGAAGAGAAGACCATCGGTGAGCCTGGCTCTCCATCCAGCGTTCTGCAAAGCCTTACACAAGCTGTGGGAGAAACAGTCAACGCAGTCACTGAGCAGATTGCTGCCCCGGTGGAAAATGTTGTAAATAAAGGTATCGAAGCAGTGGAGTCCACGTTGGCATCCGTCAGCCTGATTGAGAAGGAACCTGTTGCTCCAGAGAAAAAACCTGAACCTGTGGTAGATCTTGCTGATTCTGATGTTCCCCAAGAACCCAGCCTCTTGGATGACCTCCTGAAATCTCCAATCTCAGAAGCCCTCATTTCTGGAGTCACAATGGTGAGTGAAGCCATAACCAGCGGGATTGTGGAAGACAAAATTAGTAATCCTGGACCAGCTGAGAACAAGGATTTGTTGGAATGTCTGGATAAGGTGGAGACGCCCTCAGTGGACCTCCAGGACTGTGAACTGACCAATGAATCCACAATCCCTAACTCAGATCCATCATTCACTTTGGAAGATGTGGGACAGAATGCTGTTGACACAGTCAACCTTATATAAACCAATACACTCGCCTCTAGAAAACAGCAGCCGCTGGAAGGTCATTAGGTGCAAGTATGTCAGAACAACATTCAAGAAATTAATGAATAATTACATGTTTTTCCTGAGCATGTAGTCATGAAAGAGGGTTGTTTGTCATTCAGAATTAAATTGGGGTAGCAAACTGGATGCACAATTTCATAGAAATGTCATTTTTATCATAAACATTGGCTTGACAAAGCTTTATTTTAAAGTTTGGACCAAAGTTTCAAAAAAGTCAATAGAACCAGTTCTTTAATTCTGAATTTTACACAACCCTGTCATAAAAAACATGTAAAACCAGCCAACTCGGATATCTAATGAACATTCCTTATGTTATGCCTACCAATTTGTTGACAAACAGCAAACCAGCTCTCTGATATCTTTTCTTGATGGTCTTTTTTCTTCCAAACTCTTGGTGATTGTGTATGAACCGTTCAGCCTGTCTCCCACAGGAGAAGAGGAAAAGAATGTACATTAAACAATGATTGTAGTAAAGAAAAATAAAGACTGTAACAATCACAATAACATTGTTCCTCAAGCTGTATTTTGTATTTAATCAAGTATGTTTGTGGTATGCAAAAGTATCTTGTCAAACATTTGAACAAAACATAAATATGTGGAAATAGCTTGATTCAATATTACAGCAATGCCTCTGCTGTTAGAAATAATTTGGAGTACAAACCCAAAACTCAATACAGAAGTGCATGAACAATCCCAATACATGGGAGTTTCCTGGGAAGTTTCTGGGAAGATAACAAGCACCATCTCTCTTAGTTTTCTCAGCGAAGCTTTTGGGGAGAGGGGCGACATTCTTTCCAGAAAAAAGGGGTCTCGTGGGACTTTTTTTTAAGGTTAACTTTCTGGCTGTTATCCAGAGAAACTGGCTTTACATAAATAAACATCTTTAAACTGAGTTTGCTGTACTGAACGCGTAGCAAAGTTTTTGATGAAATATTAATCTGCTTCCGTTTGCTGGAATCTCAAGGAAATGCCATGCCTCATTATCCTTGTATAACAGAGCTTTGTGTACTTCAGCCATAAGAGGAATGAATTTAGATGACATGGCTCTAGGGGATCTACTGTTGCACAACAAGTAAACTTTCTACAAATATACATACAGTGTGGACTCCCATGCAAATAAAGTGGATTTGACTGAATACAAACAGGTAACTGTGGTACGCACATGACTTGTTTTGCAAATGGAGTACGGGGGAAAATATAACATTTGAAACTAAATATTTTTTCCTTTTCTCTAGTGGAAAACTTAAGTTATTTTCTAACAAATCACTGCGTTATATAGCAAAAATCTACAACAAAAATATACAATGCATAACTGATCAAATAAAATATAACAAATCGTGATGGCTAGAAATGAGTCCAGCTGGTGATGTTTTATGTGTCTCCTGCCCCAGACAGATCCACACCCCGTGCTTTGGCTTTCTGTCAGTAAAAGAGAAAACAGAATCAGGATTCTAAACGGACAGTTCTAGAGAAATGAAACAGGAAGCAAAAATATGATATGTGCTCTTCTTTGACAATACAGGCTAGACAGCAACATAGTGGTGAAGGTACTGGCACGGCATTATAACTAACATCTGATGGCTTTTAGATCTCACTGAGCCATATTATGTTGTTATTTTGAACTGAGAAAGACAACCAGAAGAACAGATTGTGTTATGTAACAGTGTGACTGCCACATACCAAAGAGGCCACAGTTTCTTTAGCGTTTCCTCTTAGTGAGATCATTCTTTCGCTGGCATTCTAATATCAGTTTATTCAATCATTACTATTCACTTTAAATAATGCACAAATAAACACACCACTTTTCAAAAGTTTGGGGTCAGCAAGATTTTTTATGCTCATCAAGCCTGCATTTATTTGATAAGTAATTTATATTTTAACACAGACTATTTTTATATATATTATATAATATTATGCTTTAACATATTATATTAACATATAACGTATTTTAAAATGTTTATTCTATGATGCAAAAAAATGAACTTTCAGCATCATTACTCCAGTCTTTGGTGTCACATGATCCTTCAAAAATCATTCTAATATGCTGATTTGCTTTTTATTATTATTATTATTTTTTTATTTAGCACTCTCCCAGTTTCTCATTACTGTAAAGTGAATCATCCTGGTGGAAGCATGAAGTGATTTTGATGTAAAATATTATGTGAGCATTCTTGAACCATAACAGATTTACAAATAGTTACCGTAGGGGTGTGCAATAATGACTTTTTTCTATTTTGAGTGACTTCCAAAGCTTTTGGTATTCTTCATTTGTTTGGTGATTCGTTTGCAGCAGTAACAGAAATGAACTTTTCCATTTTTAACTTTATAAGGCCAATTTTTTCTAACCTAATTAAATGTACCCACCATCTTGTGTGTCAAATTCTTAAATTTAATCAACAAATTCAAATAGTAAGATACTATAGGGCTGTTACTAATCAAATGAAATCACTATCAACAAAATTTGTGTTTGGGTAATGCAGGGGTGGCACAGAACCTGCATATGAAGAAAAAAAGTTGAATACTGATATTTTAAATGATATACTTAAAATATTAACCTAAAATCAGTAGGCGATGGCAAATCACTGCATGACTGAGTCACTGAGTCATTAATTCAACCGATTAATTCAAACAGCTGATTGATTCAGTAACGAAACACCATTGTGTGTTGTTCAGAGATGCAAAACAGTTCTTCTCTGTCTTTGTTTGGAACTATTTCTGTTGCCGAAAGAGAGCAAAAACAGAAAATTTTGTCATTTAATTTTTTCTTGAAAATTCAGTCAATTAATATTAACTTCTTGTTTATTGGACTGTTTTATAAATACAAATATCACATTTGCAATCGTTGCTGATATTTGAAGAAAAAACTGTACACTTTGTGTAATTTTTAATTATATCAGATGATATAAATATAAAAGATATTTAAAGTCATATTTCCCCACTTACGTTGAGTTTTGGAGGAATTATAAATGTATTTTAATAGACTAAATGATGTACTGAAAGCGTGAACTCTAAATGCACACGTGCAGTAGTCTGCACACTTTCTGGGTGTGTTTTTGTTTGTTTTTTTGCGATATACTCAATAATGTCAAATCGCATATCGTTTAAACAACAATTACAATATTATCGTAGACGATATACACCGCATTGCCCTAAGTTACAGCATTCAGAAAACTGATCTTCACTGTTGGTCATGTCATGCCTGCATGTGTTGGTACTTCTTGGCCAGGTCTACGTTGGTACGTCCGGGCTGGAAGGGATACGTCCAGAGGATGGAATTCCAGGAGTGACCAAACCTCTTCACACCCATATCGAGGTAAAGCAACTCATCAGCAGAAAAGTTCTGCCTCTGTCTGTGTCTCCCTGAAAACTACAGCAAAAAACCTTTACAAATTCACACATTTAGATAAAAATGGGGACTAAAGATGATATGCATTATGCACATGAGTGCACAAATATGAACAGCTCATAGTAAGTTGAATTGCAGATTATGCTCAGAATATTATGCTAAAAAGGACAATGCATGACTGTGTGCACTCTAAAAATACGGTAAAACAATATAAGATGTTCCAGATTCAACACAAGTTAAGTTAATGTGAAATCATAGCCTAATTCACCTAATATTAAAAGTACCATACATTTTTTGGAAGACAGTCTTCTGAGGTTTTCTTGAGATGGCTGTGATCTCTTTTCTTTTTTATGCCTGGGCCTGAGAGAAAATGAAAAGAAAGAACAAGAGAGGTGGGAAGTGGAATTAAAGAACCAAACCATACAAAATGTGTCCATGTTGGTAACAGCAATACAAATAGTTAGACTTGCACAGGCAGCAGGGAGGTATATTGATCTTTAGAATGATTTAGTGGGCAGTCTGTGAAACTGCACTCAAAGTACTGAACCCTGTACTAGTATCCTACAGAACAAACACTTTTTAACAGGAGCAGGACTACAGCAGGACATTTCTCTCAGCATGAAGGGTATTCTTATTGTACAATACAGTGTTGCATCAACTCTTGACAAGAACAAAACCCTTTTTTGTGCATGTACAAATGCGAATGCAGTATGCAAACGTGTTTATTGGCAGACTAGAACATACTGATCTTGTTAAAATGAAACAGTGTGTGGACTGCAGAGTTGTGATCCTGTAAGTGTGTGCTTGTGTCTGGTCATATCCACAGTCCTAATGACTCTGTGGTGGGGTACAGAACAGACTAGTCTCCATCTTCCCTACACATATGCTTTTACTATCTTTCTCACTGTCTCTCTCTATCATACACACACACATACACCACTCTTTATCCTTTACTTGTTTCAACCAGGCATTAAGAAGTCTATAAAGTAATAATAAAATGTAAAGTAAAAATCTTATGGGTTCCTGGTCACCCTTTCCAGGTTTGATTATGGATAATGACTGGCTGACATTGCATTACCCTTTACTTGACAATTATAGTGAGAACATCTCTAGAAAGTTCAGTGAGTAAGTCCTGAGGTTACGGGAAAGAAGCCACATCGGAACAACTGAACAGCACTCAGAGACCACAACTCTGCAATAGAGGGAATGGAATGAGCAAGGCTGAGGGAAAAAAGCAGGACAAAAGGAAAAAAAATGAAAGCAAAGATGGAAAGACATTTCAGCAACATAGATCTAAGTCGAACGCACAGAGTCTTGTGTTACATAACTGCTTATTCAATAATATAACCTGGTTCTTTGCACGCATACGCACCGTTTATCAAATATATGGAGCAGTTTGCAGATGTTTGTAGTGGAACAGAAATTATGAATGTTACCTCCCTCTCACCCCTAAACTGAGAAGCTACAGTCTTTTTGTCCTGAAAGGGAAAGAACACTTCTCTTACTGTGTATTTTCCTCGGTCTTCTCAGAGGTGTGAGCCTAACACCTGAGGAAAGAAACACTGAGACTTAGAGAACAAAAAAGAAGCAAATGCACTGTTTATCAAATGTACGGGGCAGTTTGCAGATGTTTATAGTGGCACAGATATTATGAATGTTACCCCCTCACCACAAAAGTGAGATAGAGTTGAGGTCAAAAGTTTACACAGAATCACAGAATCTTTATTACAGAATCTGCAAAATGTTAATTATTTTACCAAAATAGAGGGATCCTTCTCTACTGGCCTGAATAAGATATTTCACATAAAAGACATTTACATATAGTCCACAAGAGAAAATAATAGTGGAATTTATAAAAATGACCCCATTCAAAAGTTTACATGCACTTGGTTCTTAATACTGTGTTGTTGCCTGAATGATCGACAGCTATGTTTTTTTGTTTAGTGATTGTTGTTAATGAGTCCCTTGTTTATCCTGAACAGTTAAACTGCCTGCTGTTCTTCAGAAAAAGCCTTCAATCCTTCATTTTTGTGTATTTGAACCCTTTCCAACAATGACTGCATGATTTTGAGATCCATCTTTTCACACTGAGGACAACTGAGGGACTCATATGCAACTATCACAGAAAGTGCAAATGCTCACTGATACTCCAGAAGGAAAAATGATGTATAAAGAGCCAGGGGAGTAAACGTCTGAACAGAATGAAGATGTTGACATTCATCTTATTTTGCCCTAATGTCATATTATTTTCGTTCAGTACTGCCCTTCAGAAGCTACAGAAGCTACTTACATGTTTCCCAGAAGACAAAGTTAAATTTACCCTGATATTCAAATTCAGAAAGTTTTTTACTTAATGCATTGTGTTTCTTCTGGATCATTAGTGAGCATTTGAACCTTCTGTCATAGTTGAGTCCCTCAGTTGTACTCAGTGTGAAAAGATGGTTCTCAAAATGCAGTCATTGTAGGAAAGGGTTCAAATACACAAAAATGCTGAAAAACCAAAGAATTTGTGGGACCTGAAGGATTTTTCTGAAGAACAGTGGGCAGTTTCAGTGTTCAGGACAAACAAGGGACTCATGAACAACTATCTGAACAAAACTGAACAAAAAACAGCTGTGGATCATTCAAGTAACAACACAGTATTAAGAAAAAAGTGTATGTAAACTTTAGAACAGTTTTATTTTTGGAAATAATTTTCTCTTGTGGACTATATATAAATGTCTTTTATCTGAAATATCTTATTCAGGTCAGTACTAAATAAACAATAACATGCATTTTGTATGATCTTTCGTTTTGGTGAAATAATTAACATTTTGCAGATTCTGCAAGGTGTATGAAAACTTTTGACCTCAACTATTTGTCTAAGAGCTACAGTTCTCTTTTGGCCTGAAAGGGAAAGAACACTTTTCTTACTATGTACTTCTCTCTGTCTTCTCAGGGGTGTGAGCCTAACATCTGGAGAAAGAAACAATGAGAATTAAAGAACAGAAAAGATGCATCAAATGCATATGAAAATACCTTGCTGTTAAAGATAAAAGTGTCTGCATACTTCTATGCAGTAAATGGAACATAACACATCATAAAATTGCATCTTGATTCCACAGACCATTTGTGACATACTGTTTCAATTTGAATCAACTATAGAATATATAGAATATAGTAGAATATAAACGGATCATCAGACTTCTTATGTAATTATAAACTCCTAATGCTTTCCCAACATACACTGTTGCTTTGGATGAAGGCATCTGCTAAATGAATAAAAATAAATCATGAGGGTGTGTCTGGTTCTTCAGGCCTTGTTCTATCAAAGCTACTCTTTAAACATTTGAGGTTGGAGCAATTCTTTCAACAATCCCAAAAACACTGTGAAAGACCATGTGGACGCCGTCTCTTACATCTGTCTGATGGTTGATGACTCAGCCTGTGTTTTTCCCTCTTGCTCCTCTCTGTATCCTCACTAGTGCTCTTTCTGTTTTTGTCATGTGTGTTGATGTGAGTGTGTGTTAGAGTGTAGCTAGTCCTCTTTAACTGCTGGCTTCTCCTAAATCGATCCTCAGCCTCTCGTAGCACCAGGTGTGTTTCACACTGAAACCTGCAGCTACGCAACACAGCGCCAAACGTACGACTGTCCATCTCATTCATATGTTTGACACAACCTGAGATTTCATTTGTGAGAAAAAGAACATGAGAGACAAAAAGAACAGTGAGAGTACTGAAAAACTATAAAGTGTCAGTAAGTATTGCTTTTAATATCTAATGTGTTGTTTGTTTGTGTGCATTTATACAGACACACCTGAACAGCATAGACTGCTGGGTTTAGAGGCCGATGGTGGCTTCAGAAACCTGTTAATTTCTCTGTCCAACAGCTCAGAGCACAGAGACATCTCATCTGAAAACAACAGTAAAAATTCACAGTCTAAAACTTCAAATGAACAGCAGGGGTAAAGAGAAATCAAAAGTTTTGCTGTGACTTAGCACAAAGCGAGCGTGATGTTTTAGTAAGATTTACCATCAGAGCGAGCGTGTGTGCTCTGGTTTCTCTTCGTGGGATCAGGATGTCTGAAAATATCTGGGCTGAAACCCAAGAAAAATAAAACGGAGAGAGAAATGTCACTCCCTTGAGGAGGAAAAATTTACTGACTCTGTCTTGAAAAGTCATTGACATGAAATGAATTATGTGTATCTGCATTTAATGTGAACATCCTAATTCTGAATAAAACAACTAGGAATGAGAAAAGCAAGAATAACTCATGCCACTCACGTTTTCCAACAAAAAATCTATTTGTTGAAATTTTCTAGCCACAAGTGTACAATATATTTTTGTTTATTACATGTATTTAAACAGTGTGTTTATGTAACACTGTAAAAGCAAAACATTCATGATTAATGTTTACCCCTGAGTATCTCTGCCTCCCCCTGCTGGTGTGCTGCAGTGCTGTGGAAGTTTGTTGCCATCGTCATCATCAGAGTCTAGATTCAATATCTTAAATCTCTTTGCCACTCTTTTAGACTGCTTTTTCCTCTCCATGTCTCTCGTTTTCACATCTCCCTCTGTCCTTGTCTCCAGGTTGTCAATATTCCTCTCATTCTCTCTCATTTGTTCATGCTCTCTTTCGTTGCCCTTTTCCCAGCTAGGGCCTTTGAAGTGAGTGACTTGGACAGGACTCAAACACTCTTCAGTGCTGACACACTGCTACTTACATAAACAATGTTATGTTTACACGAGTTATCTCAATTAAAACAAACATACTGTACTTCGTTGAAACAGCTGTAAACTGATGCAGAATGCTTACAGATTACTATCTGTTAATGCGTTTACATGTCATTCTCACCGAGTTCTCCTTGCTGTATGGTATTTCATTTGTGACTGGTTGTTCTAGAGTTCCTTCAGGGTTTGTGTGTAACTCCCATACTCGATGGTACCCTTTGACCTTTCGGATCACAGAACCCTCCCACCATGCCTCATTACATTCCACAGATGAGGCCGACCTTTGATTGCTGCTTTGCTGGATTTCAGCATCTCTTTCCCACAGTTTCACACCAATCTGAAAATCAAATACAGAATTAGGCTAATGAAGTTAAGAGGAAGAATTTATTCATAGCACGCTCTTCCTGTTCCATGAAATGTAAGCATGCTTGACTTTATTAATTAACCACCACAGGACTGACTTGAATTTTTTAAGACTCTGTGAACTCTAAAATACTCTGTGGTGTCATTGCAGGCTATCACATCTGGTTACATTTTGTTTGTAAAGACTTGAGAACTTGTGGAATAAATAACACATGCTCTTGGAAATGTTAACGGATAAAAATAATAAAAAACTCAAATGCACTCAAAAACACCAAAATCTAATCTACGTTATAATATGATTTTTACAGAGAAGCACTTGGTGAAATAAAAACCTTTTTCTCCAGATGCTGTATTCTCTGGAGGATTTCTCCAGCGGACCGCCAGTGACTCTCCATGTCACTCTCCTCCTGTAGATCCATAGTTGACATGCCTGCACCTAATGATTCAGCTGGGTGGAGAGGTGAAAAAAACATCAAATACTCATGTGCCAAAGTGTCAGTTTAATAGAAACAGGACGTTAATAGAAGGGTATATTCATTCATCTGAAATGAATAGCATATCATCACCACTGACACCACTGGTATTGTTTTAGACTAGTACTGTCCTGAATACAGGTCAAAAGTTAGCAAAAACCTTACAGAATGTTAATTATTTTAACAAAATAGAAGGAATCATACAAAATGCATTTTATTTTTTATTTAGTACTGACCTGGATAAGATATTTCACATAAAAATGTTTACATATAGTCCATAATGCATCGTGTTTCCTTCTAGAGCATCAGTGAGCATTTGAACCCCCTGTCATAGTTGCATATGAGTGCCTCAGATGTCCTCATTGTGAATCATCACCTCATTGTGGATCATTCAGGTAACAACACAGTATTGAGAATCAAGCGTATGTAAACATTTTTATAAATTCAACTATTATTTTCTCTTGTGGGCTATATGTAAATGTCTTTAATGTGAAATATCTTATTCAGGTCAGTACTAAATAAAAAATAACATGCATTTTGTTTTATCCCTCTTATTTTGGTAAAATGATTAACATTTTGCAGATTCTGCAAGGTCTACGTAAACTTTTGACTTCAACTGTAAGTCTTTTATTTTCAGGCTTTTACATTAAGACGTTGATTTGCCTTAATATTTAACGAAAAGTGTTTGTCACTATTTATTGCACTGGACAATCTTTGTTTCCTGCCAATGACTCCTTTGCAATAACTTCTGCATGCCACTACAGCCATAAAGTGTGAACATGCACAAATATTAAAACACATAACTCACTGATTCTCTTGCAGGTGTGCAGTACGAACATGGCTGCCTTTCTAACCTCTTCATCACTAGCTTCAGTAAGTAGGGAAATCATAACAGGCAAACCTCCTGCCGACAACAACTGCGACTGATGCTCTACTGCACAGACAGGGAAAAGACAGACTAATTACAATAATATACAAGATATGCATTTCCCAAAGGAAACACCAGGGGTTAGAAGACAAAAACAATGTGAAGTTATTTATATTTGCAGTGTAAAAGCAGCCATATGTGTTGAAACAGATGCAAGAAATTATACTTACATAAGAAAGAAGACCAATTGGAACTAATTTTAGCATTAAATTGTTAAAAAAAAACATATTTAAACTATCTAGTATCTACAGTACAAAATTTGAATGAAGTCTGTAGCTGCATTGGACTGAATTGCAGAAAATTAAAAAGTAGCAGAAATTTGAATCTAAAGCTTACTTTATGATTTGTAGTTGCAACATGTACGTGGTAGAAGGATGCAAATGTCATTTTACCACTGTTGGTTACCCACAAACTTACCACAGGCATCTGTGAACTGTCCAATTGTCAACACCACAGCAAGCTGGTCTTGTGGGTCAATGTTTGGGCTGGACAACAGACTCAGCAGCCCTGGAATGACCTTCAACTTTGATAAAGAAGATACCAACTGCTCTGAAACAGAAAGACAAAAGAAATGGAGAATCCAATAAAACCCAGTATAGTTCTTTTGGGGTGTATGTGCTTACCGTTGTTGGTGATGCAGGCAGAGAGTGTTTTAGTGATCACTGTAGCCACCTTACAAGCAGAAGCACTGTGTGCCGACTGAGACAAAACTCTGATGAGAGTGTCTGCGATTGAATCCAGGCCTCCCACTGATACAAAATACTCCTGAGCCCAAGCTGAAAAGCACATATTCGCATGAGAGCACATGATGTGGCATTATATGTTATTTTGTGCTGATGTTATATGTGCTTACGATTGTTTGCAACAGTCATGCCAATAAATGAGCATATAGGCTGTGCCAGCTCTGCCCTGGGCAATGCCACTTCCTGCAGCCAGGTATTCAACAGGGGAAACATGTGCATACATGCGTTCTGATTCTCCTCTGTCATAAACACATTGAAAGATTGTAACAAAATAAAAATGTGTCTCTTAATCCAAACAAAGATTTAGGGTTTAATGATGGTAAAGTTGTAGAGAAGTGATGAAGAACATAACCATACCATTCTGAGGGTTGTTAACGGAGCCACAGAGAGCACTAGACACAGTGGCCCACAACTGCAGCTGCTCGTAAGATGCGTTAGAATCTGGAAAACTGTGCCTGAAAAGTGGCATAAGAGAGAAAAATAAACTGAAATCTGGTTCTGTTAAGCAGCAGGGGAGTGTTTAAGCGAATTTCCAGATGTTTATCTGGATTTCTGTTATTCATTTCAACAAAACACCAGACAGTGTTTGAAATGTCTCTTCTGTACCGAGTAGGGGAGCAGGGTGTATTATTTTTTTTGGGAATGTTTTCATTTATCCAGGACATTGTCTGTGGTATGTTTTACAAGAAAATTCTATTTGTTTTTCTTCTTTGAAATCTCTTATCTTATTCAATGTGTTAAATGGCATTTCTTTGTAATTGTTTGTGTAACACAGCAGAATTTTTTTTTTTAATGTTATTTTTTTGGCCATACAGAGAAAGTCAATGGGATTTCTAATACTGGCCAAAAAGCTTTCATTATATGGACAAAAACTGTTTAAACAGTCTTAAGAATTATTACACAGTATCTACATGATGGTGGATAAATAATGACAGAATTTTTAGTTTTTGGCTGAACAATCTATTTAAAGGGACAGTTCACCCAAAAATTAAAACCGTTCCAAACCCACAAGATTTCGTTCAACTGACATGTTCAAGGCCCTGAAAGGTGGTAAGTACATCATTAAAATCAGTGGTTCAACCGTAATTTTTTTATTTTTAATTTTTGTGTGCAAAGAAAACTAAAATAGTGACTTTATAACAGTTTCTTTTCTTCCGTGTCAGTCTTTGACACACCATAAAAAAAGGAACTTAATGTGTGTACCTGAACAAACTGAGCAAAGTTTCAATACACCTAGAGGTTTTAGCAAGAGTCTGTCCACATCCTGGAACAGAAAACACACATTAACAAACTATTTGTGAATTGCCAACCACTCTGCAAAACCACAGTTTCAGCACAGGAATGGTCTCACTGGATGCAAGTTTTATGGTGAAACTTACTGTTGTTGGCAACCAATACAGACAGCATGTACACCGCTACTCTTTTTTCCGTCAGAGGCATATTCTGTTCCAGATGCTGCGCTAAGTCACGAAACGTCTCATCTCTGCACAGTGACTGTTTACAGCTCTCTGCAAGGAGAGAATGTGTTTATAGTCACGTTATATGTTAAATATTAACTATTTAACTATACACTTATAAAACCACACACAGATACCCATGTATATAAAACGATAACTGCATACACACCATGTAATTCAGCCAAGGATGCAAGTGTAAATAGAGCGGTCTCTTTAACCTGAGAGAAAGTGCTGGACTTTAACAGGTTATAGACGAAGGAAATTCCTCCAATCTCTCTAAAGAACTCCACATACAGAGCTGATACATCAAGAAAAATCATTAAAGACAATCAAAAGGGTCATTAAAGTCAAATATTTTTCAGGGTTGTATGAGGCAGTGGCATATGAGTATGTTCTGAGCTGTAAATCATACCATTTTGTTTGCAGATTGATATGATTGTGAGAAGAGCTTGTTTCTGTGACCCAGGCCATTTCATCTGGTATTTCAGACATTCCAGTAACAGACGCAAATCTGTCTTGGTAGCTGAAAATTTAAAGAATGTTAAGTAATTTAGCTTGGAAAGCAAAATATGTACTTGGATCTGTACAACAGATGGGTTTTGTGCAATAAAACATAATATTAATCAATTTTATGTTTCCACTTAAGACCAGATACATTTTAATAGAACACAAACCAGAGAAAGTAAAGGATTTTACTAGAAACTGAAATAGCAACGTTATGCTAACTTTCATTAGTCATTAAAAACATTGCATAATTGTTTACACTTCAATTTTGCACATCTCAAAGTTTCAAGATATTTTAAAGTTGCAACAGAATAATGTTATACACGACCAGTCAAAAGTTTTTGAACAGTAATATTTTTCATGTTCAATTTTTAAAGGAATTTAAAGAATTACTGTTGATTTTTAAAGAAGTCTCTTCTGCTCGCCAAGCCTGTATTTATTTTTATCCAAAGTACAGCAAAAACAGTAACATTTTGAAATATTTTTACTGTTTAAAATAACTGTTTTCTAATATATTTTAAAATTTCATTTATTCCTGTGATTTCAAAGTTGAATTTTTATCATCATTATTCCAGTCACACAATCCTTCAGAAATCATTCTAATATTCTGACTTGCTGCTCAAAAAGCATTTCTTGTGTTGAAAACAGCTGAGTAAAATTTTTCAGGTTTCTTTGATGAGTAGAAAGATCCAAAGATCAGCATTTATATGAAATAGAAATCTTTTGCAAACATTATAAATGTCTTTATCATCACTTGATGATGATACTTTTTATCATGTCTTTTTCATCAACTTAAAACATCTTTGATAAATAAAAGTATTAATTTCTATCATTTCTTTCCCCCCTAAAAATTATACTACTCCAAGCTTTTGAACGGTATAGTGTATAGTGTTACAAAAGCTTTTTTATTTCATATAAATGCTGATCTTTGGATCTTTCTATTCATCAAAGAAAAAAATGTACTCAACCGTTTTAAATATTGATACTAATAAAAATTAAAAAAAAAAAAAATGTTTCTTGAACAGCAAATCAGCATATCAGAATGATTTTTGAAGACTGAAGTAATGATGCTGAAAATTTAGCTTTGATCACAGAAATTAAATATTTCAAAATTGATACTGTTTTTGGATAAAATACATGCAGGCTTGGTGAGCAGAAGAGACTTCTTTAAAAACATTACAGATCTTACTATTCAAAAACTTTTGACTGGTAGTGCATAACAATATTTGATCATGTTATTAATGAAATATTTCATATTGTTACCAAAAATAAACTATCTACATTCTGTTATGACATAATTCTGACCTTCCATTGTTCATTTTTGTGCTCATTAAACCATCATTTCCACCAACACGCTCAAAGTGTCACTATATCCTGCAAAAAAGATAACAAATGTTGTTAAATTTTGGTACATAAACTGTCAGTAAATAATAACTATAAACAAATATTTCTTCAACTTCGCTTCTTCAAATAGCTCTTCAGTTTACCTTCGGGCTGAAGAGTTTTGGTTAGCTAACATTATATCTACGACCCTAAATTTTTTACAAAAGAAGTGTGCAGATACTGTGGATTAGGCGAGAAATGTCAACATGAAAGACCAACGCTATTTCAACGAAATAACTTCCATATTCCTTTCCCGCTCAGTAACGTGCCGCTTTTTTGAATCACGTGATGTGAGCCGAATAATTAATTAAATTAATTCATTAGTCATTAAGTCATTTATATTGTTTATTTTTAATGTGTGTGTATAATACAATACAAATGACTTAAATACTAATGATTTGCGATTTTTATATACATACGTTGCATAAAAATAGGCGGCGCCGTGAATGTTACGTACACACGGGGCTGTAGGGGGCGCTCTGAGCGGAGTGTTTGAAACCTGCTACGATGGAACTGAAAAACAGAAGAAGACCTTTCAGCGAGCAGTGCCAGGTATGTGTCTGTTTGACTCAGCATTTACTCACATTAAAGCTGATCTTTAAAGGAAATTGTTACAGCATTTGTGTTCAACTACACATATTTGCAGGAAAACATCACTACATTGTAAAATTAACCATTACATTTGCCAATAATATCGAAAGCCGGTATGATAGCTTGTAAAGCTAGCACGTTTTACATAAAATCATAAAGTAAACAGTGTTTATACGTATATAGATTTTATTTTTTTTACTCTGAGAGTTACGTGAAAGCATTGCTGTTGGATTTATTACATTGCAAACATGGCTAGATTTATACTTTGATTTTGCATGATCTATGAGTTCTTAATACTATGTAATATTAAGATTTCTTAATCTTTGTTGGTTATATCACTGACGTGAGCCTGCAGAACACAACTATTTCCGCGGTTTTAATGATTTTCTGTGATTTTTAGATCAATTTAAGACTGTCTGCTACTAAAACTTGTAATTTCACGATGTGTTTTCCCAGATGCTGGTGTTGTAGACTGCTTCAATCACTGCACCCAGGCACTAATGTCTGGCTATTTGCGTTCAAGGCTCCTCCTTTACACTGGCGGAAGACATCTGACCAGTTTCTTTGCACCCAGTCATAATGTTTTACCTGATACACTGTGTAGAACCTGCTCGCTCCCTTTTCAAGCCCGGAGCTTCTCCTCCCGTGGTGGTCGATCAGATGGAAGTTCAGGGCAGGAAGGAGAAAACACACTGCGTGCTCCAAGACATGAAATGGACTTCCAGCTGAGCCGGCTGCAGATCAACACAGTTCTGCGTGCTAATGAGCAATCTGTTCGTATTCCAGAGTTTGATGGCCGTGGTGGTCCCAGTCCAGTGCTGAGGTTTGAAAGCAACCAGCTTTCAGCCAACACTCCGCTAGAGGACCGACGCAGCAGCGCCAGCTGCCTCCAAACTCGTGGCATGCTTTTCGGCGTGTTTGATGGACACGGCGGACATGCGTGTGCTCAAGCAGTCAGCGAGCGTCTGCCTTATTACATTGCTGTATCCATGATGTCAGAATCCGTCCTGGAGGATCTAGAGGCCGCCATGGAGACCTTACGACCCGTGCCGCCCATTCTTCAGTGGTACAAGCACCATAATGACTACAACTACAGGGAATCAGCAGCCCTCTATGTAAATCATTTGCGTGTTTACTGGCAGGAGCTTCTGGCGAGTGAAGAACATGGTGATGGCATGCGTCCCGCAGATGCTCTCACCTATGCGTTCCAACGACTGGACACGGATCTTTCTCTCGAGGCGCAGGTGCCACTCGCAAATGATCTGATGCGGAGCACGGCCATCCAAGCCGCCTTCGCTGGCTGCACGGCTTGTGTGGCTCACGTTGGACCAGAAGGTGTGCATGTTGCAAATGCAGGAGACTGTCGGGCGGTTTTGGGCGTTCAGGAGCATGATGGGAGCTGGAGTGCTTTGCCACTCACACAAGACCATAACGCTGCCAATGTAGTCGAGGTGGAGCGGGTATGGCGGCAGCACCCGGCTAGTGAACGGCAAACCATAATCGTAGACGACAGGCTGCTTGGGGTCCTGATGCCACTTCGTGCATTTGGAGACGTTCGCTTCAAATGGAGTCGTGAGCTCCAACAGAGTGTTCTAGAGAATGGGGATTCTGATTTAGAAGCGCTGAATCTGTATCAATACGCTCCACCTAATTATCTCACCCCACCTTACTTGGAGGCGACACCAGAAGTCACCTACCATCGGCTTCGACCACAGGACCGCTTTTTGATTTTAGCCTCTGATGGTCTATGGGATGAGATGACCAATGATGAGGCGGTGAGGCTTGTGGCGGAACATCTGACTGGTATTCATCTGCAAGCACCGGTTTCAGCCAGCCAGCTCAATTTGGGACAAATGCACCAGCTGCTGCTTAGGCGCCGGGCCAGAGCAACCCCCGCTTTGGATTTGAACGGAGCCACACATTTGATTCGCCATGCACTGGGCACAAATGAGTATGGAGAGATGGACCAGGAGAGACTGGCAACCATGCTGGCTCTGCCTAGCGATTTAGCACGCATGTACCGAGATGACATCACTGTCACCGTGATTTATTTTAACCCAAACTTCAACAAAACTGTTAACTAATAAAGAACAACATTTTAAAGTTTCATATATAAAATGATATTTGATATTTGATTTTGATGATTTTTTTAAAATGCATTTCTTAATGTGTTTTTCTTGTCTCTTTCTTTCTTTATGTTGTTGCATACACTTTAAAAAATGCCTGCAGCTGGCATTAATTTGAGTTTGCAACAGATGCTTTCATTGTGTTTTAGAAAATGTGAATGCAGCCAAGACTTCAGTGACTCACTTTAAATGACACTTTATGGGTTACAAATGTGAAGGTAAATTTTAAACTGTTTATGTAGTTCTGTCAGCAGCAGATAAAGCTAACATGCAAATCAAAAAGATTCTTTATAATTAAGGCTGGTTATTCGTCAGCCTCTTGCAAATGTTTTTATTATGTTGTTTTTTAATACCTCGCACCTTTTATGTCAAATTGGTATGAAACTGTTGTGATTTGGCTGTTTTGTTGAAATAGTTAATGTCTACATGGTTTGTCTAGGATCTGTATTAGTTTAAAGTATTGTTACAGCACTAGAATTAGAATAATGATAATTGTACTTTTAATTTATTCTATAGCTGTTTCATAAGACGTTAATTTTACTTGCATTAAATTTACATTGTAGTGCAGCCTGAAGTTTACATTAATTTAGCACACTTGGTTCTTTTTGCTGTACGTTATGTTTTTTAACTATGAAGGCATTTTCACTTTGCACTTTGTAGTGACTGCAGGTTGTGTCAAAGTACTACAATGAGTCACAACAGAATTCTTGTCAATGGTTAAACTGATAATATTTGTAGTGCAAAGTATAAAGGTCATAGATGCCAGTTTTATGGAAGGTTGTATTATACGTTACATTATACATTAACATTACATCAACTTGCAAGTACGTTTCAAAATAATTTTGCTCTAGCAAAATTGTCTGTTATCTATGTGGATTTATGAAGTAAAACTCGTGCACCACGTTTCCTAATAGTGAACAATGTTTTGCTTTTTACGTTTATGTTATTTGTGTCTGAATTTGTTCAGGTTTAATGTGAGTGACAAACTTCAGAAACTCTCCTCTTTTGGAAATTTGGGAACAAGATAATATATTTTCACTGCAGAATTTTGTCTTTGTATTTTTATTATGTTTATTATAATCTAACTATTTGGTTATTAAAAGACTTTTAATCCAAGACTTTTGATCTGTGATTATTTCAGAATTTAAAAAAAAAGAATGGCGCAAAGAAAGAAGCAACACAGAACATGGAAATGTATGTTATGCCACCTTTTAAAAACAAGATTATTACATGCAAAACACCTCAAAATGATAAGTAAAATACAAATTCTCTGGTCTGAATTCTATAGCTGCTCTCACATTTGTAGTAAGATGTGTAGAAAAGTTAACTGCTTTCTTATGAGAATGATGATTTTGCTGAAGTCGATTGCTTAAATGTAAATGTCTAATGACATAACAAGTAAAACGTAATTTTTTATAACGCCACCATTCCACTGGAGGGCTCTAGGGATTGACATGAGTTTGTGGTCTGCGCATGCGCGTAGCTCCCGCGGAAATTCAAACGCTAGAACTCAGCTGACAGACGTTTGAAAAATCCACAAACTCTGACACGGTTATTTGTACTGAGGTAAGAAAATATGTTTTAACAATAAAACCGATAAAAACTACTTTAAAACGTAAAAGGATGGCATTGCCTTGCATTGTCTACGTTTCCGACCACTTTGGATTTCGTATTTTGTTTGACAATGATTGCTAGCTAGTAAGTTAGCGCAGTGGCGTCAATGTCTTATGTGTGAAAATCGATATTTTCAGATTAAAAACTCGACTTGACGTATAAAAATAACGACGCTATTGATGTTTATATGAATATTTGAAATGAACCCATATAAATTTGTGTAAACTTCTGTAAACAAAGTTAGTAACACGATTCTACATGACGATTTTAATTCAAAGACAGTACCCATAAGTCACATACATCTGATTTATGACCGTTTTAAAGTCAAAGTTAAAATGAATTTCGTTAAACTTAAAGCTGTTTTTTTTCTGCTGACAGGTGATAAGATGGAAAATCAGAAGAGACAGAGAGATCCACTGGAGGAAAACACTTCAGCCTCTAGTGGTAGGACTGTGTTCTCATCTGTCACCTCCTTCACTCTTCATTTAAACTTCAAACTAGCCAGTGATCTAGTGCCTACCTAGTTGCAAAGTCTAAGATGTTAGCTACTGAGCTTTATTCTTAATATATACACTGTTTAAGATCATATATGTGACATTGTCAATTTAACTACTAGGCCACGTAGTGATATAGTCTAAGTGTGAGTTATAAAATGTTTTGCAGAACTTGAAAATGTGTTAAAGAAAAGGCGGCTGGCAGCAGGGGGAGAGGAGAACCTGGACCCCAAGAAATCTCCTGCCAGAACACGCTTGCGATTGGCAGAGCTGGAGGTGAAACCAGACACTCCAGCCATAGCCTCCATTCGCTCCAGAGTCCAGGAACTCAGCCAGAGACGAGATGGTGAGAATTCAGATTTATCCTTTTGTAAAATCACTCTGCCAATTCAAATATATTTAAACTATATGATTTTTCATCCAACCCCATGTCTTAACTTAGTTGATTTTGCAGTACATTTCAGAATTGCTAGATAAGTTTTTATATGTAGATTTGTGAAGTAAAACACATGCACAATGTTTCCATTCCAATTTCCATTTTTGTTTCTCATTTGGTTACTGTTTTTTTCCCCCTAATTTTGGTGACAAACTTCAGAAACCCTCTCTTTTTTTTGGGAAATCTGTGAACGAAATATACAGTCAAATCAAAAATTATTCAGACACCAGCTATAATTTTTGATTTTTTTTTTTGCTAGTGGGTGTAGGACACTATAGTTCATTTAGGTAAGTGAGGATAGCAAAATAAAATAAACTGTGACAAATTATATCCAAAAATACTTCATACAGACTACCAGTAAAATTGATAAACGGGACCAAAAATTGGTCAGACACAAAAACAGACTATGTTTTGCTTAAGTGTTTTTTTTTTTTTTCGTTAATCGCTAATTCAACCTTTTTACACCACAGACTGAACAAAATTAAGCATTGCTTGGTAACTGGTCAACAAAGTATTGACAGTTGTGTAAATATTGTCGTACTAACAGTTGTCTGAATTTTTGGTTGATTTGTAATTCATTACATACCTTTCTATCACCATTATCTGACATTATCAAAATGAATTTGTTCTGACACAGTTTAACTCTGAGTTCTTGTCATATTTTATTACCATTTTCTGAAGTATAGTGAATAAACTGTGGTAATGTGAGAAATGTTGAAGGGGTCTGAAAAAATGTACAGTTTGTCTGTATCTATTAATTACATAAATATTTCTCACACTTTAGAGCTGTGTTTTTGTATGATCTTGTATTTTTCTTTTTCTTTTGTTATTATGCATTTTGCATGGAGGCTGCATGGAATATTTCTTCTGAATATCAATATTACTTCTAAAATGTAATTTGTCCCAATACATGGCTATTTAAGGGGAATTACAAAAAAGACTTTTGATAAGCAAACTAATTCATCTACAGTATGCACTTCTCCTAATATGTAAATTGAAATATAAAATCTTGTTGGGGAAAAAGTACAAAATAGCCATGTTATTTATTAACTACCATTCATTCTCTTTCATATTGCACTTTATAATTTTATAGTCTCACTGTGGTAAGAACTGTGTAGTTGATATGTTTTTAAGCATGCTTAAGTAGTGTAATAATATTTCCAGAGTTTAGTAATGAATTGTCTTGTTTCTGAGTGCTCAGGTGGGACTGGGTTAGTCCAGCGCTGTCTGTCTGACCCCGGGTCCGAGGGTTGCACCAGCAACATATCCTCGCCAGTTTGTCACATTGGTGAGTATTTTCTTCCACGTTGGCTTCACACTTCACAACTGCTGCTTCTTTCACTGCATTCTTGAATGTGTATTTTTATCAAAGGTGAGGGAGAGTTTAGCTCCCGCCTGCAGCGCTTCAAAGCTCCGACACCACTGGACAGCCCCGGTCGCTCCACCCCTTGCACACGCAATCTCTCCAGCTTTGTGCATGGCATCCAACAGCAGCTGAATGCTGCAGTAACACCCAGCACTAAAGAGGCTTCTCGTATCCGCCAGGTAGATCTGTCCCACCCATTTGATCTTTTCTCTCACTGCTTATGAAACAAAATTTATAAGAGAGTGATATGTATTGTTTCTAAGTCTTGTCTCAAAAACGGTCTGAAATACAGGCACGTGAAGATGAGTTGCGTAAATTGAAGGTTCAGCCAGTGGCAGAAAACATGTGGTTGAAGAGGAGCCTGTCTGACTCCTCCCTCGCTGAGGTGAGCCATTAAGATTTAGATGTTTGTCTGCTTACTGTGGATTCTTGTCTGGTTTTTGAGCATTTAGAAGTTTAGATCAAAAGTAAATAATGCCCATTTTCCCAGAGAGCATCTCCATCCACATCCTCTCCCTGGGTTTACAGGAAAAATCGAAAACCCCAGTGGCCTCCATTACAGCCTGGGAGTGTGAGCATGTATTAGAGACAATTTGTTGAAGTGTATTCAACTTTTCTACTTTTATTTTGTTTTGCCTTACTATTTCACCCTTGGTTGTAAGGTCCATCCATAATTTGCTTATGGTCACTGGGGCAAAGTGGATTGTTTGTGAGTCTCACTTGGGGGGAACTGTGATCTGTTTTTTGTCTTTTGCAGTTGTATTTGTGTATATAGGGCAAAACCTAATTTCAGCTATTATCTGTTCTGCAGGATGAACTAAAGGACACTGAATTCAGCCCATGTGAGGTTGACAGTAAGGTGTTTGATGGAAGTCTGAACACCACACCGCCATGTTCTGTGGACATCCGTTTTCCCAATGAAGAACTTTATACATCTACAGGTAAATGTGCTTACTGAAATCTCTTGGGTCTAACTTAACTACCATACTTACCCCATGTTTTTCTGTAACAGAACCTGTGTCTCTGAGCACTTCCGCTCTAATTGACAAGATGTTTGAAGACGTCCTGCAGCATGCAGACAAGGAAGCTGACGGTGAAGATGAAAATAAGGAAGAGAAGATGGAGAAAGATGAAAGCTATTCATCAGACACTAGAAAAGAAGACAAAACCGAATCGGATACAGCTGAAAAGGAAAACAAACAGGAACCAGTCACACTGAATGAGGATTCTCTTGAGCAGAGTGAGATGTGTGAAGAGAGTGAAGAAACTCCTGATGCTAGTTCTGCAACGGATAAAGAGAAAGAGCTCCAGTCTGATGATGGTGAAGGAGAAATGGAGGAAAAGCAGGAGAGCACCTCCATGGGTGATGAGGACTTCCTGACCCTGCCTCCTAGCTGTATCCTCTCTCCTCTCAGCAAATCTGTGGAGGCTGTTGTCACACCACTGGTATTGGTCTAACTTTAAACATTTTAATTGTTCACAGGCAGTGAATGAGTAAAATTGCATTATTACTATCTGAGTGTGTTCAGTGTGTATGGTTAAATATTGTGTCACCAAAGAAATCCAAGTGCTTGTCAAAAATGTTTTCATCATAATGCCTTTAAGCGTAATTATGCCACTTTTCATATGAAGTTAAATGTCAGGCAGTGTTTTGCATCTGATTTTTGTCTCGTGTAGATAGAAAGTTTAAACAAACAGATACATGTACCTTTCAGTTGCAGTGTAAGAGTGATTACATGGATATAAATGTACTAGTTGGTTAAGAACACCATAAATGTCTGTCTAAACGTTCCTACAGAAGATTGAAATCACTGTGCCTGAGCCATCAGTCCAGCCGCCCTCACCTGAAGAAATGACAGCTAGTCCTGCTGACAATGTTCCACCTTTATACAGGTGTGCTCACTTAAATAATAATAATAATAATTTGTTAAGAGCCTTTTCATTCTGTATCGCTGTCCAAGCTTGTATTTACTGGTAGTACATGCTTTTTGCTAGTAATAGACTGATAAATCAGCCATTTATTTAATGAAAAATACAGTAATTTAAAGTAACCATTTTTATTTGAATATATTTCAAAGTTTAAATTATTCCTGTAATGGCAAAGCTGAATTTTCAGCATCATTACTTCAGTTTTTTTAGTGTGACATGATCCTTCAGAAACCATTCAAATATTCTGTTTTGGTGCTTAAGAAATATTTCCCAACATCAGTGTTTAAAATATTTTCTGGAAACTGATCATTTGTCTCTCAGCATTCTTTGAATAGAAAGTTGAAAATAACAGCATTTTATAAAAATAGAAATAGAATTTTGTAACATTATAAATGTAATTTTTGAACAGTTTAATGCATCCTTGTGAAATGAAAATATTTATTTTAAAATAAATATATATTAAATGACACCAAACTTCTGAATGGTAGTGCATATCAGTGTTATATTAATCAAGAGCTGTCTATATATTGATCAGTCACTGATATGATTCATTTTACCCAATTGTTTTTTGTACGATTTACAGCATTGACGCCTACCGCTCACAGAGGAAGATCCATCTCCCTTCTACTCAGAGCTTGACCCCTGGAGTTCAGAAACAGGTTCAAGAGAAGACCTGCTCAAAAAAGTCTGTTAACATCAAGGAGAGAATTAAGGTTTGAAACTTATACTGTGGTATTTTAGGAGACTCATGCATTCAGCATCTGATGCAGGTGATTGTATTTGGTCCATTAAGGCTTTAAATGAGGAGGCAGCCAAGCTGCAGACTATCATCACGCAGACACTCCAGGCTCTAAGCTGCTGCAGTGATGAGGAACATGGGAAAGGTTCCCAGCAGGAGGCCGAGGCTGAAAAACTCCTGCTTGTCTCCAGTAAGAGGAACACTAGCGAAGTGCATTTCTCTATTTAAACCTCCTGCAGATCTGAGACTGCATGTTCTGATTTGGCTCTCATTTGTCTGTTTAATGCAGGTGAGAAGCGGGCAGCCTTACTGGCAGAGGTCAGCAGACTGAGAGAGGGTGAGTCTAGTAAACCAGACTCCCAGAATGCACCTCTGCAGCCCTGCAGAGGCACAGTCAGCATCAGCAGCATCCAGCTGCCCCTCAAGGTGGAGTTTGTATGCTCTGCTCGCACAGGTGAGTGTTAGTTCGTATTTATTAATTGCAGAAGATGAATCTTCATTGCGCAAGGTCAGTGTTCTCACACAATTTGTTATGGCTGCTGTCTCTATAAAGGCCGCCCAACACACTACTTCTTCGTTTTGGTTCGTTATGGACCATGTAATATTGTAGCAACGCCTTTGGCTACAGCTGCTGATGCCCAAAACGGAGACACCATCACCTTCCCGACTTCTATTACACTGTAAGTCCCCACGCTAAATACAATGCTTATCTAAACTGATGTCAGAATCTAAAACTGCACAATACTTTTAATAGAAGGTTTTAAAATACAATGGTAATGATTTACGCTGGTTTGAATCTTTTGCTTGCAGACAAGACATTCGGTCCAATTTTGAGATTGATGTTGAGGTCTACAGTTTGGTAGGTGTTTGTTCTTTTTCATTAGTTTAAAAGATAACATTTTCCCCCCCTCAAGCTTTAGCTTACATTTTTACATGTTCAACTAGTTCATATTTTACATTATTGTGTATTCCCCTGTTTTATAGTCCAGTACTCAGAGTAATACCTGCAGTATAAATCAGCAGTTCCGCAGCTCAACCAAGTCAAGGGTATGTACGCTTTCACACATTATGTTGAGAAAGCAGAGTGTTTTTATTACTTTTAGCAATGCATAGTTATAGAAAAATGTTTGTGTTTCTAGGTGACACCCAAAAAGATTCTCCACAGCATCACAGTATGTATCTTCTTTCTGTTTCCTTATCATCTTTGGGCTTCATTCATAAAACTGGATCTAAACCAATCTCTGTATTTTCTTTAATTTGGTTGTAATGTTCATAATTTTTAAATGGTCACATAAGAATACTTTCACAAACAATTTAAAAAATCATGAATGAGACACATTGTGTGTTTAAATTTGTTGAATGATAGATTGCTTCAGCTCACCCAAATGTCTATTTTTGTTTTTCTAGAAATCTAACCAGAGTGTGACTTGTAAGTATCCATCAGTTACTCATTTAGTCAATGGTTGATTGGTTGTATCAGATACTGATATTTCTTCTGTTCATTATAGCTGCCACTCTGCCTGGTCTGAGTTCCCAACGCTCTAGTAACTTCTCATTAGTGGGCTCTCACAAGATTACCCTGAATTCATTGGGACAGAGCAAGTTTCCTCTAGACAAGGTATTGATACAGCAAACATCTGTTTACCACACCAATTTTTTGTTTTAAAAGACAATAAATATTGAGTACACTTTTACACTCTTAATTGTCACTTAAGTGGTTAACCAGGAGTTCAGTGGTTGTTTTGTGTTGTTTGCACTGTGGTGTGGTTGTGGTCATGTAACTGGGTCTCTGTCCATCTTTCCTGTTTCTCTGTACTCAGATGAAATTTGAAGGCAAAATCAGGAGACTCCTTGGAGATGAGTTTCAGGAAAAGGTGTCACTCTTTTAACCATAGTCTCTGCCTTTGGTTTAGTGGGCTTTGCACATTTTTATGTTTGTGTGTTTACTGAGTTATTATTGTGTGTTTACCTGTTATTCATCTTTTAACTATTTGTGAATCCCCTGGCCTGTGCAATGGTCAATAAAATGGCCATGTCTTGATTAAGACATTCATAACTTGATTTGGGGGAAGAAAAAAAAAAAAAACATCTTTACAATTGCCTACGTTCAGAATTTTATTACTGAGATATCATGGAATTTTATTTCCAGACCTAGAAAATGTAATGTTATTAATTTAATACATTTGAATAATTTATCATTTAAATAATTAAAATAAATGTAATACTTTTATTCAGCATAAAATAAATGCTTTTTAAGATAAGTAGTTAAAATTAATGTTCTCTAAATGTTACAGTTTTTAAAAAACAAATGGAAAAGTAACTTAAATTTGAACCATTCAGAAATTAAGGCTGTTTTAGAACCTATTCCTTTTGTCTTCAAGCTGTACTGTAAAAATGTAAACAATAGTTCTGCATTTTGACATGCATATCTGTTTTGTGTGTTTGTTTTTTTTTCCTGTGTCGTTACTAACCCATTTGTTACATTGTGCAGGTTCCCTTCCTCTCTCCTCTAGAGGGCCACATCTATCTGCGGCTGCACAGCGAGGGCCATTCTAATGTCCAGCATCAGGGATTTCTGGTAAGTTGGTGGTGGATTTCCCAGAACCTGACTAATGCTTGCTTTGGCTTGTTTTATCACATAGAAAAGGCACTTACCATATCTGTAGGCCCTTGATTCATTTGTATATAAGCAAAAAATGTGAGAATACAGTTGCCAATACATATTTGCAAAGCAAATATGTGAAACCGGTTAGCGGTTTATCTTCACAGTCCCAGTCTGATCCATTTGAATGCAAGTTGTTTGAGAATGGCCGAACTTAGGACACAAGAATATTGCATGTGTTGAATAGTAGAGCTGCAACTGCTTCTCCCTGGTCACTTTAGTACTTTATTTTGTGATTTGAATGATTGATTTCATCTGTTTATGATGTGTGCTTACAGGAAATGCTGTGTTTCTGCTGTGTTTTTGTGAAATTTATGCTCTAAATGTTCTTTCTCCTCATGTAGACCATGTTTGAGGATGTGAGTGGCTTTGGAGCTTGGCAGAGGTTCTACTTCCTTCTGGAAGGAGGACACCTGCTCTACTGGAACTATCCTAATGAAATGGGAAACAAGGTAGGTTTGTGCAATTATGTGTGTAAATAATGTGTATCCTTTTCCTCAAAGTTTTCTTTTAATCTATCTCCTTCTCTTCCAGCCAGCAGATGGCAGTCTGTCTCTCTTTGACTTCTGCAGTGTTAGGCCTGTAGAGCGAGAGTGCTGTGCACGGCCGCACACCTTTGAATTAGTAGAGACTAACACCCTCCAGCAAGAACACAGCCAGACCTTGAAAAAGTAATGCATCCATGAATTTACTAAAAGAAATGTCATCACCCAAATGTTGTTTCACACCTGTATGCCGTGCCATTTTCTGTCGATCACAAAGGAGACATGCAAAGTGCCCGTTTTTGTAGATCTCCAAAAAAAGATCCTCCATCTAGAAAAGGGGGTTGAAATTAGCTTCGCATTTGGACCACAAAACCAATCTTAAGTAGCATGAGTATATTTGTAGCAAGAGCCAAAATACATTGTATGGGTCAAAATTGTTTTTTTTTTTATGACAACAATCATTAGGATGTAAAGTAAAGATCATATTCTATGAAGATATTTTGTAAATAATAATATATCAAAACTTAATTTCTGATTAGTAATATGCATTGCTAAGAACTTAATTTGGACAATTTTTTTTCTTTTTCATCCATGCACTTCTGTTTCATTATGACTTTAACATTTAGTATCAGTGTACAGCAGAGTATTGGTATTAATTCAGATGTTAATTATCTTTTGTTGGGCAGGTGCTGGTTTTCAGCTGACACACGAGAGGAGAGGTCTGACTGGATGGAGAAACTGAATCAGACCTTACTGGACTCTCTAACCTGGAACAGGAAGCCAGTCTCCAGCGATAATAGGGCCAGCATGGTCTCTAACACCGGAAACTCTCGTGAGAGCATCCTGTAACACAACACAAATGTGAACCCTCACCATCTAACACTAAGAAAGGAGATCTCGGAGAAGATCAAGAGATGTGGCACTAAAAAAAAAAAAATACATGAAGAGCTTCTGAAAATAAACTCGGGGGCAGCCAAACAGGACTGTTTTATATAATAGTGTATCATAATCTATATAAATACATATATGCCTGTTCTACTTCGCTATAAGATGCATACATAATACTGGCATATTTGTTAAGATTCCTGATATATCTTATAGATTGTGCTATACTTTAGAATCTCTAAAGGATAGATGAACTTGCCATTGCTATTAATTTTCAGGGAAGCTATGTAGTAAGAGCAGTCTGCTTTGAATGCATGAGGTAAGTCTCCAAAGTTCCTATTTGAATGTTTATTTATCTCCTGCCTCATTCACACAATTGCTCATGATTGAATTGCTTTACATTTTAATGCAATCTGTTTTGGGTTATGCTAATGTATGAGGGTGTCCTTAATTACATGTTATGAAGTTTACTGCATTAGTAGGGAAGCACTACTTTTCTGCCTTCGACTAAAGCTTTTTATGTTTATTGCTTTCTCATTTACTCTGGGAACAATTTATGTGACTGTCATACTGCAGTCTTCATCTAGAAGGGAGAATCGTTTTTATTTGAATGTACAATATATGAAGTACGTTCTGAATCGTATAGCTTATGATTTTTTTTTGGGAGGACAGTTTCATAGTATGCCTCCTTATGATTTGATTTTGAAGAACACTCATTGTTTACTACAAAATGATTTTGGGAGTACTTGGCCATGCATTATATCTCGTGAGGTTAGAAGACAAGTCTGGCCAACATAAACTAAAGCAATTGAGTTTATACTCTAATCTGATGGTCATTTGGGGTTCTTGGGTTAGAATCTGGAATGTGCAAGTATAAGAATAAGAATAACACTACAGAGCTGTTAGTTTGAAAATGCCGTATGGTAATTCATGCTTCCGTGGGGAGAGTCATGTAACAAGCTTATGACTTCTGCAAGGTTTATTTGAAGCTTTAGTAGGTTATATCTGTCTTGAGAAAGAGTTGCCACTCTAGAGGCTGTGAAACTCATGGAAAGTTTCTGTGCCATGTTTGTCCCATATATGTGTTTTTGCCAAGGGTCTCATATGCTATTGCTGTGTTAAACTATATATCCTAAATATCCTGGTAAAGGTACTGTAAAATAAATATGGCTGTTAAAAGCCGGAAGTGTTTGTTTTTCTTTTAAGCTTGTTGGCAGATATTATTGTTTGTTTTAATGTTTCGTATAAGACTTAATTTAAATGTGTGAAGTTGTTGGTTGGTAATTATTTGTTCTATTAAGTATATTTGTACAATTGATCAAATAATTAGCCTTAGGGTTAGTACACCTCAAAATGAAAATTGCCATCACTTACCCATCCACTTATTGTTTCAAACCAGTTTGAACACAAAGAAGATATTTTCAAGAATGTGGATAACCAAACAGTTGCTGGTAGCCATTGACTTCCATAGTATTTTGGAAGCACATGCTGTGCAAGTCAGTGGCTACCAGCAACATTTTGGTTATCTACATTCTTCAAAATATTTTCTATATTCAGCAGAAGAAAGACCCTCAAGTTGTGCTAAACCTGTATGAGTTTTTGTTAAAAGTTTTTTTTTTTTGGGTGAACTAGCCTATTAATTATGGAACAGTTTTATAAAGTGTTACTGGAAAGCTCACCAGATGAGCTGCTGCCAGTATTAAAAAATGTGTGAACCTGTTTACATAGAGCATGTTCATCACAAAAGACTTCTCATGAAGTCATTTTTCCATGATGACATACCAACACTTTTGTTCATCTGTTTGCCCTAAGGTTTGTTGCATCAAAACACCATAAACAGTCTGCATTTTCTTATAAAATATATATTTTATTTGTAAATATTTTGTGAAATCACTTACATGACATCTATGACTGTAGTTTGTTAAAGCTGATATTGAAATGTTACGTGCATGACTCTCACATATGTTGATTTATGCTTTTAAACATGCCAGTATATCTGTCGGAAAGCTTATTGTCCTTTTGATGTAGCTTGCTTTCAGCGCCTTCCCATTAACATGCAAATGCAAGTGCGCACGCACACACACACTTAGATCAGACTTTCCAGTACAGCTTAAGCTGGGAACTGACAAGATAGCAGGCAATACACAGAGGAAAGCATATATTTCTCATTATACTGTTTAGTGTTGCTGTGAACATGAAGTTTACTTATGAAAGTTTCACCTGTGTTTCATGTCTGGTAAGTGTTTTGTCATTTTTTCATCTTTTTGTTTATACATGTTGATGTGAAGATGACACTGTGTGTATTTTGACATGCAAAAGTTTTAAGAATCCAGACAACAGAATTTACTTAATTGCAACAAAATTCTATATTTATTAAATACATATATAAATATAGCTGCAAGCAGCAATTGCGGGGCCAAGCACAACAGGCAGAATGAGGAGCTAAGCATGGCAAGGAGCAGCAGACCGACTGTAACAATGAGTAACTAAAGTCATTTTAGGATGATATCAGTTGAAATGGCTAAAAAACCATAATTACAACCAATAATATAATTTAATGGCTTATCACTTTGACCAGTAGGTGGTGCTGTTTTCAAATTGATGTGATGCGTTCTGTGTGAGGTGACAATGACACACAAATGTTGGTGTCATTATGCCAAAGCGTTACAGATATACAGCCTCAGAATCATTTTGGCATCAAGCCTAAAATCTGTAGTGGCGCTGTACGAAAATGGTTTACTCTATCGACACGAAATCCATAACTTTGAGTCAGGACAGTCCGAAGATGATCTGACTCAATTTTGGTGAAAATCCGATCAACGGTCTAGGAGGAGTACGAACAAGTAAGTTTTGTACATTAATCAAAATGGCGGAAAGGAAGTTCGGCCAAGTATGGTATAATTGGTATGTATGTTGTCGGCATGAGCCAAGGAATATTTTGAGACCAGTTTTATTACATTGGGCTAATGTAATCACAAGTTATTAGCATTTTTGAAAATTTCATTATTAATGTTTAATTAATGATGTATTACTTCTGACCAGCAGGTGGCGCTGTTACCGAATTGATGTGGCGTGGTCAGGGTGTGGTGACAATAGCACATATAAAATTTGGTGTCAATATGTCAAGGCTTTGCAGAGATACAGCCTCAGATGTAGTTTGGCATCTTTCCAGCAAATTCGTTGATGCGCTAAACGAAAACGGTTTCGTATATCGACACGAAATTCATAACTTTTTGCCAGCATGGTCTGAAGATGATCTGAGTCGAATTTGGTGAAGATCGGACTAAGGGTCTAGGAGGAGTTCGAAAAAGTAGGTTCTGTACATTAATCAAAATGGCGGACAAGAAGTTTGGCCAATTTCGGCATATCATGGATATCAGTGTTCTCGGCTTGACCCAAGGAATCTATTGACGTCAGTTTTATTAAAATAGGTTAATGTAAGCTGAAGTTATTAGCATTTTTGTAAATTTCTTTATAACCTTTGACCACAAGGTGGCGCTGCCCCCAAACTTTGAGTACTGTCAGGGCATGGTGCCGAAGACACATACCGAATTTTGTAATGATACCACAATGCGTTTGTAAAATATAGCATTTTTGGACAAAATTCAATATGGCCGACAAAATTGGATATGGTTCGACTCAGCATGATGCACCGAATCTAAAGAGACCAGTTTCATGAGTTTTGGCCTAACTATTCAGAAGTTATAAGCAAAAATAGCCATTTTTCATATCTCCTGACCACTAGGTGGCACTGTTCCGAAACACTGCAGGTAGTCTCAGGTCATGCTTGTTATAACAGACACCAAGTTTGGCCTCAATACGCCAAACTGTTGCGGAGATATAGCCTCACATCCATTTTTGCGTGCTTTTCGTAGAAATCGTTCGCGCGTCATTCGAAAACGGTTTGACTAATCAACTTGAATTCCATAACTTTTTGCCAGCATGGTCTGAAGATGATCTGAGCCAATTTTGGTGAAAATCAGACAAACCGTCTAGGACGAGTTCGAAAAAGTACGTTTTATGAACAAAAATTTATAGAAAAAAAACTAAACCTTACGATTTTTTAATTTTGGACTTCATTCGACTCGGCATGAGCCAAGGATTCAGAGAAAAAAAGAATTTTGATTCTGTGCCTTACGGTTCAAAAGTTATTAGCATAAATTTATTGAAATTTTGGACAGGTGGTGGCGCTAGAGAGTTTGAGTTAGAGACTCCAAATTTGCTATGGTCAATGATGGGACTGTCCTCTATCAGTGTGCCAAATTTCACAACTTTCCCGCAAGCGGTTCTATGGGCTGCCATAGACTCAAGAGCGGAAGAAACGGAAGAATAATAATAATAATAGGAACGCCAACGGATACAATAGGTGCCTTCGCACCTTCGGTGCTTGGCCCCTAATTATTTTTAGTACTGAGCTGTCATGCAAATGAATGCATCAGAATTAATATTTTTGTGTTGCTACGTCACCTAAATGAATTGAATGCAAGGATGTTTTTTTTTTTTACTTCATCTGTTTTAACAGATGGTCTTCACAATCCATGGAGAGATCATACCAGAGTATTTAGCAGCCATTCAACCAGGACAGTTTGTGCTTGACAGGAGAAACATCAACACGCTTGGGCAGGTACATGAGTTACTGTAATATATTTACAAAGGTTTCTTATTTCTCTGATTATTTCTAAAATATGTAGTGGCCTCAAGTATTTGATATTTACATAAAATATAAAATTTGATGCAAAAACAAGTGACATCTATAAACAAATTATTCCAAATTTATCTTAGACATTTTTGCAATTGCATTTAATCTAATGGACATTTTGAGGATTCAAGTCAGTATTTCATCACACTGAAAAAAATTGGTGTGGAAATTTTTCACTTTGAAATTGCTTTGATTTGCTTTAAAATGGCAAGTAACACATTGAGATCAACATGTCTTTTTTTTAAAATAGAAAGACTGAATGGTGTTTTCTTGTAAAACTGCTTTTGTAACCACTGTACTGTAGCTCAAAAGCTTTAAAGCATTTACATATTTATTAATTCGATTTACATTTGTCATTTCAGAATAGCACAACTCCAGAGTCCCATTATATTTTGATGACATTTATTCCCAAGACATCTAACCGTGTGATCAGAAGAAAGAGGGATTGGTTGATTCCCCCTGTCAGTGTTTCAGAAAATGATAGAGGCCCATTCCCACGGCAAGTGGTGAAGGTATATCTTCTTTATGTCCTGTTGTCAGTTCGCACATTATTGTCCTGTTTGCTCTGTCTTTGTTTTAACGTTTCACATCGCAATGTTCTAATCTTTGTTTATATGTTTTGCTCCACAGATGAAGTCCACCGCTGCTGAATCCATGAAAATGATTTACAAAATCACAGGCCCTGGAGCAGATCAGCCACCCATGGGTGTTTTCAAAGTGGAAAAATACACAGGTTGGTTATGGGTCACCAAAAGCCTGGATAGAGAGGAAACTGCAGAATACATTGTGAGTGACCAGTGGTGCTCGAAGAACCTGGATTTTAATGTTAAAACAGTTTGTAACTTTACAGAAGTACTTTGTGTTGACATATTAATATGTGTCTGTGTCCAGCTCACAACTTATGCTTCAACAGAGGATCAAAGCTACACTGAAACCCCTGTCAAACTTATCATCAAAGTTATTGACCAAAATGACAACAAACCTTTGTGTACCCAGAATCCTTTTATGGGAGAAGTCCAAGAAAGGGCAAAACAAAGTAGGATCTGGAGATCATCCCAAGACATATGTTTTAAAAGCGATGCATTTGTTTCTTATAAGATGCCATAACATAAAATACTATGCTTTATGCTCCTATAGATGTGCCTGTCATTCAAGTGACCGCAAAAGACATAGATGATCCAGAAACTGGAAATGCCATTGTGCGTTACAAACTGGTGAGTCAGAAACCCAACGGTGGGGTGTTTCGCATTGACCCAGCCAGTGGAGTCATCAGCCTGGCAACTATGGGCATTTTGGACAGAGAGGTACTAAAACTGTAAATATTCCTATACTGTAACTTTGACTGCACTGCGTGTGTTACTAGCATTACTAGTGTATGTTAGGCTAAATTCTAGTCTGTCTTATCTGATTAATGGAGCATAAGGTCTTATGTTAACTTACAAAGTGATTGAACTTTTATACTAGTTGTTTTTGTGGAAAGTAGTGTTGCACAATATACCGATGTATTGAATGGAGCAGATGCGCAGTTTTGTTTACTACACACACATGCGTGGTGCTCGTGGTGTTTTCAGCCTCTGCCGCCTCAATACATACATAATCTGCTCTGAGAGTCACTTCATGAGTATTTTACTGTTTCTTTTGCGAAAACTATCGTCATATAATATACAAACAAAAACCTAAAGGTCTTCACAGCAACCTGTCAAAATAAAAGTTCGGTTTAATCTGACAGTCAGAAATATATTACTTAATGTAAAGATAGTACTACCACTACTAATAAAATATTAGTAAACAATGTTTAAGGAATATTTACCAGAATTTATTTACCAGAAAATGGTAAATACACAACACAGTATTTCTGAAAAAAATAAATAGGCTATAATTAATGAATCAAGTTTTTATCAGATCTAATTATCCTTTAGAAATTCATTAGACATGCTTAAGATTATTAAAATATAATGAAACGATTAAAATAGAATCCAGAAAATTAATAGAAACTAGAGATTCACAAACAAAACTGAATTTGAGAAAAATAATAAAACGTATTTCATAAGGCCTTAAAAGCATAATTTTTGTTACAATTTTAATAAATTGCTGTTAAGTTCTGCAAATTTCATGATTTCAATTAATTAGACATGCTTTTTGGTTTAAAAAAATGTAATGTAACCATTAAAATAGAGTCTAGAAAAATTTAAATGGAATTTAGGAAAAATTAAACAAATTTATTTTATTTGTCTCTTTGTTTTATTGTAGTTGTGCTTTAGTTTGTTACTTGCATCTAGGTTCTTATTATTAATAAAGGTAAAATAACAAAAAATGACTGTCATGATATAAATTATTGTGAAATAAAATGACTGTATCATGAAATAAGATTTTGCTTTATCCTTTAAGCTAACTTACCAATATAGCAAAGATCTCTACATACCTGTAGGCCCGGCAGTTGTTCACCATAATCCTGTGTTGTGGCACTGGCATTTGATAATTTTTTTTTTTTTTTTTTAAAGGGGGGGGGTGAAATGCTTTGTTTTAACAGATAAAATAACTATGATCTCCATTTGGATCATCTGTTATTCAATTACTTTTCCTGTTGTGCTATGTTTCTCTCGTAGTATCGGTTTAGTAGTAGTACTGTAGTATTTTAGTCAGGTATCGTATCGAAGTCAAAATTTTGGTATTGTGACAACACTAGTGGAAACCGTTATGCATTTAGTACATTTTGGTAAATTTAAATTAAAAAAAAAAAAAGTCACATTCTCCCCAAACTTTAAAATGCTGATGTTGTATAATCTGAACAGACTCAAAATGTGTATGATCTGGAAGTGGAGGCAGCAGATATGGATGGTCATGGTCTTTCTTCCACCTGTACGGTTGTCATCAAAATTACTGATTGCAACGATCACGCCCCTAAGTTCAGACAAAAAATGGTGAGTTCTTTGTTGTTTTGGCTTAAGGCGGAATTCACCAAACACATCTGGTGTTCAACAGTTACGAAACTGTCTGTTTGTGTGTTTTGGCAGTATGCAGGTACAGTACAAGAAAATAAGGCTGGGGAAATTGTTGCAAGGTTGGATGTAACAGATAGTGATGAGCCTTCAACTGCAAACTCAGTGGCAAAGTTCACCATCATCCAGGGCAACGAAAAAGGGTTCTTTAACATCAGCACCGGCCCCAGCGGGATGGAGGGAATCATCACAACATTAAAAGTGAATATACATTCATATATCAAGCTGAATATGTAACACATAGGCTTAGACCCTATGATTTGAATGTTTAAGACCTGATGAAATTGATCATTTTCAGCAAGGATGCATTAAATTGAAAAGTGGCAGTAAAAGACATTTATAATGTTACAAAAGATTTCTGTTTAAACAAGGCTAAAATGTTTTCTAATGATCAGAGATTTTCAAAGAAAATGTATCATTAAGAAAAAATATTATGTGGTGCTGATATATTTTAAGATCAGTCAATGCAAGTTTCTTTCAGTTGAAACAGCTCAGACTTACATTTTAGTCTAGGACTAGGTTTAAGCCTTGTCTGTGAAACCGGGGATACAAGTAATAATATTTCACATTACTGTTAAAAAATGCAGTTTCCTCAGAAAATAAAAATCCATTTGTTCATATATTTTTAGGGTCTGGATTTTGAGCAAAACAACAATTTCTCTCTGGTGGTGGTGGTCGAGAACGAGGTTCCTTTTGCGATTCCTTTGGTCACCTCCACTGCTATGGTCACTATCACTGTGCAGGATGTAAACGAGCCACCTGTCTTTGAGCCTGCAGAGAAACAGATCATGATTCATGAGGACCTCGAAGTGGGCCGCACCATCTCCAAATACACCGCCAATGACCCAGACACTGCTAGAGAGCAGCAAATAAGGTTTTACATAGATACAAACACAAAACAACGCAATCATACCACGTGTCGTATCATAAAACCCCTTTTTTGTATTACCCTGAAGGGTTTTTTATCATGAAATAAAAGTGTTTTATTTGTTAATTGAAATAACTGAAAATGAAATGCAAATATTAGAAAACCTGAACTA
Source organism: Labeo catla (assembly GCA_012976165.1). NCBI lineage: Eukaryota > Metazoa > Chordata > Actinopteri > Cypriniformes > Cyprinidae > Labeo > Labeo catla. The sequence goes on from VONZ01000608.1 coordinate 274,263, forward strand.
AAACATTAGGGAAAAAGAAGTTTAAGCGCTTAACTTAACAAATGGAAATTAAAATAATTAAACTAAACTAAAATAAAAAAAAAAAATAGAATTATTCAAAAAATAATAACAGAAACACATCCAACAAAATTATGGTATTACTATAGGAGCCAAATTTTTGTGTGTTATTGTGTAAGCACAAATTTGTCATGTGTTTATTTCTGCTGTCACACATTGCAGATATAAGTTGCTTCAAGACTTTGCAAACTGGCTGGAGATCACAGAGGACACTGGACTCATCAGAGTCAAGAGCTCACTGGACAGAGAGGCCTCGTTCATAAGAAATGAACAGTACACAGTCTTGGTAATGGCATATGACAATGGTAATTTAAATACATCTCTAAATGCTTAAAGACTAGGAATATTTCACTCCAAAATGAAAATTTTCTATGATTTTACTCATCCTCAGGCCATCCACGATGTAGATGAGTTTATTTCTTTATCAGAACAGGTTTTTAGCATTGCTTACCAATTAATCCTTTCCAGTGAAAGGGTGCCATCACAGTTAGAGTCCAAACAGCTAATAAAAACATCACAATAATCCACAAATAATCCATTTCTCCAAATTTGTTTGAAACAAACTCATCTACATCTTGGATGGCCCATGGGTGAGATTTTCAGCAAATGTTCATTTTTGGAATCAAAATCTAAAGCTAAAAAGTTTGAGCTTGTGCCCATCATTTACTATGCTTTTGTTTGTTTTTTTAAATCTGCAGACTGCTTTTGATTTTTGGCAGGTAGCACTGACTCCTCCGGACTGTAAATTAGAAAAAAACAGGGCAAAAGTCAAGTAGTGTATTCAAACCCTTCAGATAGTCCACGCTAAAATCATATTTCTGTCGTCTGCACGTTCTTGTTTTACTCAAAACACATCTGATGTTGGCTTAAGACAGATTGTGTGGACTGCTTTATTTATTTATTTTCATAGATGATGAGCCTGCCACAGGAACCGGCACATTAGTGATTAAACTGATGGATGTTAATGACAACGCACCAGTACTGGAGCAGCGCAGTGTCTCGATGTGTCTCACAGAAACCAAGCCCATCCGTCTGACCGTCACAGATCCAGACGGGCCTGAAAACGGCCCTCCCTTCACCGTAAAGCTACTCACAGAGAATCACAAAGAATTTCACAGCAACTGGACTATAATCAGCAACTCCAGCAGTAGGACTGGTTCAGCTCACATTACGTTTTACTAATCTGTTATAAATATAGTGGATATCTTGGTTACACTTTATTTTAAGGTGTCTTTGTTACAGTATTACTAAGTAATCATTTTTAAGTACATGTGCTTGCTATATGGTTAGGTTTAGAATTAGGGTTTGGCTTAGGGTTACTTGCATGTAATTATGCATAATTAATTATTATAATAGTAAGTGCATCTAACGTGTGACAAGGACGCCTTAAAATAAAGTGTTACCGATATCTCTCACTTATTCTCTCCCTTTCTTTCTCAGGCAATGTGGTATGGTTGAAGCCACTCATAAGTCTGGCTCTTGGCAAATACAGCGTGGCAATGCGTATATACGACTCTAAGAGTGTTTTTCAGGACTCTTCTATCACAGTGGAGGTGTGTGACTGTAAGGGTGATGACGTAACCTGCTCCAGTGGTATATATGCTGCTGCTGCTGGCGTCACTCTGACAGTCTATGTGCTAGTGGCCATCTTATGCTTTCTTGGTAAGCAAACAACCTATCATAAGTGTTATTATTATTATTATTATTATTGTATTTTAATATGTATCTTTGAGTCTTATTTTTACTTTATTTTAATATATATAATAATATATATTGTTTTATTTGCATAATATAAAATGTGTTTAATGTTGTTTGCCAAGGGTTTTGTTTGATCAAAATAAATTAATACTGTATTTCAATGTATACTAACAATGTATATTAACTGTTTAGTAAATCTCTTGTAAAATGTGCAAAGCTGAATTTTCAAAAGAACAGCATGTATTTAAAATAGTCAAGACTTTTACATTGTTGTAAAAGATTGCTGTCAATTCTGATCAATTTAATGCCTCCTTGGTGGGAAAAAAAATCTAAATTATATATATGTGTGTGTATATATATATATATATATATTTATACACACATATGTATATATATATATATGTGTATAAATATATATATATATATATATATATATATATATATAAATACTGATGCTGGCCTTTGCAGTCACTACTAATATTAGTGCTTATGATGATGTCTTCTTGTCTATAGTGCTGTTACTGTTGCTTCTTCTCCTGAAGAGGAGGTGTGGGAGAAAAGTTCAGTGGGAACAGTTCAAAGTGACACAAGAAGACAGGGACAATATTTTAAGTTATAATGAGGAAGGAGGAGGGGAACAGGACCAGGTACACATCCTCTTTTACATAGCATGTTTAGTTAACTTTTCTTCTGTCAAGTCTTACTGTACTCAGTGTTTATGTTGTGTATGTACATGTGTGTGACAGGAGTTTGATATGGTCCTGTTGTGCAGCAGACCAGAGGTTTTCTCTACCGATATTGCCCCGATGGCCTCACCTACGGCCTTCTTTCGGCAGCTTCCATATGAGAATGAAGATATTGAAAACTTCATTTATGAGGTGCGTTTAATAAGAGTGTATATGTCCATAAGAGTCACCATGATTTCTGCGAGTTCAGCAGTCTTGTTGACCCTGGGTTTGGATCAGAGGTTTCATGCATGTGTAAAAGTATAAGTTTCATGCATGCTAAAATACTGGACTCTGTTTATGCAGAATTTGCACACAGCAAATGATGACCACTATGTGGCGCCGTATGACTCCGTGCTGGTGTTTGCTCATGAGGGTGAGGGGTCTGTAGCCGAATCTCTCAGTTCTGTGCAGTCGTCCATCAGTAATGAAGATCAGGACTTCCAGCATTTGCAGAACTGGGGACCTCAGTTCAGGAGACTGGCTGACATGTGTGCTGGAGATGAGTGATATGTGCTCTAATCACTATATAGGAGTAGTCATATAAGGGTTACCAAAATGCTGTAAATCATTAAAGAAATAGTTCTTCCAAAAATGAAAATGTGCTGAAAATTTGATTCTCCTTCAGGCCATCCAAGATGTAGATGAGTTTGTTTCTTCATAGGATTTGGAGAAATTTAGCATTACATCACTTGCTCACCAATGGATCATCAGCAGCGAATGGGTGCCGTCAAAATAAGAGTCCAAACAGCTAATAAAAACATCACAGTAACCTACAAGTTACAACCTACATGTTAACTGATGGAATGGAGTGGTGTGGATTACTTGTTGATTATTGTGATGTTTTTAATCTGTTTTGACTCTCATTCTGACGGCACCCATTCACTACACAGGAGCAAGTGATATAATAATAAATTTCAAATTAATTAATTTTCAGTAACAAGCTGTGAGGGATCAATTTTGATTGTGTTTGAAAGTATATAGCTATGTTGTAGCCATATATCTTGTTTTTCTTTTCTTTTTTTATTTCTTGTTTCTCATTCTTGTAATTTACAATCTTTTGTTTGATCAGAGAAAATGTTTACACATTTTATTTCTGCATTATGCAACTGAAGCTGTTGAATTGACTGAATGTACGTAAGATAAGCACCTGTTTATTTTTTTGTTCTGCATGTGTTTACTTGTTTACTGAACATTTGACTTTGGTTCAATAGAGTAATTTATCTCATTATATAATTGTTTTTTGCTTTTTATTGCATACAATGCATAATGTTCATTTAATTATCAATAAACACTGCTTTAGCAATATATATAATTTGTATGCTTTTTAAACATTGTTTTATTGTAATTTAGAATTAGAATTTATAAAGCATACTTTAAGCTGTAAGATTCATATAAACGAATATGAAACTATGACTCTAAACAACCTTTGATCAGATCCTGACAAATCGCAGATTATGACTCTCCCTATTGGGCGTGCTTTAAGTGCACGACCCTGAGAAAGAACTTTGACCCTGTGTTTCAAGAAGACGGATCTTCGTCTTGAAGTGAATCCATATATTTGAAGGCTTGCTGGCTTGTTTTGCACTGTTTTAGAAAGGCGTTTCATATCTAATGCCCGGGGTTCCAGAGGTAAGTTACACATTACTTCACTTGTATATCTATAGCAGTCACTTCAGTAGTGTAGTAAATCATTAGACATCGAGCTTGACTGTAAATGCTATGGTATATGTAAATTAACCAACCAGATGAACTACACAACAAAAATTCAAAATCAAATCCAAATTAAGTCCATTTGCTTTCATGTTTACTCATGATGTTACTTCTTTTGTCCACAGACGACTCAAAACATGTTCCAGGAAGGGCTGCATCAAGTGTTTTTTAAGGAACGCCCTTTGCCCAACCCCATTCCAGCTGACGAGTCAACAGCTGTTGAGCCGATGGAAGACAGACTGGTCCGCTGGTTTGGGACAGTGGTCAACACCCGCTTCGTCCTGGCTGGGGTAACAAAATCTAGTTTTTCAGATGCATTTGAATGAAATCCGAGAGCTTTCTGACCTTGCATAGACAGCAACGCAACTGAAATGTTCAAGGGTCAGAAAGGTAGTAAGGACATCAATAAAGCAGTCTATGTGACATCAGTGGTTCAGCCTTAATTTTATGAAGCCACTAAAATACGTTTATTTTGTGTGTGTGCAAACAAAACAAAAATAACTTTATTTCAACAATTTCTTCTCTTTTGTTTCAGTCTTTGACACACTTTCACATAAGTACCACAACACGTGTGTGGTGCTGACAGGGTTGCCAAGTTTTTACAACAAAACCCACCCAATTGTGTTCCAGGGTGTAAAATACATGTTTTGGCAGGGTTCCTCTGGTAAAATTTGCATTAATATAAATACGATATTTAGCATTAATATTGATAAATATTGTGTTATTGGGGGCGCTTAAACCCACAGACATTAAAATCAACACTGCGTTGGCCACGTTCACACTGTCAGTTTTTGGGATTGAGAACCGCATTTACTTACAGGTGTGAGTCTCAAAATGTCCCGTTCAACAGCAGCAGAATACGGTTGTCAATATCGTATTTGAGGTCCTTAATACGGTTACGTTCACACACAGTACGGTTATTTACAGGTTTGACAACCGTATTCCATAACCAAACTCACACCTGTAAATTTTCAGGACTCACAACCGCATTATTGGAACACACGCGCTGTGTGAACAGAACAGAACAGGACTGGACAACTAGCAGTGTGAACGTGGCCTGTGTGAACCTGCAACGGGAGTCAAGCAGTATTCTTTAAGAGTAACCATAGCAACAGTGACTAAAACAGTGATATCAAAAATGGCGACGTTCGTAAAACTGAAAGTATTACCAGTTTCTGACACGACATAAGTCCAATCGAGCCGGGAGTTCATCCATCAAATCATCATTAACGACAGCAGCTTTTAAATTTGTTTGGAAGCATTTAAGTCGCGTGCAGAACACAAAACTGACGGGAGGGAGCGGCTCCGGTGAAAACTGCATGTAAAACTTTCAGATGACAAGCAGCTCATTTCTCCGTCACTGTAAGTTACCGAAAGCACACAACAAACTTTAGACGCGTGTTTGTGCGGCAGAGCGGCTCTCTCACACTGAATGACGTGACAGACAACTAGTTGTCCTGTGCTGTTCCGTTCACACAGCGCGTGTGTTCCAAGAATGCGGTTGTGAGTTCTGAAAACTTACGGGTGCGAGTTCCGTTATGGAATACGGTTGTCACACCCGTAAATAACCGTACTGTGTGTGAACGTAACCGTAATACGGACTCAAATGCGGTATTGACAAGCGTTTTCTGCTGCCGTGTGAACGTTGCCTATATGTTAAAGTGCCCCGATTCTATGGGAAAACTGAGGACTTGGCAACACTCTGCTTATGCTGGAGCCAGTTAATAATGGCAGTATATATGTATTTGTTTATATATATTTTTGACTTTGTAGCCAAATTCTTGATTTTGTCCCTCTTTTCTCTTTCTCTTTCAGATTGTTCAGCTTTTCTGTGCTTCCTTCTGTATTCTCTGCACTTTATCCTATACTTGTTTGACTTTCAGCTGTTCTGCGTCTATGACAGCTCCAGTATGGTGTGGCCTGTGTGTAAGTGCTCCAGTTAACATTTCTGGTTTCAAATTTGAGTCAGTAAATCAGATTAAAGCAATGAACAGTCTGACATTCTACAGTAGTTACTAATTAATATTATTATTATTATTATTATTATTATTTTTTAATATCTGTGTTATATATCTGTTTTTGTCTCAGTATATAGCCACCGGCTCACTTGCAATTGACTTACAAAGGAAACCCAAAAAAATCAAAGTAAGCTTGTTTTATGTCTGTCTTCAGTTTTTTATAGCCTTGATCATTTTCCTTTTTTTTTTTAAACATATTTTGATTAAATACTTAGCTTGAAAAATGTACTTATCCTGCCTTACTTTAAAATAAATGTCACTTGGTTTGATATTTTGTTGTCTAATGGAATGACATATATTTACATCTAAATCAAATATTTATTGTCTAGTTTAGGATATGTATTTGTATATTCTTGGCATTTCATGATAATAGGCTTCTTGTGTGCTTGTTTGAGTAAAGTGAGATCTCTGCTGTTTTAGGTCATGACTCTGATGGGCCTGAATATCTTCAACTTGCTGTTTGCAGTTTGTTCTTTTATCACCTTCTTTGTCAAATCCTCACTAATGGAAAGAGCCACCCCTCAGCAGGTGTGTGTACAGAGACTCTGCCACTCAATAATGCACTCGAATTTACCAATGAAATGAGTTCATGGTCTCTTTCCATCTCTCTCTCTCTCTCTCTCTCTCTCTCTCTCTCTCTCTCTCTCTCTCTCAGCGTGTTGGTGTGTATGTGCTGAAGGGCAGTGGTATCGTCGCCATCCTCCAGTGTATGTTAGCAACCATATACATGCTCTTTCTGATTTGGAAAGGTATGAAGTCCTACAGTGGCCTCTACAGACAAGACTACATCACTGTAATGCAGGTACAACATTCACACATTAAAACTATTAAGTGTAATTTTAATACAGGGTTTCTGTGGGTCTTAAAATGCAAGTAAATTCTCCTTTTCACAAATTAAGGTCTAAAACTATAATAAATTGGGGCAGAAAGTCTTAAATGTTCAATGCATTACTAAAAATGAACATCTTCCTCAGTATTTTTTTGTTTTCCAGTACAAATGTGTAAACATTCTTAAATCAAGATGTATTTGAGATGCAACATAAAACTCTCTGAAAAACTGATCACATGCTTAAAACAAGAACAAATAGGTCAATGAAAAATGGAAACTTGTTTTTGCTTTGAATTAAACTGATTATTCTGAGCTGATTTGACTTCTCAGACAAAGAGACTTTTTATCTTGTCGTTTTATTTCTTAAGTTAATGTGTCTTGATTTAATATCTTCAGACATTTGCACTGGAAAACAAGACCTTTAATGTTTGTTATATAATTAATGTAGTTAATATAATATAGTTAAATCTAATCTCTGTTTGTCTTAGCGCTCAGATGAACATGCAGATCCACTGCTGGAAAACGAACAGTTCAGCCTTTGAATGCTCACTGTGTAAAATCAGGAAATGTGTGCAAACAAATATATGGGTTATTTTATTTTATCAAGTGGTTAAATACATTTTTAAGCATTTACACCCAGGTTTACAATGACAAATAACAGTGACATTGCAAACATATATATATACACACACACACACACACACACACACACACACACACACACACTACCTATTACCATTTGTGAAAATTCCAAACAGTAATAATTTATAAGTTACATTTAAGGTGTAATTTATATACATTCAATACATATGCATGTAATTTGTGAGGATCACATGGATCCAATCAATGATTTTGTATATTTATATATTTATGTACAATTATATGTGGTTATGAAATTGTGTCTTAAGATGCGTTTTTTGTGCCATTGCTGAAAATCATACTATTCATTCTGTGAAAACATAAGATTAAAATTGAGCTTGTTTACTTTCTTTGCAGTTGTTAAAGGGATACTTCACCCAAGAATGAAAACCCTGATATTTTAAAGACTGCTGGTAACCAAACAGTTGCCGGTAGCCATTGACATCCATAGTATGGCTACCATCAACTGTCTGGTTACCAACATTATTCAAAATATCTTCTTTTGTGTTTAACATAAGAAAGAAACAGGTTTGAAACCCTTATGGAGTGAGTAAATGATGACTGATTTTTCATTTTTGGATGAACTTTTCCTTTAAGGGTCTGATGCACAATTAATTAGTGGACATTGTTTTAAATAGAAAAATAATTATGCAAATGATTGCATAATCAAAATGTTATAACTAACAACTTATGAAATGACTTGTGCATAGGCAGGGAAAAATAACATCAGCCAATAATGTCATAACCTATTTTTTTTTACAATCAAATACCAATTGATTTGGTCCTGGTTTACATTATTTTCTCATGAATATTCTGTTTTACTTAGGAATGTGTTATTACATAAGTTGCATTGTGAATGCTGTTTCATGTTGTCTAATACAGTTTTTACTCTCTTAATACATCATTTAATGTATCCTTGTACATCTTGCACAAGATACTGAAAATTAATGTGGTTATGATTATTAATGTGTCTGAAAGAGATGAGATTTTACTAAATCTACTTCAGACTTTGCCCACACACACAAACATGCACACATGTACACACAAATGAAAGCAAACCACTGAACATTTACAAATGCTCACACACATACACATAAAGCTTCATTTCTTGCTCAGTTCAGCATCGATGTCCTCTTCAGGTTTAAGTGCGTGCCATTGGGCGATGGGTCTTCTTGGATTGGCTAACATATCTGACCAATGACGTTGCTCCGTTCCTGTGCTGTTCAGTCCAATGAAAACCTTTCCAATGGCATCATTCTTCCCAATTTTGTCATAGTCCAGGACTGTCACCACAATCTGCACTTTCTATATGGAGACAGAAGAATAGTCAAGAAACATTAATGTGTTCAATTTCAGAAAGGAACAGAATTTAAACTCTACCTGAATCTGCTCAGATGGCACTTCGAAGCTAAATGATTCGTTGTAATACGGGTTCAGTGTGTTCTTCTTAATTGTGGTTTTCTTTTTCTTCTGCCTTTTGCCGTTCTGCATCAAGTGAATTTTTACATATGGATCTGTAGAACAGATAAGTAATTTCAGAATCATTGAACCAGGGGGAATGACATTTCAGATATGTATTGTGAAATGTGTCAGTATATAATTGGTAATTTTTCCACTCACCCGAGAGACCACCCACATCCATTTTTTTGAGGTTTTTGGCCTCCAGAACGACAACAGTCAGCTTTCCAGCAGTCGGCACATAACGCAGAGACAAGCAAATATCACCTAACCGCTCGTGCTGTTGAGTCAACAACGAAAAGTCAGGTATTATTTCACTCTTCATCCTGAAATCAACACATTTCTGCAGAATTCAACAGCCAAAGGACCAAACAACTTTAGAACCGTGCCAAAGGCAGAAGCAAATGTAAGGTTTTAATTCATATTTAAATTTGGCAATAAGGGATATAAATGGAATGCATATAAAAATACATCTTGAAATTTTATTATTCAGTATGAATTACCTACTGTATATATGCTGTACTTGCATAATACACTACCAGTCAAAAGTTTTTGAACACTAAGTTTTTTAATAAAGTCTTCTGCTCACCAAGCCTGCATTCATTTGATCCAAAATACAGCAAAATCAGTAATATTGTGAAATACTTTTACTATTAAAAATAACTGCTTTCAATTTGAATAAGTTTTAAAATATAATTTATTTCTGTGATCAAAGCAGAATTTTCAGCATCATTACTCCAGTCTTCAGTGTCACATGATCCTTCAGATATACTCTAAAATGCTGATTTGCTGTTCAAGAAACATTATTATTATTTTTATTATTATTATCATCATCATCATCATCAATATTTAAAACAGCAAAGTACATTTTTTCAGGATTCTTTGATGAATAGAGAGATCCAAAGATCAGCATTTATCTGAAATAAACTTTTGTAGGATTATACACTATACTTTTCAAAAGCTTGTCAGTATAATTTGGGGGGAAAATAAAATATGGAAATTAATACTTTTATTTAGCAAGGATCCAAAAGTGATGTTAAGACTTTTATAATGTTACAAAAGACTATTTCAGATGAATACTGTTCTTCTGAACTTTCTATTCATCAAAGAAACCTAAAAAAATTCTACTCGGCTGTTTTCAACATGATAATAATAAATGTTTTTTAAGCAGCAAATCAGAATATTAGAATGATTTCTGAAGGATCATGTGACTGGAGTAATGATGTTAAAAATTAAGCTTTGAAATCACAGGAATAAATTACATTTTAAAATATACCCAAATAGAAAGTAGTTATTCTAAATAGTAAAATATTTCAAAATTTTACTGTTTTTGCTGTACTTTGGATTAAATGCAGGCTTGGTGAGTAGAAAAGACTTTATTAAAAAATTAAAAATCTTGCTGTTTAAAACCTTTTGACTGGTAGTGTTATAATACAAATGTGTTATAATACATTTTTGTTAAATTCTAATAAATTAATACAGTTAATCAATGTATTTGTTTTATTGCAAAACTCCATTGCAAATTCCATTGTTTTGTGTCATTCCACCATGAGTTGAACTATGATATATGACCAGTTCAATTCAATTCAAACTCATAAATTTTTCAGATGCATGTATTCAAGATTCCCTTCTTCACTCATACCTCCTCTTTCTCAGCTTTCTGCAGGTCTCTCCACTCGTCTGTAAGATAACTGAAGTCCACCTTATTCATATGCATCCTCACATCCCCAATAGCATCATGTTTGGAGAAACGGTCAAAGTCATATACTGTCATGACCAGGGTCTTTCCTCCAAGCTCTGCATATGGAACCTGTAGACAGAATATCACGCTGTTATGCAATTAAAAGCATTATAGTCCCAACAGCACATTGTGAATTTGTATGCTGTGACCTCTATAACATTCCTGCCATGAAAGATTTTAGTCAAGTGGATTATAAAAATGTACCTTAAAGGTGAAGTGCTCATTAAAAGTCGGATCTAGTGTTTTGCGGTGAACTTTTGTCTCAAACTTTTTCTTCTTGTCAGGGAGGAGGTAGACTTTCACATACGGATCCGAAGTGCCGCTCATATCCATAGCAGCAAGACCTTCCGCCTCGATCACACCTACAATTAACTGAACAAGAAAATTAATTCCAGTGATTCATAATTTTAATTTTAAAATGAAGTCTGACATTACAATAAAAGCCCCCTGCTGATAAAACCTCTGCCGAAGCAACTTTCTCTTGTTATTATGGATTTTGCTGACTAAATTAACACTGGTCGCTGATTTGTATTCATACCGCGCTGTCAGTGAAGTTGTAGTCAAGGGTATAATGAAGTTTTCCAAGTTTTGCAGCCTCTTTAGACTCAGAATCGTCTTCCTTGGTGTCAGAATCAGTGCCGTGATGAACAGCCTGTAAATACAACCATCCAAATGCCAGTCATTACAATGGATACGTCAACAAAATTCAATTTGAATTCATAAAATGGTTTTCTTTAGAAAAACGAGTGATTTACACATAATTTGATTAATTAATGGGGCCAATCTAGGGGGGTTTCCTCTGAGGAGGAAAGGGTGTCTGCACAAAATATTAGATGAGAAAAATATTACAAAATGTAACTTTATAAATTACTCGTTTTTCTAAAGAAACATTGTCCAACAGCCATACCAGCTGATAAAGTTACAGCGGGACTCTCTCACGTCCCCTGAGCCCACTGAGTTTTAACGGACCCCTAAAGCACGATATGATTGGATATTACTGTTTATGCTCGGCTGTAATTGGTTCATTCGATAAATCCCGCCTCTTGTGTTCGTGCGCGTTCGTTAATCAGCATAAATAAACAATATAATGGCGTTAATGGGAAGAGTAGTTTCAAAAAAGTAAGTAAACAGCTCACATACTTGGATATAATTACTTTGTTACGTCAAAATATGACTTAAAATGGCCTGAAAACATGATCTGTGGGGGTTTTTAGTGAGTAATCACCCAGCAAGCAATTTTTGGTCTAAAAAACGTATATTAGCCGTTGAAACACAGCCTAGACGTCTAGGCTAAAATAAGGTTGTCATTGGGCTGTCAGTGAAAATTTAATAGACGTCTAAACATAGCCCTAGAATAGACTATAAATATATATATATATATATAAATATAGAAATAAAACCAAACACCTTGGAAACGCTGTTGACTTTGCTTACATGATGAAATATCATATATCTCACAAGTATTTTGCCAAAAAATGACATGTAACTAAATTCAAGATTATTTGGTCTAGAAGTGGGTTACAAATAGCCGGACTATATCGGGTCTATAGTTAAACTAGACGTTGAAATGACGACTATTGCTTGCTGGGCAGCTTGGTGAAAAAGTAAGTTAATCTCCATGTCTGTGACAATATTAAGGAGCTTTGATGACTGATGATCCGAAAAAATCAAAACTACTTTAAAGTTAACTATTAAAAAGAATATCTTAACATAAGTTCACAAATAAAACTTTTTGTTTAAATGGTTACTGCCTTGAGTTATTATTTTGGAGTAAATATAAAATGCTTAAAAATGTAAATTGGCTTTAATAAGTAGAATATTGATTACATTGTTAATGTTTTTCTTTCTTTCATTCATTTTCCAATAGTGTAAGTAATGTTTATTTAACCAGAAAAATATGACTGGGACATGAATATATAATGTATAAAATTGGGCTCTAATATACTATTCTATTCAAATGTGTCAATAAATTCATTGTAAATATGTTCTAAAACATTACAATGTGTTAAATTATATATAAAAATATATATTATATATCCGTTATTTATTATATATAATTTATTAATAACATTTTTACTATAGAATTTTTGACTATTCAGTGTGTTAAATCTCTTTTTTTTGGCCCATTTTATTTGCACATCTGAATGTAAGATGTTGTTTTTCCCACTTCCAGCCCTTGTTAACTATTATATGTAAGCTGATTATATGATCATATACAAAATAGTTATCAAGGCTGATGTTGTTTGGCATTGCTAAACTGTGCTCGGAAAAAAAGTGCTAAGAAATTATTTGTGAATATGTGACCCTGGACCACAAAATCAGTCCCAGTGATTTACAAATAACCTGAAAGCTGAAAAGAAAAGGTTTCCATTGATCTATGGTTTGTTAGGATAGGACAACATTTGACTGACATACAACTATTTGAAAATCTGGAATCTGAGGGTGCAAAATCTAAATAGAATGAGAAAATCACTTTAAAGTTGTCCATATGAAGTTCTTAGCAATGCATATTACTGATCAAAAATTAAGGTTTGATATATTTACGGTAGGAAATTTACAAAATATCTTCATGGAACATGATCTTTACTTAATATCCTATTGATTTTGCCATAAAAGAAGAATCGATCATTTTGACCCATACAATGTATTTTTGGCTATTGCTACAAATATGCCTGTGCTACTCAAGGTTTATTTATGTTGTATGTTATTTATAAATTTATTTGTATACATTCTATATTTATATAACTAAGTTAAATACTTTACATATTTAATGAATTTGAATGAATTATTAATTTAAAAGTAAAGATGTATAGAAATTCTAGTGAATTATTAATTTGTCTAATAATTTGTACCTGTTTTGTTCCATCCTCTTTCACATTTGACATGTTGATAGTGTTCTTTTCATTTTTCTCTTTTCCACCCTTGTCTTTTTTCTTCTTAAATATCATCTTCTTACAGAAACACAGGCAGCAGCTGAGCGTGATGAGGACGATGAGGAAGCCGAGGGCCACCACAGCCCAGGATGGTACTGAAACAACACACACACAAAAACAACAATAAATACACAGGTGCGTGAGTGTTTATATGTGAGAGACAGACACTATACTCACATGGGACTTTATGAAGCTCATTCAGAAACTTGCTTCTGATGCTATGAGCTAAACTCTCTGCGGTTGTAGTTTGAGCATGAACAACCGTGGGTGGAGAACTCGTGGGTCCAAGTACTTTTGATTCATTCAGTGCTGAAGATGCTGGAGACGAAGAAGGACCAGCCAGTAGAACACCATCTTCATGCATTCTGAGGATAAAGTGTGTTATCTGAAGATTTGCATTTGACTTTATAAAGTTGTGAACTTTCAACAACCTTTGGCATTTGCACAGATGATAGTGAGCATAATGCTGATGCGCTGGAAGCTCATTATAAGGTGTAAAGGCAAAGGCAGGTTCACATTCAGCGCACACAGCAGGTGACATGATGCTCCTTAACCTTGGATTATTTTGAGAAATGCTGAGTAGGAATTTATTGATTTTCTCTCTATTTACAGTGAAATGAGACACAGAACGCCAGTGACACTGATACCTCTGAGACACATTGATACCCCTGACTCAATCTTATACCTGAATATCTAACACAAATAATACTAAACATGCTTTTATACAGTATACTGTATACACAACACAAATTCAATACCACCAAACAGATGCAAACCTCAAAAGCATACATAAATTCAAAGCTTTATACAGTTAAAAATGCATGCATAAGCTTTATGTGTTTATATGCACATAAAAGTTCACTATTAATATGTGTAATCTAAGGACTGCAAAAGTCACATACGACATTTCAGGAGGAAGAACGCTTACCTGCAGCTCTGATTTGTTAAGTGCACTCGACAGGCAGGTTATCTGAATTACTATGAAGAAAGAACAAAATGAAAGAGAGAAAACTAAGATAATTAAACAGAGATGTCTTGAGCGTCTTGGCTAGACTCCTCGTTTCAAAAGAAAGAAACTTTCAAGATGTTCAACTGAGTTTAACGCTGCTAGAGAGACAATGAGAGGGGGGAGAGAGAGACTGACTGAGAAGCATCCAATTGCAAGCTGTGCAGCAGTGGGTGGAACCATATGGATATTATGACGAAGGTTTTTAATGAGGGATGTAGAAACTATTTGAAATACAGGGGTCACATTAAGATGCCAGCACTGGTTGTTTCCCAAAATATCTACATCCAAAGAATATAATAAAAGCCATATTTTGGCTCATGTTTTAATTTTTTGCACACACTATTTAGAATTGTATCATGTATCAGACTCTACCAGTCAAAAGTTTTTGAGCAGTAAGATTTTTAATGTTTTTTAAAGACGTTTCTTCTGCTCACCAAGCCTGCATTTATTTCATCCAAAGTACAGCAAAACCGGTAAAATTGTGAAATATTTTTACTATTTAAAATAACTGTTTTCTATTTGAATATATTTTAAAATGTAATTTATTCCTGTGATTTCAAAGCAAAATTTTCAGCATCATTACTCCAGTCTTCAGTGTCACATGATCCTTCAGAAATCATTCTAATATGCTGATTTGCTGTTCAAGAAACATTATTATCAATATTTAAAACAGTACATTTTTTCAGGATTCTTTGATAAATATAAAGATCCAAATAAAAAGCTGTTGTAACATTATACACTATACCATTCAGAAGCTTGGATTATAGAAATTAATACTTTTATTTAGCAAGAATGCTATAAAGTGATGATAAAGGCATTTATAATGTTACAAAATTCTTACTTTCTATTCATTAATCATATTATTTATATTCATTAATAACAATAATAAAAAAATGTTTTCTGAACAGCAAATCAGAATATTAGAATGATTTCTGAAGGATCATGTGACAGATTATGCTAAAAATTCAGCTTTGAAATCACAGGAATGAATTACATTTTAAAATATATTTAAATAGAAAACAGTTATTTTAAATAGTAAAAATATTTCAAAATTTTACTGTTTTTGCTGTCATTTGGATCAAATAAATGCAGACTTGGTGAGCAGAAGAGACTTCTTTCAAAAACTTTTGACTGGTAGTGCATAATTTATGTATTAAATATGAATCATAATTTATATTTTATGTATAATTTATGTAATAAATATAATTATATCTTACATAATTTATAATAATATATAATTTATCTACTTTATGCATAATATATCTTACATATTTTAAAACCCTAAAAAGTTTTATTTTATGGTATAATTCACTCATTGTATACACTGCAGTAAAGGTTTTAAAGTTTATTTAACAGATTTTTACTTAGCATATTTTATTGAATCTGAAATTATGAAATGCGCCAGGAACGTTTTATGGAACGTTTTTCTATGAAAAGATATCAGAAGTTTTATTAAATATTTATTTCATATGTTGTATTATTAATACAAGACTCTTCCACCATCTGTCCGGTAGGTGTCAGTATATTCCGCTAAGTTTACTTGAAGAAAAAACAGATGGTAGAAGAAGAGTGTCGCCTGGATACTGCATGAAGCTTGAGGATTTTTAACAGATTAGAAGGTTATTATCGTTTCGAGATCATTTTACACAGTTTTGTTGGGTTGTATGGCTTTGTTTCGATCCAGTTCTTTTGGTTTCATGTTTTTTTTTATTTCTTATGTATATCCAACTGTGTAATTCGTCATATGACGAATTCACAGGTGTTTTATTATGCATCTGACAGTATCACAAAAGTGCTACTGTTTAGACAAACGTACACAAGTTTGCTTGTTCCTTAGAAACGTGTTTTACTTAATGTATCTGTCCTCATATATTGTTGATGTGCTTGATGTGTGTTTTTGTTTAATACATTCTCTTTGTTAGTGTCAACAATGTTGTTTTGTGTGTGTGTAGATGCAGGAGGAGCGTGTGTCTCTGCAGGTGTGTATCGGTGTGGTTGGAGCGCTGGAGTGTGTAGTCCGCCGTTGTTACGGTCCAGACGGTGGAAGTGTGCTGTTCACTCGAGACACCGGAGAAACTCTCATCACCAGACATGGACAACGCCTTCTTAGCACACTACACCTGCAACACCCCATGGCCAGGTATCCATACTACTCATTATTTTAAAAATAAAAAAGGAATATACATATTTACTGCTCATAACTGCTAGACCGGAATACAAGCTAGCAAACCACACCTTATGATTTTTTTTTACTCACCAAGGCTGCATTTTTAAAAAAAAATCAAAAATACAGTAAAAACAGTAATATTGTGAAATATTATTACAATATAAAAAAGCTGTTTTCTATTTAAATACATTTTGAAATATTTGATGCAGAGCTGAATTTTCAGCGTCATTACTTCAGTCTTCAGTGTCACATGGTCCTTCAGAAATCGTTCTATTATGCTGATTTGCTTTTCATATTTTGTGGAACCGGTGCATGATTCCAGGATTTTTTGATGAACACAAATTTAAAACAACAACTTATTTGAACTAGGTTTATTTTTTTATTTTATTTTATTTTTTACAATGTAACAATCTTTATTTTGAATATTGATCAATTTAATATAAAAATAAAAAAAAGGTTATTGCAACTTTTTATCTTACAGTTCTGACTTTTTTCCTCATAATTGCGTGATATAAACTTTGTGAGTTATAAAATCAGAATTGTTAGATATAAACTAAATTCTGAGAAATAAAGTCAGAATTGCATGACAAACTCATAATTGCGAGTTATAAAGTCAGAATCCTTAGATATAAACTCAATTCTGAGAAATGAAGTCAGAATTGCAACATATAAACTCACCATTCTGACTGTTTTTCTCACAATTGCGAGTTTATGCCTCACAATTCTGATTTTTTTTTCTTGCAACTGTGAGTTTTTATGACTTTTTTTCTCAGAATTGTGAGATAAAAACTCATAATTGCGAGTTATAAAGTCCAGTTTTGGGGGGGGGCACTGGTATCTTCTCAGAATTGCGAATCTATGTCTCACAATTCTGACTTAATAACTCGCAATTACGAGATATCACACAATTCTAACTTTAGAGTTTGTTACGCAATTCTGACTTCATTTCTCAGAATTGTGAGTTTATATCTCAGAATTCTGAACATTCTGAGAAAAAAAAGTCCAAAGTCTCAATTGCGAGATATGAACTCACCATTCTGAAAAACAGTCAGAATTGTGAGTTTATATCTTGCAATTCTGACTTTATTTCTAAGAATTTAAATTTTATATCTTGCAATTCTGACTTTTAATTCGCAATTGTGAGTTTGTCACTCAATTCTGACTTCATTTCTTAAAATTGTGACTTTATATCTCACAATTCTGACTTAATAACTTGCAATTGCGAGATATTACCTCTATTAATACCTCAGAATTGTGAGTTTATATCTCAGAATTTTGACTTAACTTGCAATTGCGAGATTCTGAGAAAAAAAGTCAGATTGGTGAGTTTATTTCTTACAATTTTGACGTAATAACTAGCATTTGTGAGTTATAAACTCATCATTCTGAAAAAGAGTCAGAATTGTGAGTTTATATCTTGCGATTCTGACTTTATTTCTCAAAATTTCTTTTTTTTTAATATTATTTTTTATTCAGTGGCGGAAATGGGCTTCCATAATTTATTTCATCCTTATTTGCTGAATAGATTTTTAACATTTGAATTAAATTTTTATTTTAAGTTTTACTGAACCCAAACCTTTGAAAAATAGTGTATATATGTGTATAAACATACATGAATATAGTTCTAAAAATGTTACATAATAAATCATTTTAGGGCACGTCTAGTAGGCTAAATGAAAATAAATACCCGTGAATTGTATTTATTAGAATTTCAAATCTAGAGAGAACCAAAAAATTGACTTTTTTCAGGATTTATTTATATTAATGATATTTTTATATGAAAATGATCCGGATTTATTTAGCATTTGTCATCTTCTCTAGGATGGTGTTGGACTGTGTGTGTGCACATGCTAAAGCTACTGGAGACGGCACAAAATCATTCATTCTCCTGCTGGCGACACTGTTACGAGGAATCCAAGACTCACACATGTACCGCAAAGGATCTTGGAGCGTCCCTGGGCTTCGAAATCTTGCTAATCGCCTGATGGCTGTGAGCAGGAAGGAATTGGAAGATGTCATAACACACAAAATTACCCCATATGCCTCACTGTACTGTAGTCGCCATAGTTACAAACTGGAGGGCAGCGTTCTTGATTTGTTGATCGGCGGGTATATTTCTGGAAGAGTGGGGATCGGCCAGGCGGATGTACTGAAACGAGTCTTGTGTGAGTTCTTCCACAAAGTCAATCAACATCAAGACGCAGTAGAAACAATTTCATTCATACATTCGAACTTCTCTTTTACGCATACGCCCGTGACAGGACTTCCTATTGGCTGTTCAGAGGTGATTGAAGGCCTGGTTGTGACTCGTGATTGGTCAGTGTGGACTGAACTGCAAGGACCAATAAAAGCACTCATTTTATATGAGAGTTTTGGAGCTGTAGGTGAAAACATATCAGTATGCATTCAGAAGGACTATCTGCAATGCACAGAGAGAATCATGAAGCAAAAGTTAGCGAGTTTATTAGACTTACAAGTGCGTGTCATTCTGTCTTCCGTGAAGCAGCCGGAAATTGTGTTGCAATGGGCTCGACTGAATCACGTTTCTCTACTTGAGTGTGTTGATTCGCCCCAGCTGGAGTTTCTTTCAAACATCGGCGCTGCAGAAACACTCTCTCGTCCTCCGCTTCAACACCTCGTGATGCTGAAGTATTGCAGACGTGTGCAATTAGGCGGGTATCGCTATGCCTCTCTAGGAACATTTACGCACATGCACACGCTTGTTCTTTGTGCACCTGCACCGGGATTGCTTGACCAGACTGTGTGTGTGAGCCAAGGTGTGTTTGCAATGCTTCAACATCTGTCTGAAAGCTTCTGTCAGACACTGGCGAACACATGTTCAGACCAATCACAAAGCGTGATTTCATCACGAGACCTGTGGGATGAAATTACGCATGCAGGCGGAGTGATTCCCGTTGGCGGCACATTTGAGTTCTTGCTACATTACCATTTGTTGAACAAACGCAACTCTTGTGATCCAGAGAGCTGTAGGCTCCTTGCGGAGGCTTTGTTGTGTTTGCCTAGAACTTTGTATGCTCACAATCACAGATGGTTTCTGAATATCCAGATATGTTTCTTGGATGATCTGAAACAGTGGGACAGGACCAAAGAGCAAGAGTCACAAATGCCTGAGTTGAGATTTGGGTTCGGGTTTAGTGAGAGTTCTGCACTGGGTCTGGAGTCGGTCAGTGGAAAGAAGCAGCTGGTTGTTTCTGTGTTGCAGTGTTTGCACAGACTCTTATGCGTAGGGGCTGTTTTACACACACGCTCTCCATTACACACTGGCCTTCAAACTCACGATGAGGAGGATGAGGAAGAGGAGGATGAGAAGCTGGAGGGTTCAAACCTCACTCAGTCAACAGATGCATAAGTATGTAATAATAAGTCATCCGCTACATGCTTCTTATACACTACACGCTGACCTCTGACCTATGTTTACAGTGGCCCTACAAAGTATTTAAAGGGATAGTTCATCCAAAAGTGAAAATTCTGTCATTAATTACCCTCATGTCATTCCAAACCTGTAAGAGTTTGTTTATCTTCACAACACAAATTAAGATATTTCTGATGAAATCCGAAGTCCTACCACATTCAGGGTCCAGAGAGGTACCAAGAACGTCAACAAAATCAGTCAACATTAGTGGTTCAACTGTAATCTTATGAAGCTACGAGAATAATTTTTGTGCACAAAATAAAGTAAAATAACAACTTTATGCTTTTATCTGCTTTATGTTCAGAGAACAATGCATTGTGGTACTCTCCAAAAAGGTGCTAGGGGAATCTGGAGAAGAATAATTGTTGAATAAAGTTATTTTGGGATTTGTTTTTTATTCTCGTAGCTTGATAAAATTACGGTCAAACTACTGACTATTTTGTAAATGTTTTTGGTACCTCTCTGGACCTTGAACTTGGTAGGACCCTTGCTGTCTATGAAGGGTCAGAGAGCTCTCAGATTTCATCACAAATATCTTAATTTGTGTTCTGAAGATAAACAAAAGTCTTACAGGTTTGGAACGACATGAGGGTGAGTAATTAATGACAGAATTTTCAATTTTGGGTGAACTATCCCTTAAAGTCATGCTTGAAAAATTCTGAATGTCAAATCATTTGATGCAAAATATCAAACAAAGTGGCATCTGCAAACAAATGCTGGTAAACCTTCTCTCAAAATCTTTAATTTTTTGAGCATTTTAGCGGTTGTGTGATGTCAGTTCCTTTCAAGTTCACAAATGTGAGAATAAAAACAGCTAAAATGAATAATATTAACTACATTTAAAACCTACTTAACTTTTTTCTTCATTTTATGTATTTTTAAAATAAATGTCACTTGCTTTGATATTTTTTCATTATATAATGCAAAGACATTCCAACATTTTTTAGAGTCGAAATATCTTTATTACATAAAAAGTATTCATTTGTTTATTTATATAAAATTCTTTAATTTTCGTAACACTTGCATAGAATATACAAATTATTTTTTTAAACAGAATATAAATGCATTCAATAATTTTCTGGAAACAAATAATAGGAATATTTGTGATACGGTTCTTCATGCAGTTAACATTTTTAATTTGTTTTTCAAAAAAAAAAAAAAAAGTAAAAAATGATTATTGTCTGATATTTTGTTGAAGATATTTTCAAAGCCTGACATTTAGTAAATCAATAAAAGTACTCTGTTCAAATGTTTGGGGTCAGTTTTTTTTTTTTTTAATGAAATAAAATATTTTATTCCACAAGGATGCGTTAAACTGATAAAAAATTAGAGTAAAGACATTTATGATGTTACAAAAAAGTTTTTATTTCTAATAGGTTCTGTTATTTTGACATTTCTGTTATTCAAAAACACAGTTTCAACAAAACTATTAAACAGCAGGACTGTTTTTTTAACACTGATAATAGTAAGAAATGTTTCTTCAACAGCAAATCAGCATATTAGAATGATGTCTGAAAGATCATGTGACACTGAAGACTGGAGTAATGATGCTTAGAATTCAGCATTGCATCACAGGAATAAAATGCATTTTTAAATATATTAAAATAGAAAAAAGCTATATTAAATTATAATGACATTTCACAATATTATTGCTTTATTGTATTTTTGATCAAATAAATGCAGCTGGTGAAGCAGAGACTTCTTTTATGAAAAAAAATTACCAACCCCCAACTTTTGAATTGTAATGTACTTTAAAAAGAATATCTTGTTATTATACTGGCCCTGTCACTGATTATATCTATGTGAAGATTAGATTTGAATAAAAAAGAAAAAGCAGAATGGTTAATGAATAGCAAAGAGTTTATCAAAATTCTTGGTGCTCTGATCTTGCATGTCTTTCCTCAGTCTCCTCCCCTCAGTAGATGTCCAGCCGATCCCAGAAGTCACAGAAATGGTCCCTGTCCCCGTGCTGTGGGTGTGACTGTAGAGTCAGGTTCAGGATGGGCCAGCCCTCTGTAGCCATGTACCGTGGCCAAACAGGCAGCCTCTGCTGTGCGCAAAACTGCGTCTGTTCACTTCGAGAGTTTGGGTCTCCCGTGTGGGCAAATGTTCCCCAGTAACACGCCATCCGATTGGCCAGAAGGATCTCTTGTGGTGTAAAAGTGAAGTTAGTGCTAGAAGCGGAGTCAAATAGAAAGGGAAGCTCCGCCCCATGACAGGTATGATTGTAGCAGAATGGAAGCCCCGCCCATACGTTGTGATCCGATGGAGCGTGGTCGAATACATACAGCCAAACGGCTCCACCGACTTTCACTCCAGAATGAGCAGCGTATCGAGCCGGACACAAAAACATGTAATCCGTGATAATCTGCAAATCAGAAGACGTGTAAGAACACATAATGTCTAACCTTTATTTTGTGCTGTTTGTCTTACAGTTGTTTGATGTCTTACTTGTGAAAGCATCACTCTTCTGTCCTGGTTTCGGTAGAAGGGAATGTATTTGTACAGAATTTTAAGAGTATGTTGCTCAAAAATGGCAGCAGTGTAGAGCACGCATTTCAGCATTGATAAGGACTGGTTGAAAACGTTATACACAAAGGTGACGCCTTCCTCAGAGGTTGTACCTAAAGGACAGACCAGACGAGAGCTCTCAGAGGTAAACAAAGCTAACCTTAAAGAATATTCAAGAGTAGTTCAACCAAAACTGAAAATGTATTGACCCAGGAACCATCTGAGATGTAGATGAGTTTGTTTCTTCATCAGAACATGATTGGAGAAATTTATGTATGTATTACGTCACTTGCTCACCAATGGATCATCTGCAGTGAATGGGTGCCGTCAGAATGAGAGTCTAACATCACAATAATCCACATGTATTCCATGTGACTCCAGTAGATCAATTAATGTCTTGTGAGGCAAAAAGCTGTGTGTTTGTGAGAAACAAATCCATCAAGACGTTTTAACTTTAAATCATCACTTCTGGCCAAAATACGGGACCATAATCCATAATAACACTTCCTCCAGTAAAAAAAGTCCATTTGTTTAGAACTGTTTTAGACTATTTCCCCTAGTAAACGGTGCTTGATCTGTGCATATTTCTCTCCTGATTCAGATGTTCAGACTTTTCACTTGAGAAAGCAATATTATGGATAGAGGACTTTTAAACATACAGCCTTTTAATTTCATAAAATTTAGGTTGAACTGGTGGGGTGTGGATTATTGTGATGTTTTTATCAGCAGTTTGGACTCTCATTCTGATGGCACCCATTCACTGCAGAGGATCCTTTGGTGAGCGAGTGATGTAATGCTGAATTTCTCCAAATCTGTCCTGTTGAAGAAACAAACTCATCTACATCTCTGATGGCCTAAGTATGAGTACATTCATTTTTGGGTGAACTGTTCCTTTAAATAAAAAGTAAGCCTTGGTTAAGTTCATTCCACACCAATTTTGTTCTATGGTAATCAACAACATGTGACAGTTAAGATTATGTTTAACCCAGAATATGCTGATGTTGTTGAAGAACAAACCAAGTATAACGCGCTTGTAACTCTGCCAGTGGCCTGTTCGGAAGGCTGTGATTGGCTGTTCCTGGATCAGCTCTCCGTCAATGAACGGCCCCCACATCTCAAAGGCTTCCAGGAAACGAAATGGGTTGATGATCTTAGAACCTTCAAAAGCACACAATTAGATTTTAGTTCATTTCAGTGTTTGTACATGATGTTTATGTCTGATATTTGTTTATTACATACTGCATCATTTTTTAATTAATTGTTCACTGAATTATATATTTGACTGTTGTCCCAGATAATCATATATCACTCTGAATGCTTTTTTGTTCATGTAATAAAATAATTTATCATATTTATTAGTAGTAATTTTTAGTTTTTAGTGATTTTATGCTTTTGCCATTTTTATTAATTTGTTTTATATTTTATAATTCTGTTTAGCTTGAATTTATTTTTATATTAATTCTTTTGAGTATTATTAAGATACTATTATAGTTTAGTAATATTTTGAATTTTTGTCAATTTTATTTTATAAGTTTATCAAATATTTAATCATTTTCATCTAATATTTACATTTAATTTTTCTTCAGATTTATTTCAATTAATGATTTTTTTTTTTGAAGAATTCATTAACAATAACACTGATGTGAGTATGTACCTGATTTAACCTGGGCACTGAGAAGGTCTTGTGAGCTTAGAGAGCGCAGACAGGGCAGATCAAATGCTGAGCAGTTAGTCAGTTTTGCAAAATCCCAGCCAAGTTTCATAGCATCCCATCTAAAACATAAGCACCATCATTAGCTTCATCATGATTTCTCTACTGTTCTATCCACCTTATTTTTCAAAGCGGAGGTAAGCCGTTTTCTGTGAATCCCCTTTTTCAAATCGAGCCATTCTCAGATGCCTGTCGGTGTGGTGTCACACCCACAGAGGCCGCTCCCACGATAGTTGATTGACATTGAGGGTCTTGCCTCAGACCTGTCCTACAATAGCTGTAACAGTCCGACCTCCATTGTTTCGATGCTGGAGCAGGGATGTAAGTTAGACAAGAATATCTCAGATTGGCCGACTGAGGTGTTGTGTTGCTGGATGTAATAATGAACATAGCGGTGGTCATTTACTCCCGACATCTGAGCCGCTGAAGATGCAGTAGATTACATTTGTTTGTGAAGGGAATGTGCCTCCCGATCTACATAAATGCATCTATGTTCGTGCAAATCATTCATGATCCAGCTTCACCTACAGCAGAAGTGAGTATAAGAGTTTTTTTTAATGAATCTCTACAATCACCTTTCCTAATAACCTGCTAGTTAGCAAGTTTCGCGGCTAAACACATTAAATGTGGCTAAGTAAACAACTCTCAGAGCACAGATCGTCTCTCCACAGAAGAGAGGGGCAGGGCGAGCAGAGCTCATATGCATTTAAAGGAACAATCCATCAGAATAGGATGAATTTTGCAGAGCTCATTTTGACAAGGTAAAAAGGGTGTTGTTTTACACTACCATTGAGAATTTTTACCCAAAGTATATTATAGACTTTTCATTAAGACCCTAAATAATCATATCAACTTGGGTATCCAACGACCCCTTTAAGGAAAAAATAAGGTGGATAGGCTAAGGCTCTGTTCCAAAATCAGTGCAAAAGGTAAGCTGAATTACACTTAGAATTCTGCCAGTGTTGCAAAGTCTGCAATTTTCCCGCAGAATTGGTTGACATTAACTCTGTTGTTGCGGGTTTTTCATGTCTGCGAATTGAAGCGACCCCAATGTGATATTTAGTCACTGGAATGCAAATTTTACTAGGGGAATCCTGTCAAAAAAACATGGATTTTACTTCATGTAATTTTAACCTAGTTTTAAGCAAGTTTTGAGTAGCATTCGGGCGGGTTTTGTTGTGAAATCCTGGCAACCTTGGCTTTGCCAAGATTGTCAAAGGCAAAACTGTATCCCAGAATGCACTGCGTCACAATGGCGGATGAGGCGAGGAAAGAGTGTTAATAAGAGTGTTTTATGTGTGTTTTACCTGGTTTTCAGTGGCAAAGGGAATGGTAAACTCTGTATGGCTGAATGTCTAAACAGAGACTCGCTGCTCTGCATCATCAGATGAAGACACACAGATTGGGCTCCAGCGCTTTCGCCAAACAGAGTAACCTACACACAGATATAATATACTGTAATTAGATGTCCACACTGTCGTCATTCATCCACCCCCGAACACACTGATACCTTCTTTGGGTCTCCTCCAAAAGCTGCAATATTTTCTTGGACCCAGCGCAGTGCTGCCTGCTGGTCTAGAATCCCATAATTCCCCACTGCGGAGCTCTCAGGATCTTTGCCTGTGACTAAGAAGCCAAACGCTCCTAAAAATTGACCACAACTTCTTAGGATCTGGCTCAGTCAGATGTCATCATGTACCCCAATATGGAAAATGAGTTTGACTAACCGAGACGATACTCCATGTTTACAACTACTGTGTTGCTGTAGTTACTGATGAAGCGGCCGTCATATAGAGGTTTGGAGGCAGAGCCAGCGATGAAATCACCACCATGAATCCATACCATCACTGGCAGGGGTGTTGCTATCGGCAACGACAGGTTGACGCTTACAGGAACAAAGACGTTTAGATACAGGCAATCCTCACTAACCTGTGGAAATGCATGCATTTGGTCAATATTACATTGCTTAGGTTTTCTAAATTGTCTTGATGTGTGGTTGCTATGGTGTTGCTATGCAGTTGTCAGTTTGTTCTGAATCTTTGATGTCATGTTGCATTATGCTATGGCGTTTATTGTCAGTGTGTTACTATGTGGTTGCTACACTGCTTAGAGTGTTTCTTTTAATACTGCTATGTGGTTGCCAAGGTGTTGCTATGCAGTTAAAGTGTTTAATATATTACTTAGTATGGTCTGATGTGATTGCTAGGGCATTGATAGATGGTTGCCAGGGTGTTGCTATTTGGTTCCTAAAGTGTTCTAAGCATTTTAGATTGTTGAACTGGGGTTTCTAGGTAGCTGCCAGAGTGTTGCTATGTGGTTGGTGAAGTGTTCTGAGTGTTTCTTAGTGAGTTGCTATGTGGTTTCTAGAGTGTTGCTTGGTGGTTGCTGGAGTATTCTTATTGGGTTGCTATGTGGTTTCTAGAGTGTTGCTAGATGGTTTCCAGGGTGTTGGCATGTGGTTGCTAGAGTGTTCTTAGCATTTCTTGATATGTGTTGCTGTGTGATTTCTAGAGTGTTGCTATGTGGTTGCTGGAGCTTTTATTTGTTTATTTCTGTGTGTGTCTAGAGTGTTGCTAGGTAGTAGCCAGGACGTTACTAGGAGTTTGATAGTGTTTCTTAGTATGTTGCTATGCGGTAGACAGTGTGTTGCTAGGTGGTTTCCAGGGTGTTGCTATGTGGTTGCTGGAGTGTTCTTAGCATTTCTTATTGTGTTGCTATATGCTTGCTGGAGTGTTCTGAGTGTTTCTTAGTGTGTTGCTATGTGTTTCTAGAGTGTTGCTTTGTGTTGCTATGTGACTGCTGGAGTGTTTCTTTGTGTGTTTCTAGAATGTTGCTAGGTAGTAGCCAAGACGTTGCTAGGAGGTTGATTATTATGTTGCAATGCAGTATCCAGACTGTTGCTAGGTGGTTGCCAGGGTGTTGCTATGTGGTTGCTGGAGTGTTCTTAGCGTTTCTTATTGTGTTGCTATGTGGTTTCTAGAATGTTGCTAGATGGTTTCCAGGGTGTTGCTGTGTGGTTGCAGAAGTGTTCTGAATCTTTCTTAGGGTGTTCCTATGCAGTTATGGACATGTTTTGAGTTTTTCTTTGTGTGTTGCTAGGGGTGGTTTCTTGGGGTGTTGCTACTGTTGGTGTTGTCAGTTGCTAGGAGGTTGATAAAGTGTTCTAGTGTTTCTTAGCATGTTGCAATATGGTTGCTAGGGAATTGCTAGATAATTACTAGGTTGCTAGATAATTACTAGGTTACTAGATAATTGTCTAAATGTACTGTTCTAATTTGTGGATGGTTTTCAAATGTGTGTCTTGATCAAAGTGTTTCATACCTTAGGAGGACACAGCCGTAAGAACTCACCAGCACACTCCTGCATGCAAGCGGGACGGGGAAATGTGGCGTCATACGTGTACGACCAAGGTGTCACGGGTGAGGGAGGAGCCCAGCGTTTGTCCCCCACAGGAGGGTCTGCATATGGAATCCCATAGAACACCTGAGCTTTATCCAAAGTACGGCCACGAACTCGCCCGAGATGTGTGATGACCACTGGATCTCCACTAGAGTCATCATCCAAACCATCAGACGAGGTCCTATCCAGTGAATTAATTATGCATTCACCTTCACATCCCATCTTATTCAAGCTCTTATCCATCTCAGGCCCCTTGTGTACAATATTATCATCTTCACAGTTAATTTCATTACATTCAGTTTTGGTTGTTACAGAATCAGCTACTGAATGCATATTAGTTGATTCAGCCACAGCATTTCTAGAAAAATCATCAGCACTAGCATAAAACTCTAGACCCTTGTGCAAGTTTGAAGACTCATCTAAAAAAACATCATCCAAGCTCTCATGTGTTTCAGTTTGTTCAGTGTTTGGGATGTTGAACATCATGATCCGAGTTCCAGTTTGTTGAGTTTTACTTTCTACTCTTCCTCTCAGAACTGGCATAATTGAAAGTAGCGTGACCACAGCCAATACTGTACCAAATGACACCATGGTGACTTTTTAAACCCAAAAGTAGATCCACAGTCAATCAAAATAGAGTTGGTTAGTTCCACTCACTTCAACAGAAGAATCTCAGCTGCTTAGATCCACAAATAGATGCTTGTAGAAAGTTTTATGCTGTAAAATCCATCAAGAAACTGTCATTTGTCTTCAGTCCGCAAATAGTGAGTGAGGAAGGAGTGTAGAGGAATCAGACTCTGTTTTGTGCGCCTGTTGAATTTCGCGTGACATCAGTGAGATTGGCCCACATTCACAAACGTTTCTTTCAGTCTCTCTCACACGCTTATTTACAAGGAAGCTATTGTGAAACAAATAAGATTACAGGCGGTAAGAGATCAGGATAAGTCAGGCTGTAAATGTTTAATGTTTTCATGCTGTAAATGTTTAATGTTCATTAATATTTTATTTTATGCATTTATTTATTTATTTATTCCTCATTTACCTGTTTGTGTAACTTCTTCAGCTTAGTCAGCCTCATACTAATATTCTGGTCTGAGATTTTTCAAAAATATATTAAAAATACCAATTCTAAAGATATGAATGTAACTCAGAATTTGTTTTTGTGAATTTTGTGAATAGACAAAAAATGAATTAATGGAGATTTTGTCCTCTTTTTTTCTAATAATTCAAATGCAGTAACCCCAAGAATTTTTATATTATTGTAGCGCAAACTAGGAAGCATTTGGTTCACAATTTCTAAATTATGGTGTGACCACAACTGCGATACAGCAGCAACTACGTGGGATTACCTGGACCAGAAGTCAGAAGACAAGGGTCGACTCACTAGAGCAAAAGACAGCAAAATATAATAACTACAAGAACTACTGAAATGCAGAGATCAAGGAAAAGGTAAGTGTATTGTTCTGTTTGTTTTGTGTCTTCGAATGAATTGTAATCTGTTGAGATTAAAATATTAGAAAACAAACAAAACCCAAATAGGTAACAATAACCAACAATAGTTCAAAACAATAACAAAAAAAAAAAGATATCAGAGTTCAAACAAAGTTCAGTGTATCAAAATCAGTTTCCAAAGTTCACATCAATCTCTGAAATTCACCCTTAGTTCTCAGTTCCAGTATCAGTCTCTCAGTTTCAAGTTCAGAAAAACAGCCTTCAATCAGAGTCTTAATTCCAATTGTTCATGAACAGTAATGTTCATCAATGGGAGAAGCAGTTCAGTCCGTGAGGAAAAAAAAAATTAAAAAAAAATAAACTTTTGTATCCAGGGAAGTCCAGGTGAACTTATAATGTGAATGTGTGCAATTCTGTCCTACCCGATTGAAAAAAATGACTTTTTACTCTGTTTCCAGGTACGAAATATTTGGGTGGCTCGCCAGTCCAAACCAGGAACAGGAATCCACGGCCCGGACAAGATTCAGAATCACAGCAGCAGTTCTTTAAACATTCAAAGAGAGAGGAAAACAAAACGAACAAAAAAACCCGGCCTTGCAAAAACAAAGCCAACAACAATCATTAGTGACTTGTTCAAATAAACCATTTCAAATAACTAAAATGTCTGTTTCAATTATTTGCATATACGCAACACATACATGCTAGTCGCCATGTGCTTAATTAACACACTGCAGTCTAAATGCATCGTTAGCAAACCTAGCAACAGGACCACATTTTACGCGAAAAAATATTACGTCTTTTCAAATATAACATTCTTCAAAAACTTAAAACGTAACTATACACACTCACAGAGCATATTAAAGTACAAATAAAGCATTTCAGACATTTTTACATTACTCTTACAATCCTTGTTAACTTTACAACCTCCCATAGTCAAGTCAAGTCAAGTCAAGCTTTATTGTCATTCCGCTACATGTGTGGACATACAGTGGAATGAAATGTCGTGTCTCGCAGGACCACGGCGCTACATAAATAAACATAAATATGAATATAAATACACTAGACGTAGAAACAATTTTTTAAACCTATACATGTAACTATACATATACTATAAATAATTGACTATACATACACATAACCTAAGGCAGACTATACAAGTAGTTTACATAATAACTGTGCATGATAATGTGCATAAGAGGTATTTAAAGGTTAAGATGCAAATAGTGCAAAAAGATTTGTGGTGCGTTGATAAGTAGACATTTGTAAGTAGTAGTAGTAGTAGTAGTAGTAGTATTTACATTCAATTTAGTTGAATACACTCCTTGTAACCAATTGTGTACTCACCAAGAAGAAACGTATCAAAAAGGGAAAAGTAAATAAAATATTCCTCCGAAGAAATACAGATTAATCTCGATTTCACCGGCTCGATTTCACCAGCTTCTCGCTGCGTCTTTTTTCAGTTTTGTTTCTAGTCGCGTCTCTCTCAAAGCATGAATTTATAAGAAATGATATCTTGCAAAGTTATTTCTTAATCTGTTAATAACCCATCGCTGAATCATTTAACTGTTTGCTCTCACTCTCGCATCGTTCACAACTTTTTCGTATTTCTTCTATTCTCTTCCTGCATGCGGTCTTCTGGAACTTTTCCAGCAAGGGCGGAGCTAACCTTTCACCTCACCAATCAGTAATCAGTTCGGGAAACTCAGTTTCTTTTAATTATTTATAACAATGTAAACAAATGTCACTTAGAGTTTTTTTTTTCTTTTTTTTAGTCCTTTAGTTTTTCAGTAGTATGAATTAACTATTTTATATAAATATTAGAGACTTATTAGAATATTAACTATCTGGGTTACATTATATGCTCTGTTTATATTTTTATATTTTTTATAATTTATATATTGTATATATATATATTTGGCCTCATTTACCCGTTTGTGTAACTTCTTCAGCTCATTTAGCTTAATTCTGGTCTGAGGTTTTCCAAAAATATATCAGAAATGCCATTTCTAAAGATGTGAATACAACTCTTCAGTGATCATCATGTTTTCAATTAAAATGTGTTTAGATTAAAATTTATATATATATATTGTTTTGTTTTTTATTTTGTTTAGCTTAATACAAAAAAAAGTTTTTTTTACATTAGTTGATCAATTTTAGGCAAAGAATGATTAATGATTTTGGCATAATTAAAAAATATTATAAAATAAAATAAAATATTATTCTTAAAAATATAAACACGTACAGGTTTTCAAATTATTCAAACTATCTATCTATCTATCTATCTATCTATCTATAAAAAGGGAGTTTCACAATCATTAATGAATTTAGGCAAAAAAGAATGAAGATTTTGGCATAATTTTTACATTTATTATTCTTAAAAAAAAAAAAAAGGTTTTCAATTTATTAAATGCAGTAACACCAAAAAAACATTATGATATTCATTACTCAAAAATTCTTATATATGTATTTTTTATTTGGTGATGAAATTGTGTACTCTTTCATGTACTCAGTGTATTAACAAAACTTTAATTGATTTTTATTTAATGGGTACACTTGACCATCATTAAGCAACTTTCAAAAATTGTTTAAACAAAGTTTTAGTCTAAGAACTTGACTCATGCGTTTTTAATGAGATTCTTAAAATATTTTTCATTTTTCATCTTTGACATCTTTCTGTGTCATTAGCCCAGGTGTACAGACATCCTAAAATAATAAACCCATCAATGACACATTATTCATGTACTAATAGAACACTGTTGATTGATTACTCAGAAAAATAAACACACAACTACTTCAAAACATAATTTGTAACTCGTGACTCATAGCTGTTCTCACTCACGGCCTACAGTGTGCTATACGTACACCCGTTTCCATGGCGACTGTAAAATCATCAGGAATGTGTCGTGACTACGTCGGTTATATGTGTGTGAAACACACAACAGCTGAAATCTCAGGCCCCGTACTGATGTGTATCTTCACTATCACACACAGTCATAATCACGCTTCATAATCCTGAGAGGTTGTAACACACTTTTTGAGTCCGAAGGCTAGAAAATCACACAGAAGACAAGCAGTAAGAGTATAAAATATCAACCCAAGTTTATTCAACTAGCACTTTTATGATAGCCATTCTTACAAGTAAAATGAAAATTCCAGTTTGTCTAAATGCATTTACAGTCCTACTGTGTATATGGAACTAAAATAAATGATCTGCACACAGCAGAATGGAAACTTTATATATATACTTATAGACAAATTTCTTCTTATTCATAATCAAATTTCAATGATTGCTAATGTAATATCCAACCATAACGAAATTATGGAGAGATGCAAATTTTAAAGTTCAAGTTTAAGACATAACAGTTACACAGGGATGACATTAATGTGTTGCATAAAAGTGGAGGAGCCAGCAAACTCCTAATAGACACAGTCCAAGATTACTCAGCCAATAGGAAATGCTGTAGGCTGAAGAGGGCGGGCCATAGTCCCACCCAGGGAACCAATCATATCCTGTAAAAAGAGAAATCACAGAATATCTGAGCAAGATGTAGGTTTGAAAGACGTCATGCTGGGACATGTATGCAAAGTGGATATAAATATGGAAATGATAAAAGATTAGGATTAAGATATTGCAAATGTAAAAACAGGACTGTTTAAAGAGCTACTTTGAAACAACATATACTATGATTGACTTGGCATTTATCCAGATATACTCTGAGTTTGTTACATCTAAATTAACTGGTTTTATTCAAGCTAAATATATTACTTAACTGACTATACTGTAAAAAAATGTTTTTTTTTTTGTATTTCTATTATTTTATAAGACAATAGAATTTCAGTTCTTCTATTTCAAATTTCACATATATTTCAATGTGTTACTTGCCATTTAATTGTAATTAAAAATATTAATATATAATATACATATATAAATTAATATATATATATTTCAGATGGTGTGGAAAGATAAAACCCAGTTATTTAATTGTGTCAGATTATTTTGTGAGTGTTACTGTAATGTTTTAATATAAAACCTCTTACTACAAACGTTGTCTCGGCAGACCTCTGACCCACAACCGCTGCAGGCCACACCTGCTATATATGGAGTAACACCATGAACGTGTCCCCTGTAACAGAGCATGTTACAATAACATTACTGAACATCACCACAAGAGGCAGACATAGTAATATTTTGACCTGCACTGAACTTTACTATATCTTTGCAACTATAAATCAAGCAAAAACGATACAACATTCAAGAATTACACATTTTACTGAGATTCAGAGTCATAACCCTCCAGATATAAGGTGGACGTGTTCCCATAATATTCAAAATAGTAGTAAACATACACATTATTAACAATAAAGGATCTTTATTGGCATTGATAATTCCTTGAAGAATCTTTAACATCCGCAAAACCACAAAAAAGACTCTTCAGATTACTCAAATGTTCTTCACACTAAAAAAAAGGTTCTTTAAAGAACTGTTCTCTGAAAGGTTCTTTGGGAAACCCAAAATGGTTATTTTACGTCACTGCGTTATAAACAAGAAACATTTTTTAATTTCTTGATCTCCCTAGTTTTTAACATTTGGCTGCATTTGTGCAAATATAAAGTCTAACTTACGTATCGCCATAGTTGCACACAAAAATAGTGGATTCTGGGTGAGTGGAGAAGTTTTCGATTCCTTTAGTGCACACATTTACAGCACAGCCCAGCTTGAAGCTTGTAGACCACATTAACTGAAACATACAATACATGAACAAATACATTAGGCTGGTAAAATAACTTTTTATTACTGAAAAATATTCACAGCCGAACATACCTGTGCGTAGTGTCCACACAAGCGTGAGCAGTTGTTATTTCTGAGTGAGTAAGCACCTTCTTTGCTCCATCTGTGTATGGCGTTCTCCACTGAGAAGGCTGAAAATGGAGCCCCCAGCCAAATGTTCTCACCCATCCACCCGAACAGCGGGTGCCCAAAATGTGCCAGCCCAGGGTGATGAGAGGCCTTGCAATGTCTCGCTCGGTCTCTGGCACCTTTGGCCAATTCATTGTCCCAGGACTGCAGACAAACAAACAAATAATACTCCAAATCAATTAAATTGAACATAGATATGATTTAAAGAGATAGTTCACCCAAATATGAAAATTCTGACATTAATTGCTCACCCTCATGTCGATCCAAACCAGTAAGACCTTTGTTTATTTTCAAAACACAAATTAAGATATTTTTAATGAAGTCCTAGAGCTTTCTAATGCTCAATAGCATTCTCGTAACTTCATAAAATTAAGGTTGAACCACTAATTTCAGATGGACTATTTTAACAATGTCCTTACTATGTTTCTGTGGTAGGACTTTTGCTGTCTATGGAGGGTCTATGGAGAAATAACAAAAATATCTTAATTTGTGTTTCAAAGATGAACGAAGGTCTTACGGGTTTGGAACAACATGAGGGTGAGTAATTAACAACAGAATTTTCATTTTTGGATGAACTATACATTTAAGATGTAACTGACAGGATTAGATGAACAAGCGCCACTAAAACTTATATTTAAGCCCCATTCTCACCAAAAAAGATAACTATATTAGTGTCCGCAACAATGAAAAGTATCACGTGCACTGCAGTTTTGTCATCTTCCACTTTAAATACTCAAGCTCCTTAAAACAAAATGGATTTTGATTGCCTGGCAGTGTTTTTGTGATTCATCACCAGTGTTGCCAAATCTGTGGTTTTCCCGCAGAATTTGGCTGCTTTTACACTGTTATCGTGGGTTGTTTTTCATGTCCGTTGATTGAAGCGACCCCAAAAAACGTGATATTTAGGCCCTGGAATGCGAATTTTACCAGGATAACCCCACCAAAAAAACGTGTATTTTACTCCCTGAAAACCTGGCAACCCTGTTCATCGCCTGGAAAACAGTGTTGCCAAGTCTGCTGTTTTCCTGTGGAATTGGGCTATTTTAACACTGCTGCCGCAGGTTGTTGTTCATGTCCGTGGGTTGAAGTGACCCCAAAAATTGTGATATTGAGCCCCTCAAATGCGAATTTTACCAGGAGAACCCCACCAAAAAAACATCCATCTAACCCCCTGAATACGATATTTACCGGAGGACTCCCTCAGAAACGCGAAAGGGCTAGTTTTAAGTAGGAATTGGACAGGTTTTGTTATGTAAACCTGGCAACCCTGTTTCACACTGTTTCCACAGGTTGTTTTTCATGTCCACAGGTTGAAACGATCCCAAAAATGTGACATTTAGCCCCTGGAATGCGAATTTTACCCCACCAAAAAAAAGTGTATTTTTACCCCCCTGGACCACAATTTTTACCCCCTCCGAAACTAGTTTTGGACTGGTTTTCAGTACCAATTGGTTGGGTTTTGTTGTGAAAACCTGGCAACCCTGTTCATCGCCTGGAAAACAATATCGTTCTAAAGCAATTCCAACAAGTTGTTCTTTGTCGTTATGATACAAACGTACCTATAATTAAAACTCCACCTTTTCCTTCAATGTAGGCCTATGAGTGAGACTTCCGGTTCATTATCCGCTAGACAAGAATAACAACCTGCAGTACACAGTAAAACAGT
The DNA here is from genome assembly GCA_012976165.1 of Labeo catla. NCBI lineage: Eukaryota > Metazoa > Chordata > Actinopteri > Cypriniformes > Cyprinidae > Labeo > Labeo catla. The sequence goes on from VONZ01000608.1 coordinate 310,340, forward strand.
TTGCACTGCAAACCAGTGTGTACATAATTATGATAATACATAAAACATGGTGAAACACATCGATATTGCAATATCAAGCAGCAAAACGAGTTGTTTTGTACAGCTTCAAATTAGCTAGACATGGATGAGACCGGAAGCCTGACCGCTAAAATTTACAAATAGCCGCGATAGTTATCATCCTTGGTGTGAACAAGACGTTAAAATTCGATTTGTCCCAGAACGTTCGATTCCGAAACATTTACTTGTGCATGAGTTGTTCTATACTAAAATATTTAACTCATACGAACCTGTTTAACTACAGTAATGTGCTTATATATTACTAATATGCTCATTATTAGGCATCAATGAATATGCATGCTATATTTACAATATTTAAAATAACACCGGTTATTACATCAAATAAATAACACGTTTTAAATTATTATTGATGAAGAGATATCTGAGAATATCTTTCCAGAACCCTCGTCAGGCACCATTACAATCACAAAGACCTTTTGTTTTCTTTTCATTCTTCTACTACTAAAAAAATCCAGATCAATACACACACAATAGGGAGCCTTTCCTTTCCACTCATACAAAAACATCTCTCCATCGCCATGGCAACCAGAATGATGGTTGTGCATATTTTTTATACTGAAATCAAACACTCTGGGACAAAAACAAAATGACATGCTGTTGCTAAAGCGTAGATATTACCATGAGCATTTCAAAGGTGGAACATTTAGACAAACATGTAAACACACTAATGTAAATGAAAATGAGTAAACAAGATTAACTGCGCAAATGATTATGAACACATAAATACTATCAAGAACGAAACATCAAATACCTGCGTCCCGAACACCTGTCTTACCATTGAACGCGCACTGACCGCAGGTGGAATGGTGCGTGTGCGCTGCGTGTTATGCGCCTGCACACACCTGCGGATGAACTCGGGTTCCGTTATTCCCGGCAGGAGCGCCAGAACGCCACAGGAGCCGTACAGAAGCACCGATATCCGTAAGAGGAGACCGCCGAGAGAGTCCATGGCAGGAGACTGACTGTCCTGAGCTGCGCTACTTCGCTCTGGTTAAATGAGTCAATGGAGCATCACTGCAGGAGACGCGCTGACCTGTGCGTCATGGTGCCGTGGATTTGCCCACTCTCTCTCTCGCTCCCTCTCTGTCTGTCGCTCTATTTCTGTGTCTGTCTGTCTGTCTGTCTTCGTACAGGGGCTTTTTAAAGGACTGAAACTGAACCGCCCACCATGTCACGAAAAAATTAGATGCGCGGGACTCTTTGTCTTCATCCCTCACGCACAAGTTCACGCGTGCGCTCACAGGCTTGTCCAAATGTAAATTAAGTCGTGCAACAAAAATGGCCATTCTGACATATTTAGCACATTCATATTTAGAATGTCTATTTTAAAAATACACGTAGAGTTATTTTATGTAAGTTTATTTAAGATTTATCAGAATTTTTAAGCAAAATAACTTAAATGCTTAAATGTCTTAAGTAAGACAATGGGTGAGACTTCCGGTTCATTATCTGCAATAGGGAAATAACGAGAAGAATAACGTGCAGTAAACGGTCAAACTGTTTGCACTACAATTCAGTTTGTTCATAATTAAGACAATATATTAAAATAATATGGTAAGACACATCAGTTTGCAATATCAAGCAGCAAAACGATCTGTTTTGTATGGCTGTAAATAGCTGGATGCAGATGAGACCGGAAGCCAACCCATAAAAGTTACAAATGGCCACGCCCACTCTCACAGGAAAAAAAGGACTTCGGTCCTTACAGCAGTTTTGGTTTATTTCTACAGCGGTCAAACGACTAATTGCGATTAATCACATGCAAAATAAAAGTTTGTGTTTACATAATATATGTCTATGTACTGTGTGTAATTATGTATATATAAATACACACATGCATGTATATATTTTAAAAAAATATTTATATATAATACAAATTGTGTGTGCATGCATATATATATATATATATATATATATGTATGTATATGGAGTTTAAGGCCCTCAAACCTTAAACTCCTTATATAAAACAAGATTTATGAAAATTAATAAAAACGGAGTTATCTGTTTTTGCAAATGAACTATTCAAGTATGTGTATATATCTATAAATCTATATGATATCTATCCAAATAAATGCATGCATGTGTGTGTATTTTACTGTTTTTTTACCTTTACATAGTATTTTTTTTCAGTTTTTAGAGTCTGATTCATGATCATATTCTTCATAAATGCAATAACAGAGTATTTTTCCATTTATCTGGTTGGAATTATGTGTTTGAGCATTCAGACTACATTACCCACAATCCTTTTATTAGCACAGTCACGTGTGTTGGGTTTAAAATCACCACAGCAACGGGAGCGCGGAAGTGAAGCCCGTCTTAAAACCAGTTAATTTTGAACAACTGTTTACACAACTATTTACATAAATAGTGGACAGCACCACTAATAATGAAAGCGAACGTGAAATCTTCACTTTTACAAAAAAGTCCGCAGCAGGTAAGTGCGTAATGCCTTCTTTTTTAAACGAACAGGTGTTAATGTTACCTGAGGTAATTATTCTGTCAATTTAACGTTACATGTACATTTATATCAGAAGCCCGCGATAACTGGAGCAGACCGCGGGACGAGGCCAGCAGAGTAAGTTTAGAAAAATAAGAAAAGTAATAATTATCTGTACAACCATGGGTTGTTCATTAATTATTTATGCAAGTTATTTAATAATTAAATATCGCTCACAGAGTTCCAGCGCTGAAGTTAGAGACCCTGTGCGACGCGGAGGAGGAGGTGGGATAACAACATGATGCTGTTTAGTTTATTAACTTGATTGTACAGAGTCCATTTACTGTTAATGTACATGTCATTTTGAACAGCATTTCCCCATAATTGCAAAGGATGCTGCTATCAAGACTGTCCCAGGAGATTTGACAGCCATGAGCTGGGGCTCTCCAGCCTCCACACAATCGAAACAGGTGCTCATTTAAAATGATCCTAAATCACCTAAAAATTGCAATCCTGTCATGACAGTCTTTTTTGTGTGGAACAAAGGAGAATGATTTTGAAGTACTGCTATTTTTCTCCAGTGTAATTACAATGAATGAGGCTTTTGAGTTTCAAAGCTTACAGTCTGTTCCTCACAGAAGCCAACATGTTTCCAATAATACATCTTTGTGTACCTGTAATAACCCTGCTGTATATAACTACAAGTCAGTGCTTTGATTTAGCCTCTTGTGCTTTTCCCTCCCAGTGTTTTGTGACAGAGATGAAGGACGCAATTAAAAATCCGGTGTCTGCTGTGGATTACAGAGAATCACTACAGCTGAGCCACAGAGTTCAGACACAAAGAAGTCCACTGTCCAGTCACAAAGCAAACTTGGATTCATCCCAGTTCACCTGTAAAAACACAGCACAACCCAGCTACAACCAGACCAACACTGTACGACCAAACAGCAAGATGAGGGATGCGGTGGGTTCTGCAAACTTTAGCATTGAAATAAGCACAATGATCAAGATAGATCATTCTCACTTTAAAATTAAATCATATACAGCACTGTTTATTTTATTTTATTCACACATTTATCATGTTTGCACACACTTTTTTTAAAATACATTTTATTTAATTTAATTAAAATAATATTTTATTTTATTGATTTCCACACAAAACAATTGATGTTGTTTTACTTTATTTTAACCACACATTTTTCATGTTTCCACACAAAAAGAATTTATAACAAATTTTATTTTATTTTATTTTATTTCTTCACCAAAGCAATTTATCATGTTTCTACACAAATGCAATTTATAACACATTTTATTTTATTATTTTATTTATTTCCACACCAAAGCAATTTATGTTGTTTTATTTGATTTTAACCACACATTTATCATGTTTCCACACAAAAGCAATTTATAACAATTTTTTATTTAATTTTATTTTATCCATACATTTGTCATGTTCCTACACAAAGGCAATTTATAAAAAAAAAAAATTATTTTATTTTATTTTATTTCCACACCAGAGCAATTTATGATGTTTTATTTTATTCTAACCACACATTTATCATCTTTCCACACAAAAACAGTTTCTAACAATTTTTATTTTAGTATTTTATTTCCACACAAAGGCAATTTATGTTGTTGTATTTTATTTTAACCACACATTTTTCATGTTTCCACACAAAAGCAATTTATAACAATTTTTATTTTATTTTATCCATACATTTATAGTCTTCCTACACAAATGTAATTTATTAAAAAAATATATTTATTTTTATTTTTCCACACATTAATCAATTCCACAAAAGCAATTTCTAACAATTTTTATTTTATTTATTTTTCCACACATTACGTTTCTACACAAAAGCAGTTACTCGGGCAATTATGGCATATTCTCCATTGACCTCCATTCAGGCCAGACATCTTCTGCTACATGTTTTTGACCAGAGTTTGTTGTCTCCCCCTGGAGGAGGGTGTTTGTTATATGCTCCAGAAGTCTTATGTGAGCATTTCATGTGATTGGATGATATATTTATGTGTTTGTGAGTAGGAGGAGCTTACAGAGGACAGGAAACTGCAAGCAGTAATTGAGCAGGTTATGGTGGATCAGTTGTCGAGGTCCGTATCTCTCTCTTTCTTTCTCTCTCTCTCTCTCTCTCTCTGTTCCATTTTTGTTCTCAGTTTGTGGTGAGTAATAACATCGTGAGGTTTCTCTGATGCTCACGCAGGGCTGTCATTAGCGATCCGGAACAGAATGCTGTGTCTGTCAGTCCCACGAGTGTCCCACCACGCTACAGGAGAACTCTTCACCACACTAAGTAAAACCCACACATGTACATGACTCAGATACTAAACTCTCTCTTTCTCCCCTTCTGTCTCATACTCATGGATTCAGAGAAGGTCACAGTGGTTACGTCCCCACTTACATTTTTATATTTTTGTATTTTAATACATAAAAGATGTTTTTGCTAAGGAAAGCACCGCTATTATTATCACTCATACTGATTTAAACAAACCACTAATCTTAAACTTTGGCCCCCGCATATTACCATGCATAAAATCACTCTGGACACCTTCAGAACCACAGAGAAACGCCTTTGCAACTACCCACAAACATTAAATAATCGTGCTGGCCAGTTTTGCAAGAACCACTCACATTATCTTTAGAAAATATAATGGCATAAAAGCATAAAAGCAAAGTTTTCAGTTAGAGTCCAACATAATAAGGAAATAAGGAAAATTATACAGTTCATATATATATATATATATACACTGCCGTTCAAAAGTTTGGGATCAGTAAGATTTTTTATGTTTTTAAAGAAGTCTTTTCTGCTCATCAAAGTTCCATTCATTTGATTAAAAATACAGGGAAAAAAGTAATATTGTGAAATATTATTGCAATTTAAAATAACTGTTTTCTATTTTAATATACTTTAAAATATCATAGAAATAGAAAGAAGGATAGAAAGAAAGATAGAAAGAAAAAAATTACTGCCCCCAAACTTTGAACGGTAGTGTATATTGTTACAAAAGATGTCTATTTTAAATAAATGCTGTTCTTTTTAACGTTTTATTCATCGAAGAATCCTGAAAAAAGTATCACAGGTACATGAGGTATTTCAAGTATTTTGAGGTTTTTGAGTAAATATTTTAAGTGCAAAAAGGTTTAGCTGACAAAAAAGCGAAACAAAAAAGTTTTAGAACTGCTGTGTTGAGAAAGAAAGAAAAAGACAGAAAGAAAGAACATGTTTAAAGCAGTGGTTTTGAACCTCAATTTCACAGTAAAACTAAAATTACAGACTCATTCGACATAATTTTCACTGATCCTGTCTTGAACCACCAATCCATAATTTTTGAAGGCTGCTGTTTGTTTGTGTTTCATTGCAATTATCTACAATGCTACTAGAAACTTAACATCAATAACTCATCTAAAAAAAACATAAGTTATATTTACAGAAAGAAACTGAAAAAAGGAAGGGTTTTGTTGAATCTGAAGTGTGGCAAAGAACCATTCTAGTGCATTCTAGTTTGTTACCACCATACAAACAAACACCCATTCACATGCTTATATTTTGCTCTCTCAAATCACAACTGTGATTTGAGCTACTTAGGTTTTCATTTTATGTCTACAGGGTAAAAACACAGATGTCTTTAACAGAGAACATCTTATCCAACAAGCTCTGCTTTCAAGCCAGGATTTCATCAAGGTAGTCACAGCTACTCACCTACTTTCAGCCATTTTTAGTGTTTTATTTTGTAATTCACATTTGTGTTTGATATATAGGTGTGGACGTGAGGCATGTCGGAAACTGATTGGCTTCTTTTTCACATGTGACCGAACACTGACCGTGTATGAGTACCGAAATTTTGGTAAAAACAGGTAAGGCTTTAAAGCTGACATATCATGAAAATCTGACTTTTTCCATGTTCAAGTGCTATAATGGGTCCCAGACTCAAGGAAGACGAGAGCAGTGGATTTATTGATTTATTTACTGTAGCCTGTATTACGCTGCTGCCACACAGATCTAATATAAGCATGCAATTTCTTTCCCAGCTGTTTATCTTCACAGACATAACTGACTGTTTTTGTAACTCGTGTGTTTTTAACAAACTTGTGTGTATTTTACATCTTAAGCGCAATAAGACATGAAAGAGAACGCTCAGAAAACCCTATATTAGAATTTTAAACTGATATGACTTTTAAACACATGATTTCAGATGTTTTTTTAAAACACACAAACAGTTGTTTTTTGGCAGAGTATCTGAGGTATGAACTGTATAGGCACAGCCCTATTCTAGAAAAGGGGGCGGGGAGCAGCAGCTCATTTGCATTTAAAGAGACATGCATGAAAACAGCACATTTCTGCTTCCACTCAAAATGGGCATTTTCAAAACGATCTGTGGGGTGTTTTGAGCTGAAACTTCACAGACATATTCTGGGGACACTTGAGATTTATATTACATATTGTAAAAAGATGCATAATTGTTCTGCTTTAATGATTTGCATTTATATAACTATGTCCCACACATAGTTTTTCTCCACATTTAGGTGTCTGAAAAGATAATTGTTCATGAAAACTCTTTCAGATGGAATGCACTGCCCTTTATCACGCGTGGTGTGTATTTGAAGAGAGGGAGGCCGTACTGCCTGCAGGACATCTCACAGGTTCGACACACTCATCATCTGTCACACACACACACACACACACACACGGACTAATATTAATTCATTAACACCCTGCCTACATCACCCAGGGTACAGAGCTTCATTTCTGTACAGACGGCCCACACCTCCCCCAAAGTCTGAGACAGCAGCTGAGCCTGACCCTCAGAGTTACTGATGTGGATGATACAGCCAAGGGAGCCCTGCTGTACGTACCACTCATTTACACACACACACACACACACACACACACGTGTGCGCAAGTGAGAGGACTCAGACTGTTTCTTTTGCACAGAACTCAGTCTGGGGAAACTTTACATCATCTCTCTGAAGAGGAAATCAACAATCGAAACACTCTGAAGGAAATTCAAGGTTAATACTTAACACAAGCCTTCCTCTTACACATAAACATTACTTATTAAAATGCATAAATATTCATCCAGAATGTTTCTCACCCACACAAACCTGTTTATGAGGTGATGTCATTTTTAATGTTGAAATTTGAGCTGACAAAATATTTAATCAGAACTGCATGATTTGCCAATTTGTTGATGTTTTTGAAAGAAGTCTCTTGTGTTCACCAAGGATGCATTTATATGTTCAAAACATTAAAAGTAATATTATGAAATATTAGAACGTAAAATAACTGTTTTCTTTTTTAATATATTACATTTAAAACGTTATTAATTCCTGTAATGCAAGGCTTTTTTCAGCATTAGTCTTCAGTGTCACATGATCCTTTAGAAATCATACTAAAATGCCGATTTGATACTCAGGGAACATTTCTTATTAATATCAATGTTGAAAACAGCCAAGTATTTTTGTGGAAACTGTGATACATTTTTTCAGGATTCTTTGATGAATAGAAAATTCAAAAGAAACGCATTTATTTGAAATAAAATTTCTAAATTCAGATTAGAAAAGAAATCTTTATGTTGATCAATTTATTGCATCCTTGCTGAATAAAACTATCCATTTCTTTTAAAGTCTTTTTCTTTTATGTTTGTACATATAATTAAAAAATAAAATCACTTGAAAATCATTTGAAAATGAAATTTATCAATCTTGCACCATGAGAAGTATATCTTTTGAATATCTCCTGCCAAGTTAAAAAACTTAATAACATATTGAGTCCCTTAAAGTGACTTCTTTACCTTAAAGTGACTGTGTCTACTCTTAAAGGAATAGTTTACCCAAAAATGAAAATTATCTCATTAATTACTCACTCTTATGTCGTTCGGAACACAAATTAAGATATTTTCTGACCTGCATAGACATCAATGCAACTACCATGTTCAAGGTGTGGAAAGGCAGTAAGGACATCATTAAAATAGTCCATATGAAATAAGTGGTTCAACTCTAATTTAGTTTAGAGAATACGTTTTTGTGTGCAAAGAAAAATATTAAAATAAAAATAGTTTATTCAACAATTTCTTCTCCTTCGGTTGAACCACTGATGTCACACAGATTATTTTAACAATGTCCTTACTGCTTTTCTGGGCCTTAAACATGTCAGTTGCATTGTTGTCTATGCAGGGTGTTTGTGTTCTGTTTGTGTTCTGAAAATGAACGAAGGTCTTATGATTTTGGAATGACATTAGGGTGAGTAATTAATGACAGAATTTACATTTTTGGCTGAACTGTCCCTTTAAGGGCTACATTAATATTAACCCCGCACGGAATGCTTAAATTGGAATGCACTCTGATTGGTGAATTTTTTGCAGGTGTAGTACGTGATAGGTTGAGGGGACGTGCGGTCCAAACCCTGATCAATCTAGGACGAGATCTGCAGAACTTAGATCTAAAGGCTGACAGTATGCAGCAAAAAGAGCTGCTCAGACAATCTCTGATGGACCAGCAGTGCCTCACTCAGCAGGTTAAGAGAAATAAAATACTTCATAACAACAACCTCACAAGACATATAAGTAGATTTTATCTATCTATCTTTTTGTGTTGATGTAGAACATGATGTAAACGTGAGTCGTTACGTTAGCGTGTGCCGTGTGTGACAGGACTTCGAGGCGGTGTGGAGGATTGTGAGTCGGCGTGCGGAGGGGCGGGTGCACCCCGCTGACGTGATGCGTGCCGTTACCGGGGAGATGAGCGAGAACAGAAAAGCCATCTTCCTGAAGGTAACAGACCAGCTCGATCACTTTTGTCCTCCAGAGGACGCCATTGAGCTCTGTGACTTATTGAGTTTCCATTCTGACCATTAGCTGCTGTTTTGAATGTTTGGATCTCTGTCTTTTTTTAGGTTTATGTAAAGCTTGACCCAAATAAAACCGGCTCCATCTTCCTGAGCGATATTGAAAAATTCTATAGAGGCAAACAAGAGTCTGACTCAGCACTCGGTGAGCCACTGAACATTTAGTTTCTGCTCACAAGCAGCAGTATTGTAGTTACGTTTATTCAGTGTCGGTCAATATTGCATGACAAACACTGAGTGTTAAACCTGTGGTACTTCCGTATTCATTTACAAAAAGGCTGTATAGAGTTCAGTTTTACAGATATGCTTAGGAAGCTCTTACAACAAACTTAATAGAATAATATTACTGCATAGACCACACTGATGATTGATGTTTATGAATATATATCATTCCCATATTGAACTGTTGACAGAAGCTGGTCCGAACCCTGACTTCCTGACCTTCGTACGGGAAGCAGGAAAGGTCACCAAGACTGTGTCCTACGCTGAGTTTGAGGACTATTATGAGGGTCTGAGTATTGAAATCCCTGATGATGAAGAATACATTAACAATCTGAGAGCTACGTGGAATATCTGAGAGCAACTGCCTTGTTTATAGAATGACACTTTCTAAATTATGTTTGTTAATAATGTTTGTCACTATATATTGCTATTCATATTCATAGTATGTGTTGTATATTGCATAACAGTGTAGAGTACAATTTAAAAAATGGGGGTCAGTAAGATAAATACTTTTATTCAGCAAGGATGCATTAAATTGAACAAAAGTGACAGTAAAGACATTCATATTGTTACAAATATTTTCTGTTTTAAATAAGCAGCACAACTATTTTCAACATTGATAATAATAATGATAATAATAATAAATGTTTCTTGAGCAGAATATCCAGCATATTAGAATGATTTCTGTGGGATCATGTGACACTGAAGACGAGTAATGATGCTGGAAAATTCAGCTTTGCATCACAGGAATAAATTACATTTTAAAATATATTCAAATAGAAAACAGTTATTTTAAATTGTAAAATTATTACACAATACTACTGTTTTTACTGTATTTTTGATCAAATAAATGCAGCCTTGATGAGCATAGGAAACTTCATCTGAATAGTTTTAACTACTATTTGGATTGGCACATGCTAAGAAGTTTTAATTTATAAATTAATGTTTAAAAACAACTGTTAACTTGAGTATTAAGTTGTATTGATTTTTTTTTATCTATCATAATATCTGTACATATACAAACCTTAATATGAAAGGCTATGTAAAAAAGAAAATTCACAGATGAATCATGTGTCCAATATGGACATATATGCATGCATGGCATCAAAAGGCTGTTTGTGTCTATTTGTGGAACTTCTCCCTTTGTGTCAATGGCCGTTAGACAGTCCGTTCCCAGATCCATTAGAGTAGGTGGGTGTGTAGTCTTCCTCAGAAACCTCCTCATCCTCTTCTTCATCACTGCGCTCATCACCCTTCAGCTAAAGAGAATGAAAGAGAATTAATCTTGTGCATTTAGTCTGCTTGTACGTTTTTACAAATTTATTTTTAATAAACTAGTTTGTTTATTGCATTATTAGTTGTCTTGTATAAAAAAATGAATACTCACTTTGCCAAAAAGAAACTTTTTGACCATGCGGAGGATCAGGGAAGCCCAGAACACGTGCAATAACAGCAGCACCACAAGCATGACGTTGAAGAAATAATAGCCGAAAAAGGGTTCGAACAGGTCAAGAGGATACACCCATGTACAGTGGATCAGCCTGTACACATGGCACACACACACAATTTAACAAACGTAACCCGAAAATCTTATACTTGTTTACCTCTGTCACAAACTTACCAGAAGGGGAAGATGATGAGTCTCGTTAACATGAAGACCAGAGTGAACACCACAAAGATACTGTTGCAGGTCGTCTCCCATCCAGCATAGTTAAACATCTTAGCAGACTTAGAGAAACAGATAAACGACAACTTTTAATACGAAACACTCTATGCATATACTGACATTTAAAAGTTTGGGGTTGGTAAGATTTTGTAATGGTTTTGAATCAATCTTGCACTCAGGAAAAATACAGTAAAAACATACAGTTGAAGTCAAGAAAGTGCAGAATCTGCAAAATGTTAATTATTTTACCAAAATAAGAAGGATCATTCAGAATTCATGTTATTTTTTATTTAGTACTGACTTGAATAAGATATTTAACATAAAAGACATTTACATATAGTCAACAAGAGAAAATAGTAGTTGAATTTATAAAAATGACCCCGTTTAGAAGTTTACATACACTTTATTCTTAATACTGTGTTGTTACCTGAATGATCCACATCTGTGTTTTTTGTTTAGTGAATGCTGTTCATAAGTCCCTTGCTTGTCCTGAACAGTTAAACTGCCTGCTGTTCTTCAGAAAAATCCTTCAGGTCACATTTGTGTATTTGAACCCTTTCCAACAATGACTGTATGATTTTGAGATCCATCTTTTTACACTGAGGACAACTGAGAGACTCATATGCAACAATTACAGAAGGTTTAAACACTCACTGATGCTTCAAACACAATGCAGTAAGTGCCAGGGGTGAAAACTTTTTGAATTTGAAGATCAGGGTAAATTTAAATTATTTTGTTTTCTGGGAAACATGTTACTATCTTCTATAGCTACTGAAGTGCAGTACTAAATGAAAAATATATAATATTTAGGCAAAATAAGAAAAATGTATACATCTTCATTTTGTTCAAAAGTTAAACTTTTGTTAAACGTAAACGTACTTTTGTTAAAAGTAAAACTTAATGCATCGTTTTTCCTTCTGAAGCATCAGTGAGCGTTTGAACCTTCTGTAATAGTTGCATATGAGTCCCTCAGTTGTCCTCAGTGTGAAAAGATGGATCTCAAAATCATACAGTCATTGTTGGAAAGGGTTCAAATACACAAAAATGCTGAAAATCCACAGGATTTGTGGGACCTGAAGGATTTTTCTAAAGAACAGCTGGCAATTTAACTGTTCAGGTCAAACAAGGGACTCATGAACAACACTAAACAAAACAAAACAAAAAACAAGCAGTGGATCATTCAGGTCACAACACAGTATTAAGAATCAAGTGAATGCAACTGTAAATATTGTAAAATATAATTGCAATTTAAAATAATATACTTTAAAATATAATTTATTTCTGTGATGTAAAGCTAAATTTTTAGCACCATTACGCTATTCTTCAGTGTCACCTGATATTTCAGAAATCATTTTAATATGCTGATTTGATCATTCCTATGCTTCCTTTTAAGACATGCTTATCTCTTTTTCTAACTATTTATCTCTCTCTCACCTCAAGTAGGACATCAGATGTGTCGTGCACCAACATGACCAGTGTCCCAATGCGAATGTAGTTGGCACACCAGGAGAAGGACAGCAGTGTTAGTGTGGCCCAGTGATGGATCAACTGCTCCTTAAAATCCTACAAATTGACACAGAGAGAAATAGAGCTCCATAAACCTAGACAGATATCTCTTAAGATATGGCAACTTCATTTTCATATCAAATTTTCAATTATTTACAAATTCCATTAAATGTTTTAATGAATGCAAATCATCCATTTATTAATCCTTAATGCACTAAACTGCTTTATTATTATAAAATATTATTGCTGACTGTTTTACGACATTATTAGCAGTGCTACCTGCAGGCTAATTGAATAAGAGTGCAGTGCTTATGGCCTTGATGTGACTTTAAAACTTTATCTAATAATAATAACATAATCTTTTAGGGAACATGAAATATTTATAACTGATAATGTAATGAAAATAGTGCATCCTTACCTTACGTTTTACATCTGCAGCCACACTGAACAGTAAAGAACCATAAAAACTCATCTCAATGATGTAATACCAGTATTGAGAGTCCAGCAGTGACTGCACACACACACACACACACACACACACACAAAACAAACATATTTAAAAACCAACCAACTGCCATACAAACATGCTTGCACAAACACAACCCTCCCAGAACATGCAAATTCAGACTAGTTTTCACTGTGCTACGTACAGTATATTCGTTTTTGCTTTTAAAACAGTCGAATATGTTTTTTTCTTCCATAGGTCCATAGTTCACACTTACTTGTTTGGGAAATCCTGCCCACACTACCCGTAGATCATAAAACCATGGTTTCTGTTGAAAAAAAAAAAAAACAGTATAATTCAGAGGTTATTTTTAGAACCAAATAATCTCATTAAATTAAAGTAAACACTAATATTTAACTCTGTGTATTACATGGAGCAATTTTTAGTGATTCTTTCCTCAAGTTACATCGTTACGCCAGTGGGTGGCGCCAAGTGAGTGAATCAATGAATCATTCGAATCAACAGATTCGTTCAAAACATTGCCTAAAATCTGCCTAAGTACATGACATACACAAACATTACTAGACATATACTTCATATGTCAGTATGGGCTGACCCAACGTATACTGGTGAATAGGACATATGCCTGTTTTTATATATTTTATAAATTATAAATGTATATAAAAAATATAAATTATAAGTAAAAAATAAATTAATTTATAAAATATAAAAATGTTTAAATTATGCATACTACCTAAGTGCTTTAAAAACAATAAAAAAGTTTAAGTTATGGTTACTGCCTAAGCACATGACATGCACAAACATTACTAGACACTTTATCTTCATATGTCAATATGTGCTGGCTCAACTATACCAGTGAATAGTACAAATGTTTTTATTTATTTATTTATTTATTTAAAAAAAAGATAAATTAAAAAATTATAAACTAATTTATAAATCACAACAAAATTATGAATAAAAATATACTTTTTTTAAATACTTTATTTTTGTAAATATCTACAGTTATAATACATTACAGTAAGTACCTACATATTGTTACAGTTTTTAAACAATGTAATGCATTGTAAATATGCAAAAAAAAGACATAAAACCATGGTTTCCGTTGCACAAAACAATATAATTCAGAAGTTATTTATTTTTAGAACCTTTCAGTGATTCTTTGTTCAAGATGCATCATTACGCCAGTAGGTGGCGTCAAGTGAGTGAATCAATGAAATCATTCGAATCAACAGATTCGTTCAAAACATTGATTCATTTAATATAAATAAACACCGCCACAGTGTGTTCCTCAGAGATACTCGACGGTTGATTAAAACACTTCGCTGGTGGAGCAAAAATACTCAAACTGACTGTCAATATTGTGTCTAAAATGTAAGTTACTCAACATTATCTCCTTGTTTATTGAACTGTTGTATAAAAGTAATATCATAGGCCACTCAGCTGTGATAAACTTCACATTTGCTCTTGTGAAATTGTTTAATTATAGGTTCTTAAAAACAACAAATTAATTTATGTGTTATTAAAAACTCAATTAAAAGAGCCCACCCATAATTCTCTACCTAAAACCCTAGTTATTTTTATATGGGATTACATGCTTAAATTTAATACTGTAGTATAGTAATAGTGATGCTTGCCTTAACAACAATTTAATATGAGTGTGATTGTTTGGGTGTGTGCAGGGCCTGTCCATGCCTGTTGTTGTGCCCGTTTGTGGATCTTTCTATCAGCATGGCGCTGTTCACAGGTGGGAAAATGTTACTAATTACCCCTCAGGCATTTCTCACAAACACACATGCTGATTCAAGGTCTCTCCTGAGAATCTCTGCATGTGCTGTAACACACACACACACACACACACACACACACACACATGTTGGGTTTACATGTTTTATGGGGACATTCCATAGGCGTAATGGTTTTTATACTGTACAAACCGTATTTTCTATCACCCTACACCTACCCTACACCTAAACCTAGCCCTCACAGGAGACTGTGCACACTTTTACCTTCTGAAAAAAAACTCATTCTGTATGATTTATAAGCCTGTTTCCTCATGGGGACCTCACAAATGTCCCCACAAGGTCAAAATTTACTGGTATTACTATCCTTGTGGGGACATTTGGTCCCCATAACGTGATGAATACCAGGTGCACACACACACACACACACACACACACACACATATACATACACATATACATACACGCAGCTGTTTGGAGGTCATTCAGATGTTCAGATACAGTCTGAGGTTTCTATTATACAGCAAAAAAAAACACTTACATCATATAAAGCCAGCACGCCTCCGAAAGTCGAACACAGATAAAAGGCAAACCGCCAACTAGAGCAGGGAAATACTCTTGTTAATAACAGACATACATGTTTGAAAACGTTTAAAAGGTCAAATATGGCCAAATACGAATGAGTCAATCATGGAAGTTTATTTAGTGTGTGTAAATATACCTGGCTTCTTTGAATTTCTTCAGTAATCCAGGTCTGTCTTGGTTCCTCCGTCTGCGAAACCAGCGCTCAACCTGCCTTTCCGACCAGCCCAACTTTTTACACAGACCATTTATATCTGCCTAAGTCCATGACATACACAAATATTACTAGACACATAGACTTCATATGTCAATATGTGCTGGCCCAACCTACTGTATACTGGTGAAAAGGACATATGCCTGTTTTTATAAATTTTATAAAATATGTGTAAAAAAATATTAATTATAAATAAAAAATATATAAATTAATTTATAAATAATTAAAAAAAAACAAATTATGGTCACTGCCTAAGTACATTATAAACAATTCTAAAAAAAAAAAAAAAAAGGAGGTTTTAAATTATAGTTACTGCCTGCCTAAGTACATGACATACACAAACATTACAAGACACATAAACTTCATGTGTCAATATGTGCTGGCCCAACCTATACTGGTAAATAGGACATATGCCTGTTTTTATAAATTTAGTATATATATATATATATATTCTAACATAGAACACAAAATAACATTACTTTTTTTTTAAAAATGTAATAAAATGAATACAAAATATTAATTAATTTATAAATGATAAAAAAATAAATAAATTGTGTGATTATAAATTGTATTGCATTGTAAATATGCAAAAAGGTGTGCACAGTCAAATGACCAAAACTAGGTTTAGGTGCAGGACAAAATGTAACACATAATAAACAAAAAACAAAAATTTTGTTTCATTCATGTGTTTTAATGCGTTACGTAGTTTATATTTAAGGCTGTATTATAATGTACTGCCAATGTATTATAATAATTAATGAGAACAACTTATTATAAGGCATATTATTATACTGTACATCTAAATATTTTTTTGAAAGGAAAATCTACAAAAACATGCCCGGTTATATTTCGCCTGCTAATCATTCATGTTTTATTATGATTATACTTTTAAGATTAAATGCAATTAGTGAGATTAAATGCATTATACAAATCCATTAAAATATGTTTTGGGGTTACCTGTGTTGGATGCTTAGAGTGTGTTTTGTAGTGTTTTTCCAGTACAGGGTTGTGTGACGCTCTCTTGCGAATTTTGTCTTTAACCCCAAGAGCCTCTGCGAGTGGCACCGCGATCAGTCTGTTGAATGAAGGAGAGACAGCGAGACAGAGTCACACCTTCATCTGCTAGACGTTCACTGCCCTTCAACAATTATAAGCACATGAATGCTGCCATTCTCACCAGACTTATTAATTAGCTTAAGCACTAAGCTTCCTTGACCAACTGGCTTTACCAGCTCAGTTTTTAACAGCATGACTATACAATTCCACCAGCACTAATCAGCAAAAACCAGCTTGTAAATTAACACTGAACATTTAGTTTGTGTGTGTACCTTTCATAAACAGCTCTCAAGCCTAGCAGCATGACTGCTACAGGTAGAATGATGTACAAATGGGACACACGGGCGTAGACACGCCCCTCACCGTCCTGTAGGTCCGCCCATGTCACCGGCCTCGGTAACCAGAGCCGATCCCACCAAAACCACTCACTAAGCATCGCCCTGTGAAAAACACATAGACACAATGACAGTAACAAATTATAATATAGAAGACCGAATGGAAAGCCATGATTGTTGTGTGACAGTCAAATCTGAAAGAGAATGCAATTCAAATTTTTGAATCGCAAACGATGCAGAATTAGAATTCAAATCTGTAATTCAAATATAAGAAAGCAGAGCAAAAAATGAATTGAATGAAGGGACAAATAAATTCATGTAACTGTTATTTTTAACTAGAAAAGAGAAGTTTGTCAAGACAGACTTTGAAAAGGCCTGACAGCCTTGAAGACTGAAGATTATAGGGCTTACAAACAGATATAGATAAAGACAGAACAATAGAACAATAGATAGATATACAGACAGACAGACTACCAGTCAAAAGTTTGTGGACAGTAAGATTTTTAATGTTTTTAAAAGTAGTCTCATCTGCTCACCAAGCCTGCATTTATTTGATCTAAAGTACAGCAAAAACAGTACAACTTCGAAATATTTTTACTTTTTAAAATACCTGTTAATTTAAAATGTAATTTATTCCTGTGATTTTTAAAGCTGAATTTTTAGTATCATTACTTCAGTCACATGATCCTTCAGAAATCATTTTATTATTTTATTATATGCTGCTCAAACAAACATTTATTATTATTATTATTATTATGATAAATGCTGATCTTTGGATATTTTTATTCATCAAGGACTTCTGAAAAAATGTACTCAACTGTTTTAAAATATTGATGATAATAATAAAAAAAAATATTTCTTGAAAAGCAAATCAGCATATTAGATTGATTTCTGAAGGATCATGTAACACTTGAGTAATGTTGCTGAAAATGTAGCTTTGATCACAGAAATAAATTACATTTAAAAGTATATTCAAATAGAAAGCAGTTATTTTAAACAGTAAAAATATTTCACAATATTACTGCTTTTGCTGTTTTTGTGATCAAATAAATGCAACAGGTGAACAGAACAGAACAGAAGAGACTTCTTTAACAAACATTAAAAATCTTACTGTCCAAAATCTTTGGACTGGTAGCTCCTGTAATAAGATACGTACCTGAGCACAATACACAATAGAGACTAACGAACACAGACACCTGTGAAATTTACGAGAAAATTCTGTTTACTAGTTTCAGGACTAGAAGTTTAGTCCTTCAGAACCCTAAAGGTGAGGCTTTTTTCAACTAATAAAAAATGTGAATACTGAAATGTACAATAACATGCAGGAACGATGTGTAAAAAAGTTCAAAACATGTTTGAACAGCTCTAAGGAGAGCCAGTTATGAGTATAACTGGGAGTATCCGAGTGCAGTACGGATCTGGACTTAC
Source organism: Labeo catla (assembly GCA_012976165.1). Classification (NCBI taxonomy): domain Eukaryota; kingdom Metazoa; phylum Chordata; class Actinopteri; order Cypriniformes; family Cyprinidae; genus Labeo; species Labeo catla. Next base: position 328,932 of record VONZ01000608.1, read on the forward strand.
ATAAAGTCATTCAGACCCATTTTTAAGTCCAAGTGACCCAGTCTGGAAAGCCGACAGCTCACCGGAACAATAGTATCAAATTAATTTTGTATTAGAGAAGCAAAATACTCTGATTCAAGTAGTGTTTTATCAGTGAATGCAGTGTAGCTTATAGTAAGTGGTGACTGTTTATTGTTACCATGACAAACAGACACATAACGTCTCAAAGACTGGCATGCCAAATAAAAACGAATGCATCCATACCTGCTTTCTCCTGTTTTCACACACTCTTCTTTCCTCCTCCTGTTTTCCTGTTCTCTCTGTTGTAATTCTGTTCACACACCTTTTGTGCCCAGTCCTGATGAAGCCGCTAGGTACTAACAGAACAAGCAAACTCTCTCTCTCTCTTTCTCACACACACACACACACACACTTTCACCACATACCTCAACCCCCCACAAAGAGCTCATTGAACCGCCTGAGAGTGTGTGTCTTGAAAGGGGCCCAGAGAACTGGATATGTGGGAGGGGCCACAATCACCTCAGGTATAGTCAAAGAAAAGCCGAGTTAGAAGGAGAGAGAGAAAGGACATGAACCTTGAAATATTGCATGCCCTAAACAGGTTAATAACTCACAGGTTGAATAATAGAAATGTACCCTTTGTTGTGACATTTATACTTGCCGGTCATTGTTTTAGTACTTACATTTATGCTCCTGGCAGATATGCTTTAATTTAAAATGACTTACAGTGTGGTAAAGCTTTATGTTGTTTTTTTCTTTTAATTAGTGTGTGCATTCAGTGAGAATCAAACCTGTGACCTTGGTTGCTCAGGTTGTGTTTTACCAGCTGAACTACAGGAAAACTCCAATACCGGTTCTCGGTTGACTTGTGAGTGATTTGGTATGAAAGCATATACTTGAGAAAAAAATCCTGCGGGAATGTGTACAGGATCTTAATTTAGAACCAAGTGAAAATTCAATTATTTTTTTTTTTTTACAGAATTCCAACAAAACAAATGAAAATCTAGATCTTCCAGAACACATACTGTAATTTGGGTTTTTATGCTTAGCAATCAGATAAAATGCCCATGTAAGACATTTATGTAATTTGAAGAAAACTCTTAGAACTCCTATAGCGCAAACTGAAACTGAAAAACAGGATCTTTGAACTCCTACTAGATATTGTGTAATCTTTATTAGAACATGCGTATTATTGAATAGATAAAGGACAATGGAAAAAGGAAGATAAAGATAAAGGAAATCTCCAGTCGTCCTCTTAAGTCGCTTTTAAGTGTCTGCTGAGCGATTAAACGTAAATGGAAAGATTTATACCTGGGGAAAGTTCTGTATGTGGTAATGCAGGACAGAAGAAATCGGTGTATGAATCACTGGCCCCACCTATACTCACTAGTCCATGCATGAGTTGATTCTGGTCCTAGTTCTTTGTCTCAGTAGTATCCCAGGCCTCACTGTGTATTTGTGTAGGTTTGTCTGTTGTCTCCATCTAGTGGTGGACGACTAGACACCATTTAGAGAGTCAGTATACAGCACTGTGTCAAGCATGATCCAGTAAGCCCCTGCTGGTAGTTGCTGTAACTACAACATCATAAGGCACAAAAGTGTATTTTCCATTGACAGCCATTCACAAGCAGCAGTGCATTCTAACAAAACAGCTTTTTCCCCCTCTCCAGGCTACAGATTCTATGCAATGTCTAGCCTGAGGATACTAAATAAATAAACAGAAACTTCTTTCTTCCCACTTTTTATTATGAACAGTAATCATGTTTTTTTCTTCGTTATAATATCAAAATATTGTCAGAGTTTCTCAAGACCTCTAGAAATAACATGGACGTGAATGTTCTACTTGAACGCTGGTTTGTAACTGTTCTTAGCTAATTCATCCCTGTTAGCACAATGCGTATCATACACACCTGCCATTCCACATAGACTTTAATACATAGAAGCCATGCTCACATTGCAGCTAAATACAGCTGTCAACTCCAGTTATTTTTATAGTTTGAGTTTTGTCACACAAGCTGTTGTTTGGCCTCAGAATACGGCATATGAGTTGTCTGGAGTTTGTAAAGTATGCAGTTGAGGTTGAAAGTTCACAGACACCTTGCAGAATCTTCAAAATGTTAATTATTTTACCAAAATAAGAGGGTTTATACAAAATGCATGTTATGTGTTATTTTATACTGACCTGAATAAGATATTTCACATAAAAGATTTTTACATATAGCCCGCAAGAGAAAATAATAGTCGAATTTATAAAAATTACCCTGTTTAAAAGTTTACATACGCCTGATTCTTACTGTTTTTCTTCACAGCTGTGTTTTTTATTTAGTGATAGATGTTCATGAGTCCCTTGTCTGTCCTGAATAGTTAAACCGCTTGCTGTTCTTCAGAAAAATCCTTCAGGTCCCACAGATTCTTTGGTTTTTCAGCATTTTTGTGTATTTTTGAGGACAACTGAAGGACTCATATGCAACTGTTATAGAAGGTTTAAATGCTCACTGATGCACCAGAAGGAAACACAATGTATTAAGAGCCGGGGGGTGAAAACTTTTGAACAGAATGAAGATGTGTACATTTTTCTTATTTTGCCTTTTTTTAATTTACTACTGCCCTTCAGAAGATACTTATATGTTTTCCAAAAAACAAAATAAGTTAAAATTACCTTTTAAATTACACCCCCCAGCTCTTAATGCATTATGTTTCCTTCTGAAGCCTCAGTGAGTGTTTGAACCTTCTGTAATAGTTGCATATGAGTCTCTCAGTTGTCCTCAGTTGTCAAAATCATACAGTCATTGGAAAGGGTTCAAATAAACAAAAATGCTGAAAAACCAAATAATTTGTGGGACCTGAAGGATTTTTCTGAACTGTTCAGGACAAACTCATGAACAACTATCACAAAACAGAAAAACACACCTGTGAATCATTCAGATAACAACACAGTATTAAGAATCAAGCATATCTAAACCGGGTGTGTGTTCACACACCATGAACACACACCTGGAGCAGTGGGCAGCCATATTGCTATTGCTGCAGCACCCGGGGAGCATTTGGGGGATCGGTGCCTTGCTCAAGGGACTCACCTCAGTTGTGGTATTGAGGGTGAAGAGAGCACTGGTTATTCACTCCCCCCACCTTCAATCCCTGCTGGACCTGGGACTCAAACCCACTACCTTTCAGTTACAAGCCTGACTCCCTAACCATTAGGCCACGGCTGCCCCGTATATGTGAAATATCTTATTCAGGTCAGTACTAAATAAAAAGTAACATGCATTTTGTATGATCTCTCTTATTTTGGTAAAACAATTAACATTTTGCAGATCTGCAAGGTGTATGTAAATTTTAGACCTCGACTGCAAATACTTTATTAGATCAAAGAGAGAAGCCTGGACATAATTTCTTATTTTGTGTTCCAGGGATGAAAGAAACCAATATTGGTTGGAGCAACCTCAGGGTGAGTAAACAATGACTTAATTTTAATTTTGGGTGAACTAATCCCTTAATCCTGTTCTGTACACACAGAGTTTGGTTATTAGTGACAACTAATGACGCATTAAAAATTGCCAGACGCCAATACATCTCAGTATGCTAAAATTAATTTGCTGAAAAATAGAAAAGGCAAAAGGGCTGGCATACATCTGTCTTGATTACAGCTGTGAGACATTAACTATTGCTTGTTTGGAGTTATAGGATTGACACTGATAAATGCATTCAAAAACTTGGCAGTGCGAACATGGCCTGTATGCATTCATTGAACTTTGAAAATGACAATTGGGTCTAACTCCCTGAAAACCTCTTCACAGTGAATAAAGCATGCTTTATATTAGCTTTAGCCGTGCTAGCATAGTGCTAAATGGGATTATGTAAAATACTAGTGTATTTGCAATGTACAACTTAATTGGCTTTGAATCCATTTCAACATCACATTTCTTTATCATGAGCGTGCTGCCAAGCTACGTGCTAACTTGCCATGTGAATGAGACACTACAGATGTTTCCACCAAAGACAAAAAGACAATTCCACAAACAAGTTGGCTCATTCTGAAGCTGACGTATTGTGTTAATAAGTTCACATTTAGTTATTATTCTGTTTAAGTACATGTTAGCAAAACTCATGAGAGAACAACACCACGAAATGAAAGTTCCACTTGCTGAGTAACACATCGGCATGGACTGCAAAGCCCTTTGGCCCATATTCCTAAGCCTCTCTCTCTTCTCAACTGTTCTGGTTCAAGAGGTCAGGTTAATGAGATTTGGTGTGTGTATATATCTGTGTATGTTTGTACAGGAGTTTATATGTGAAAGAGAGAATGGCAAGTCACAGTATAAGACAATGTTTAAGAGTCATCGAGCCAAATGGCTCCAGAACAATACTAGAATGCACAAGCCATGCACTTGGTCCTCCAATAAAGTTGGTGATTCTGTGCAAAAGAAGTCCCCCTAGTTAACCAACCCATGAATCTCCACCAAGCCATCAACAATTGATCCACATCCAAAGTTACTGAAGATGCTCGTGAGTCAAAGATGAGTTGTTGATAGCATGGGTTGCCTGGCACTGAGAATGGTGATCGGATGCAAGGTGCTGAGAAGCTGCTCTACTTCTTCTTGTCACACTCATACGGGAGTGTTACGTTTGAGATCGCTGGGCGATGGGGGAATCTGTTGACTGAGATGTGTAAAGGTGGTGGAGTGACTAGGTCTGGTCTTCGGCTCCCCTGGAGTCTCTGATCCTTTATGCTTCGGAGGAAGAGTCTGGCATCGGGCCTTAACTTTCGAGCCTGGATCACGAGATGGAAGCCCTTTCGTTGTGCTTCCCATTAGCTCTGGTTTGGAAGGAGGCCTTGGTAGTCCTGTCGACTGGCTGCCCACAAGCTCTGGTTTCGAAGGAGGACGTGGCAGGACTGTCAAAAGGCTGCTTGCAAGCTCCGGTTTTGATGGTGGGCGAGGAAGCGCTATGGAATGGCCAAACTCTGAATCCAGTGAATCCGAGACAGATGTTTGGCTTTTAGATGGTCCTCTAAGAAGCATCCGGGTGAGCTCGCTAGGAGATGGAGGAACTTTATGGTCGAGATGTGTGAATGTGGTTGAGTGGCTTGATCTGGTTGCATGCGCTTCGGCTTCAGGTCCTCCATGCCTTGGCGGAAGGGTTCGGCAACGGCTCTTAGACCTGGAACTTGGTTCTCGAGGTGGAGGTCCATTTAAGTCGAGCTCTCTGTGCCGTGATAGCGAACCAGTTTTGATTGAATGAATGGACTGGTTTGAACACGCTGAAGGTGTGGTGGGTGATTCATCATGGCAGGCTATCTTAGACAGGGACTCTGAAGTTGTATTGAAAGTTTCACAGATTGAAGGTTGAGGTCTATCCGGTAGATCACTGGTGGATGCAATGGGCTGTTCCTCAAGCTCTTCCTCCTCTCCGTTGATCACCTGAAGTTCTTTCAGCTCTTCGTCTGACTGGCTTAGCATTACCCCGCTGCAGACAGGCAGCTCCTCCGGTGATCCTTCCTCTAGATCCTTAATGACGACATCATTGTTGGTAGGTGTCATTGGGTGTGACTGGGTGCATTGCTTGTCTGTCTCCTCGGTGAGCAGAAGATCCATCAGGAGTGCTTTCTCTCTCTTTAGCTGCTCTTTTAGAGAACGAGGCACGTCTGGGATCAACCATGCTACCAGCATACTGAGGAACATGGCCAAGTTCTACAACACAACAACATATAGAATCAAACATTCAATTCTATTTTATAGGAATATTTGGCATTATTGCATAGACAGCGATGCAGCTGACACATTCAAGGCCCAGAAAGGTAGTAAGGACATCATTAAAATAGTCCATGTGACATCAGTGGTTCAAACGTAATTTTATGAAGCTACAAGAATACTTTTTGTGTGCAAACAAAACAAAACAAATACTTTATTCAACATAAATAATGACAGAATTTTTCATTTCTGGGTTAACTATACCTTTAAGTAATTTGCATTTGCCTCTCAGTTTGCAAGAACATGAGAAAACCTTTGTACAACAATGCATTTACAGTGGAAGTTTGTGGGCAGTTTTAATCTTGTCAGTTAAATGTTTTTTTGTCCAAGTATTTTAATTTTGCCAACAATAACAAAGACCATAGAAAAAAGATTTACAATGACCAGATTTAATTCAAACAATATAGAAAATTTGGCCTGTTACAGTTTGACACATTTTTGTTATTTTGCATATTATTGTCAAAAAACACCACAAAACCAGTCTTAAGTAGCACAGGTATATTTGTAGCAATAGCCAACAATAATACATTTTATGGGTCAAAATGATCAATTTTTCTTTTCTTTTTTTTTTTTGAACCCCCAGATTCCAGATTTTCAAATAGTTGTATCTCAGTCAAATATTGTCCTATTCTAACATACATCATACATCAATGGAAAGCTCGTTTTTCCAGCTTTTTATGTATAAATCTTAATTTCATAAATTGACTAGTTTTGTGATGCAGTGTCAAATATATTTATTTATAAAATAAAAATTAGAAGATGGATTTAAATGTATGCATATGAAATGTCTAAATATTGATTAAATTTAAAGGACATTTAGCTAGCTTTATTTACTTTAAGAATTTAAAGGTGAAGTGCTTTTAAAACATGCAGTGTTTTTCCATGTGTTGACGTCATTTCAACTGAAACAGTAAGACAGGGTGGGATGTATCAGGCAGCCCCGCCTCCTTTTTAAAATAGCCAATATATATAAAATAGCCAATAGCGTTTTGTTTATTTCACAGCCTGGACCAGAGCCCCTGAGCTCGGTAAAGCTGCATTTTACAGCGTATAGAACCCACAATCTCATCCATATCGCTATTAAATATAACATTCTGTTTTGTGGTATCATATTTACAGTACACTGTCTGAATCGTTCCCTGTTCCCCATATAGTGCATTATGTGCCATTCACTGTACAGAAAATACTATTTCTGTGAACAAGTGACTGATTTCAGCTGCAGCTTTAGTGTTTGTTTATAGTGTACAGGGGGCGGGACTTTTCGGATTCTAGAGACCATCTGATTGGACAGAAAGTTAGATGAGAAGCTGAAGTGCAGGGTGATGTCATCAAAATCGTTGATCCATATTGGTGGAAGTTAGAGACTGTAAGGTTTGAATGCTTATATCTTCTAAATTCGAATTTTGTCAATGTTTTTGAGCACACTAGCTTATAGACACTCTTAAGGCTAACATATTCATACAAAAGGACAAAAAACTTCACATTTAATATCATGGGGACTTTAAGAATTTTTGATAAAACATATATACATATTAGGTGGATCAATTTCTGGTTAAGCATTAGTTATGTGAACAATGGAATTTGCTCCATATGCATATGCAATTTTAAAATAAGCATGTTTATCTAATCTGTCAATCAAATTTAAGGTTAATAGGTCACTGATGCATCCCCCCACCTCCACTGTTATTTCTAATATTTTAGCTATATTTTAATCTCCTACTTGTAGGTTAAAAGAGGAAAAAATTGTTTGAGCCCCCCTCATTGCGGAGTTAAAGCTAAATCTGTTTACCTTTATCTTGCAAAGATTATATGGAAATAAACTCATGAAAATGCCTTAGGGATATTTACATTACAACCCTTCCTTGTATCATTGCATGGATGTAAATGATACTAGGATGACATGGCCATGACACAACAATGTTACACAAGCAAGACTACATTTTATTAAGATTTAACCTGCAATGTTCACTGAATGATAAGAAAAGCAGTTTAACAAAGACTGACCTGGAAAAAAATTACAAATGCCAGGCGTGCAGCGAGCACAGACCAGTACTGCTTAGAAAGCTGGTAAGACTCAGGAGACCAGGGTGGATCTCGATAGTCTTTGTATCTGTGAAGATGATAAATTGTTGATCAGAAGAAAGAATGATATCAGATAATGTAGGCTAGTAGAGTTCATGAGTGTGTTATGTGTGTGTACCTGCAAATACGGAGTTGTCTGTCAAAGTCGGTGTCATGCGGGGCAGTACCAGATTTAAAGTTGCTCGTGTTGAAATAAGCCAGTGTATGGTTGGTATAACCATGCATGGTGCCTGTCTCACTGTACAAATACTGATACACCATCCGAGGAATGAATTCAGACGTAAAGGAGATCACAAATGCCTTGAGGGAAAGAGAGACAGAAAAAGGAAAAACCTTAAAATCTCTACATGCAGTGAGACACTACCAGTCAAAAGTTTTTACATTTTTTTTAAAAAGTCTCTTCTGTTCAACAAGCCTGCATTTATTTGCTCCAAAGTACAGCAAAGTATTTTTACTGTTTAAAATAACTGTTTTCTATTTGAATATATTTTAATATATTTAATATATTTTTATTCCTGTGATTAAAGCTACATTTTCAGCATCATTACTCCAGTCTTCAGTGTCACATGATCCTTCAGAAATCATTTTTTTAGCAGCAAATCAGAATATTACAATGATTTAACTGGAGTAATGATTCTAAAAATTTAGTTTTGAAATCGCAGGAGTAAATTAAATTTTAAAAAATATTCAAATAGAAACAGTTATTTTAAATAAGAATATTCTGCTGTGCTTTGGATCAAATAAATGCAGGCTTGTTAAGCAGAAGAGACTTCTTCAAAAAACATTAAAAATCTTACTGTTCAAAAACTTTTGACTGGCAGTGTAAATCATACTAAGCAAGCCAGAAACTAAATATGAATTTTGTTTCACACAGTCACAATCACTCACATTTGTAATCACTGCAAACTTGCTGATTCCACTCAAGATGTTGTACCATATGCCTGGGAAAGGGAAGATAAATATGTGACAGTGTGAATTAGATCAAATAACAGTTATGTTAGGTGTAACCATGAGTAAGTCTGTACATATTTACTGCAAAATTTCATACCAATCTCTTTAGCACTGACTGCATCAGGTCTGCGTATTTCAGTGACGAATTTTGCCGCATCGAGTCGGATTTCAATGACGTTATTAAGCAGAGCAAAGACTGGTGCCAGCGGGAAGGAGGCCACAAAGAGTGTGACAAATCCATACTGAATAACTGCAGACAAACAAACACACACATACATAAATGAGCCATGTCCTTAATCAAACCCAGTTCCTCAAAGTCATCACAGACCTCCTTAAACACCATCGCTCAACCTCTTGAAAGAAAAAACTAACACTTGTTTGTATTGAGCAGATGTTGGCATTCATTTTGATATTTTTTATATTTCTTGTTACCACTAGTGCTTCCAATATGCATCAGTTTGACTACAGTGAAGGATTACTGCAATATTACACTACCAGTCAAATGATTTTTTATATTTTTTAAAAGAAGTCTCTTCTGCTCACCAAGCCTGCATTCATTTAATCTAAGGTACAGCAAAAACAGCAAAAGTTTGAAATATTTTTGCTGTTTTTTATTTGAATATATTTTAAAATGTAATTTATTTCTGTGATTTCAAAGCTGAACTTTTAGCATCATTACTCCAGTCACATGATCCTACAGAAATAATTTTAATATTCTGATTTGCTGCTCAAAAAACAATTCTGATTATTATGTTTAAAAAAGCTGAGTAGAATTTTATGTTTCTTAGATAAATAGAAATCTGAAATAGAAATCTTTTGTAACATTATAAATGCCTTTATCATTATATTTTTATCAATATAAAGCATCCTTGCTAAATAAAAGTATTATTTTCTATCACCCCCCCTCCCAAAAAATATTATTATAAAAAATTATTATTTTTAAAAATATTATGAACTCCAAGCTTCTGAATGGTATTGTTTATAATGTTACAAAAGCTTTTTATTTCAGAAAAGTGCTGATCTTTGGATTTTTTTTATTCATCAAAGAATCCTAAAAAAATGTACTCAACTGTTTTAAATATTGATGATAATAATAATGATAAAAAATGTTTCTTGAACAGCAAATTTGCATATTAGAATGATTTCTGAAGGATCATGTGACACTAAAGTATTGATGCTGAAAATTTAGCTTTGATCACAAGAATAAATTACATTTTAAAATATATTCAAATAGAAAACACTTAGTTTAAATAGTAAAAATATTTTAAAATTGTAAAACAATTTACTGTTTTTGCTGTGCTTTAGATAAAATGAATGCAGGCTTTATAAGCAGAAGAGACTTTTTTTAAAATATTAAAAATCTCACTGTTAAAAAACTTATGACTAGTAGTGCACATACATTACTTGGTACAAATGCCTAACAATTATATCATAAGTTATTTTGTTATTACAATTATTAAAGCAACTTTAAACAGCAGTCAGATTGTCACATGTTAAAATTGTCAATTTGAGATCAATCAAAGAAATCTAAAGAATAAAGTACACGGGTGAACAATTACAAAAAGCCAGCAATGTGTATTAAGATAAACATTTTGTTGACTGTAACACTCAAGCTACAAAACTACCATTAAACAGCCAAATGAGGCTTTCAAGTTGCATGTTGACTATAAAGCACATAGTAATGATGTTTTTGTGGATTTAATGGATTTAAATGAAGTAGAACAATGAAAGCGATGCAACATTTGAGCTTGTGAAGCATTTGAGCATATGGTACTCACCCATCTCCATGTACTCTGGGCTCAAACCCTCATATGGCTCCAGATCATAGTCTAAATCCCAGCGCTGTGGTTCTCGTTTAGAATCCTTATCCTCTTCATCCTCCGATCCGTCTTTCTCCTCTTTATACGTGCGATACATCTTCTTCAGCTTTCTGTAATGTCAACAGATTTACCTGTGTGATTTTAAACACTTCCTTCCATCCACTCACCATGCACTGTGTTGGTAATGTTAAACAGTGTGAAGAATTAAAATTTAATTTAACAAGAGAGTTAGGGGCTTCCTCTAATAGACTGAGGGTAGGTTGCGGAATCAAAGAAAATTAGCAGGAAGACTATGGGGAAGACTTTGCATGTGTGTGTAAAACACTTACGGAATGGCAATTTCGAACACGTTATTTTGAATGAGCTGCTTTCCCAGCATAATGATTCCCAGCTGAATACACACTTCAATAAGACAGCCACCTGGAGAACACTAGAACAAAAACACATGTACATGCAATAGTTAGTTACATTAGGCTTAAACGCTGAAGACAAACATATTATCGTTTTAATAATTACCTCTTCCATGCGAAAATCCTTAAAGACATAAACATAGTCACCCGGACGACCGGCAAACCTAAATTAGCACATCAGAGTTATGAAGGATTTTTTGAAATGCAAACAACGCTGCTATTCTCTGGATTAAACCATGTAACCCAGAAATTCAGCATTTTGGTGCTACACACTAAAGCCACACATACTACACAGTGACACACTACACTGTACACTACAACACAATTGTGTACGGTTTAGTAACACAACACTATATAGACACACAGCAACACTACATGTAAGACACAGACACGACAAAACAGGTTGTTATAGAACTATAATTTGCATCTAGAAATTTAGACATGAAAAAAAGTAATATATTAATAAAATGATTATATATTTTTGAATTGGGTAAAAAATGGGGTACAAATAATTTTGAGAAAAATGCACAAAATAGGTCTCAATACTTATATAAAATATAAAGTATACAATAATTATATAAAAGATCATTATTAACAAGTAATATATAGTACATACATATAAGTATATATATAAAAAAGTTAAAATGAAAATATTCAAAAACATTTTACAAAAAGGTCTAATTTGTTAACATTAGTTATTGCAACTAACATGAACTAACAATGAACAGCATTTATTAATTTAGAATTTTTATGTTAATTAAAATGTTTGTTCACAATACATTAATGTTAACAGATACAACTTTAAATTTTAATGTATTAGAAATAATAACATTAATACACGCTAATATAATTATTGTTCATGTTAACTAATATAGTTAATTCATGTTAACAAACAAAACCTTTTTGTAAAGTGGGTAACACTGTAGGTGTCATTTGTTAACAGTAGTTAATGTATTAACTAACATGAACAAACAATGAACAATACATTTATTACACTATTAATCTTTGTTAATGTTAGTTAAAAATACAGTCGTTCATTGTTTGTTCATGTTAGTTCACAGTACATTAACTAATGTTAACAAACACAACTTGTGATTTTAATAACACATTAGTAAAAGCTGAATTTAACATTAACATAACTACAAATGTTGTAGAACAATTAGTATTAGTTCTTAGTTCATGTTAACTAATGAACCTTATTGTATTACTATTGTGTTACCAAAATTAATCTTAAGTTTTTACAGAATTAATCTTTCTTAATGTTAGTTAATTCAAGGTACATTAACTAATGTTAATAGATACAACTTTAAATTTTAATAATTGTATTAGTAATATTAGCTAACATTAATAAATGCTAATGTTATGATTGTTCATGTTAACTACTATAGTTAATTTATGTTAACAAATGAAACCTTTTTGTAAAGTGGGTAACACTTTACAATAATGTGTCATTTGTTAACATTAGTTAATGTATTAACTAACATGAACGAACAATGTTTACAATTTATTATTAATGTTAGTTAATACAAATACAGTCATTGTTTATGTTAGTTCACAGTGCATTAACTAATGCTATAACATTACATTTATTACACTGTTTATTATTCTTTGTTAATGTTAGTTAATAAAAAATAGTCTTTTAGTGTTTGTTCATGTTAGTTCACAGTACATTAACTAATGTTAACAAACTTGTGATTTTAATAATTAATTAAATTATCATTAACTAAGATGAATAAATACTGTAGAAGTACTGTTCATTCTTGGTTCGTGTTAACTAATGTAGTTAACTAATGAACCTTACACCTTAAGTGTTACTGTAAAGGGTTAACAAAAATAAAATAAAATAAAATTACTCTAGAGTATCATATTTTGCTAGCATTTTACAATACGGCCCCATTAGCTAACATTAGTTAATGCATTAACTAACAATGAGCAATACATTTGTCACAGTGCTTATTAAACTTTGGTAACGTTAATAAAAATACTTGTTAGTTCAGGTCCATTAAGTAATATTAACAAATACATAACTTTTGACTTTATAACAATCTTATAACGTATATGTTGAAATACTAACTAAGATTACTAAAGGATTTCTCATTGTTAGTTCATGTTAACTAGTGTAGTTAACTAATGTTAACAAATGGAGCCTTATTGTAAAGTGTTATATTTTTTGTTTCTTGGTGTTGCATGATTTTAGGTCAACAATTATTTTTTTTAAATATATAAAAATGTTTCTATGAAACAAATGCTCACTTCAAAGTGATATATACAATATAGACAAACATAGATAAAGTTCTCAACAATGGAGTAGACAGGACAGACACACAACACTACAGTATACATAATAGACACCACTAGTGTAGACACAACACAATACTACAGCAAGCACACGACTACACTGCAACACACTGGACATGATAAACAACAACAGAGTACATTATAATAATCCATTTATCACTGGTCGCAACAGAGACGGAACGTCACATTAGTTTGGGTGGGTATGCTAATGGGATGCCATTTTACCTGCCCTTAAAGAAGGCCACATAGAAGACAGGTGCAAATGCATTCATGCTCTTCAGCAAAAAAGCTTTCAAGATCACATGCTCCTCAAATGTCGATTCAGTCTTTGGAATCTCTGAAAGTATGACATTAACATCACATTTATAATAGTAATGCATGATCTTTCCTTGGTTAGAGTCACCCAAACATTCTTTGAATGCAACACATTTCATCTTTTGTCATGTAAATGCACACACACATACACACACACACACACACCGAGCTCTGTAATCCAGGCCGCTATAGCGCCGTAGATCTCATCCAGCACCAGAACCACCAGCAAGTTGATGATGACGGCGGTGGTTGTCACGGTTACACGCACGTTAGCCTTGGCCTCGTGATCAGGGTTCATTGACATAACGGCAAACACAATGATGCGGTAGAGAATCACTCCAGATACGGCAGAGAACGTGACCCCAACCTGAAAAAAACAGATAAATATGAGTTTTGATGAAAGAAACACTGTGACAAATGGTTTTATGGGTAAAGATACTCACCATAAGGAGTATAGAGGATATGTTGATGCAGTATCCTGGCAGCCGGTCTGTCCATGACAAAGACTCAGAGGCAAGCTACAAGAACAACAGGATGTTACTTAAATGAGAAGTCCACTTCCAGAACAACAATTCACAAATAATTTACTCACCCCCTTGTCATCCAAGGTGTTCATGTCTTTCTGTCTTCAGTCGTGAAGAAATTGTTTTTTGAGGGTCTTATCTAGCGAAACGATCTGTCATTTTTTTTCAAAAAATAAAAATGTGTATACTTTTTAAGCACAAAAGCTCATGTAGCACAGGCTCTGAGATGTGCGTTCACGACACTACGTACTGAATCACGTTGAAAGGTCACGTGGAACGTAGGCGGAACCACAGACCCAGTGTTTACAAAGCGAATGCGCAAAGACTAACAAGTGCTAGTAAGTGAAACGCTGTTTACAAGCAAAAAGCTACAACGATGTCGGACAATTCTGAAGTTGTAGGAGAAAATAAAATAGAGTTTTTTGACATACTCTACCTTTTTGAGCCAGAGTACACAGACGATGAACGTAGACGTGATTCGTAGTAGTGATGGGAAGTTCAGATCATTTTACCAACTTGGACCTTTGAGTCTTCGATCCCAGCCGAGGAAGAATGTTTTTATGTAGCGAAACGATCTGTCATTGTTTTCGGAAAATAAAAATTTGTATACTTTTTAAGCACAAAAGCTCTTGTAGCACAGGCTCTGAGATGCGCGTTCACGACACTACGTACTATTGAATCACGTCGAAAGCTCACGTGGAACGTAGGCGGAACCACAGACCCAGTGTTTACAACGCGAACATGCAAAGACTAAGAAAGTGCAAGTAAGTCAAACGCTGTTTACAAAAAAAAGCTACAACGAATTCGGACGATTCTGAAGTTGTAGGAGAAAATAAGATGGAGTTTTTTGACATACTCTACCATTTTGAGCCGGAGTACACAGACGATGAACTTGTGGTGAATCGAAGAAGCAGCAGTTAAACGTAGTAGTTAATTTTGCTGAGTCTCGTTCAGCAAAATGAACAAATCTTTTTTCTAGTCATTTCGTTCATTTTAGCAAAATCAGCATCACGTGACAGCCCCATAAGATGAATGAATGACTTGGAAAACCCAAAGACTCGAAACAGGTGAACTAATTCCAGTACAGAACCTAATGCGCATGTGCGAACCTAATGCGCATCTGAACAAATCACTCCCCGAGACGACTCGTTCTTCCCGAGTCACATTAAAGATTCGTTCAAAATGAACGAATCGTTCAAGAACGCCCCGTGGACGTGCATCACAGAGTCTGTGCTACACAAGCTTTTGTGCTTAAATTTTTTTTTGTGCTTAAAACCCTATTTTCCCCGGCTGGGATCGTGTAGAGTCCTTTGAAGCTGCATTTAAACTACATTTTGGAAGTTCAAATTCAGGGCACCAATGAAGTCCATTATATGCAGAAAAATCCTGAAATGCTTTCCTCAAAAAACATAATTTTTTTTACGACTGAAGACAGAAAGACATGAACATCTTGGATGACAAGGGGGTGAGTAAATTATTCGTAAATTGTTGTTCTGGAAGTGGACTTCTCCTTTAATGCTCAACATATCAGCTGTGAATACACTAGCTACTGGAGATCAGTAATCACATTTTGTCTGAAACTGATAAGCTATTGTTATTTTTAAAGTATGTGATGGGAATATCCAATATGATAGCCAATACTGTAAGTCTATACCAAGGATGCCCAATCCCATTCCTGGAGCTCTACCTACTGTGCCTGCCAATTTCAGCTCCAACTCTGATTAAACACACCTCAACCAGCTAATTAAACACTTAGGAGCACTTGATAATTACAGACAGGTGTGTTTGATCAGGGTTGAAAGTGAACTCTGCAGGTAGTTGGATCTTCAAGAAACAGGAGTCCTTTTAAACAGTATATCAATGTATAAACTAAATCTAGAATTTATTCTAGGATTTTTACATGCTTCTGGACAAATCTAGCATCAAAAATTTTTACATGCTTTTAATCTAGCATCAAAATGTTAGTGTACAGCCGAAATGTGCTAATATTATAACTACTTTGGGAAAGAAAAAACTAATAATAAATAAAAATAAATAATATTTAATTAAATAATGAAATGTATAATATAATTAAAATTTATAATAAATAAATAAATAAAATAAAACAAAAAAAAGAAACAAACAAACAACAACAGAAAACTAAGAATAAAGGTCTGTTCATGCCAAGAACAATAACTATATAGGTAACTGTAATTTTCTTCCGTGTCGTTATAGTTGTGGTGGCGATTTACCTGTTCTCGTAGATTATTTTAATAATTATTATTCGTTATATTTTTTTTTTTTGAATGGTGCATGCGAACAGCCCCTAAGACTGGTCATTATACGCTGTTGGATTTCACAAAAAAAATTACTTAAAATAAAATAAAATTAAATCCATTTAAAATGTAATGTTAGGAAATTAGATTAAATGACCTTTTGGTCACATTTTTTTTGTTAAATATTTAGTTAAAATTCATTAAAAAAGCACCACAGTATTTAAAACTTTTAATAAAATTAACCATTGAATTGGTTACTTATAGCTAAAAAAATGACAAATACATTTTTAAAACTTTTGCATGCTTCTGGACAAATATGACATCAAAACATTATGGTGTACAGTTGAAATATTATGCTAATATGATAACTGCTTTAAAAAAAAAAAAAATAAATAAATAAATTCATAAATAAAATAACATGAAAAAAATTGTTATATTTCACACAAAAAAAATGAAATAAATAAATCAAATTAAAATGAAGACTTTTAAAATGTAATGTTAGGAAATTAGATTAAATGAATCTCTGATATCTTTTATATATATTTAGTTAAAGTTCTTTAAAGAAGCACCACAGTATTTAACATTTTTGGTAAAATCAACCTATTAATTGGTTACTTAGTTGAAATATGATGCTAATATGATAACTGCTTTTGCAAAAAAAAAAACTAAAAGTAAACTAATAAATTAAATAGCATGAAAATAAAATTGGTGAATTTTGCAAAAAACTAATTAATTAAATAAAAATTAAATTTAAATAAAAAAAATCTTTTTTTTAAATATTTAGTTAAAGTTCATTAAAAGCACCACAGTATTTAAGATTTTTGGTAAAATCAACCTATTAACTGGTTACTTATATTTTAAAAAAAATTACATCTTTAAAAAAAATTACATGCTTCTGGACAAATACAGCATTAAAACATTACAGTGTAAAGTTGAAATATGATGCTAATATGATAACTGCTTTTGGGGAATAAATAAATAATAAATTACTAGATGAAATAACATGAAAAAAATGGTGAAAAAATAAAATAAATAAATACAATAAATAAAAATTAAATAAAATGTAATAAAAAAGACTTTTAAAATGTAATTGTAATTTTAGGAAATTAGATTACATTAACTTTTAATCACATTTTTTAATATATATATATATATATATATATATATGTGTATATCAGCCTATTAATTGGTTACTTATACCTAAAAATTGACACACATCTTTAGAATTTTTTACATATGCCATCAAAACGTTATAGTGTACAGCTGAAATATGATGCTAATATGATATGTGTTAACTGTAAAATAAATAATTAATAAGAGAAAATAAATGAGAAAATTGGTGGATTTTGGAAAATAAATAAATAAATAAAAGCACCACAGTGTTTAACATTTTGGTAAAACCAACCTATTAATTGGTTACTTATAACTAAAAAAAATGACACATATCTTTTTTTGACATGTTTGACAAATTTTGACATGTTTCTGGAAAAATATTATGCTAATATGATAACTGCTTTTGGGGAAAAAAAAGAAAAAACTACTAAAAATAAATTAAATAAAATAACATTGTGGATTTTGTGGAAATTTGAAATTTTGAACTTGTAATCACATTTTTTAAATCTGTTTTTTTAATATTTAGTTAGTTCATTTAAAAACACCACAGTATTTAATATTTTTTGTTAAATCAACGAATTAATTGGTTGCTTATACCTAAAAAATTCCACACGTTTAAAAATATGCTAATATTGACCATTTGGCCTTCAATATAGTGTAGCTGTTAAGTTAAAAAGAGTTAAATATTAATTTATAAAATCTACAACTGTTGTGGTGGTTTTGTGCGTCAGACAGGAACTACTTTTGGCCTTGGAACAAACTAATCACTGAAACTAAGTACGAGTGATTTGATTGAGGTGCTGAAGTTAATGAACAGCACGGATCCAACCCTCCCCCCGACGCGCATGCATGAAATCTGAATTAAAACACTACACTCTCTCAGGTACACGCACATACACAGCGAACATGTGTCTTTGATTAGAGGAAGGACACCATTCTAACTTGCGCGTTTTAATCCAGCTCTGACTCTAATCCTGCATAATCTAGTGTGGAATACCCAGAGAGGTAATCTGCTTTGAGTGCCGTGTGTAGTGAGCGTGTACGCCGCAGACAGTGTTTGAGCGCATACGTGTGTCGTGTGTACGCGCCGCTACGTACAAGGGCACAATGACGGTAACAGAAATCCGCAAAATCACATCAAGTGAAATTGCGACCGAACTGCTCATTTCAGACGGGAAAAACACAGCGCCAACATCGTCCTGAGTCATTCGTTATCTAATTAATTAAATTGTCAGATAATGAGAAGAAAAAGATATGAGAGTGCTAATGCGGGGCGTGATAAGGAGAAAGTCGGATGTGAGCCGGGTAGGCAGGAGGGGTCCGACGGAGGTCAGCGCAGTGACCACTCGATGACTGACAGCTGAGAACTAACTGCATTATCCCTGAAGCCCCGCCTCTTCTGCTTAAGTTGATTAGCTCGCTCTCTCTCCGAGACAGACACACAGTAAACTCTCAAATTATCTCCCCCCTCCTCACCGGCGACTGTCCTCCTTTAGCTGACAGTAGCTTCTCTCTTCCTTTGTCATCCGTTCCTGCGTCCGGCTAGAACACAGAGCACAGATTAAAAGCACTACGCACGCACACTCGTTCTCTTACATCTACCTGGAAAAATTTGTGAGGTATTCCGGGTATTTCAGCTCAGTGCATTTTTAGGCAATAATTAATTAAAGTGAAAATTAAGAGTTGAGATCCTGAACTGATAGTGGTAATAGTGATTAATAGTGATTGAAAAGAACCTCACAGTAAAAGCACATATATTAAATGTGTGTTAAAAAAAAAAAACTATGAGAAATATATTCATGAAAAAAAATTATGAAAATGTGTATTTTTTGGAATATCTATCATACTTTCCCAAATAATCCTGGGAATGGGAATTTAATTTTCTTTGAAATGAAGTAAAATCCTACCAGACAAAACAAAATTATTATAGATTTCCTAATATTTTTTTTTCTTTACATGCTAGAGATCATTTCTAATTCTAATGGGAATTTATTAAACTGGATAAACTAAAATTCCTAATGACATTCCAGGATTTTTACTAGATCTTTTATTCATTAAAATTACAATAATTATTATATATTACAAAAAAACAGACAATTATTAAATTAAAATAATTCCTAATAAATTCCTAATGACATTCCAAGATTTTTTACTGGAGTTGTTCATTTAAAATTAATGTACTTATTAGATATTATGAACAAATATATAAATCATTAAATTAAAAATAATTTATTATTTAAGATTTTTAAATTAAAATAAAGTAAGATCCTACTAGACAAACCCAAATTATTATAGACTTTCCTACAGACTTCTTATTAATATATATATATATATATATATATATTTGATATACTACAAATAATTTCATTCATAATTTTTAAAAGGAAAAAAAGAAACAAATTCCTAATGACATTTCAAGATTTTTACTAGAATTATTCATTAAAATAAATTTAATTATTATATATGATAAAAATATACAAATTATTTAATTAAAATCATTTCTTGAATTTTTAAAAATAAAGTAAGATCCTACTAAACAATTTAAAATTATTATTGTCTTTCCTACAAGCTTCATTTTAAAAGTTTATTTTTTATATTATATATTATATTATATTTAATTTTTTCAAAATACTAGAGATAATTTCTTTTAAAAATCCAAGTTTTTTTTTCCTAGAGTTATTCATTAAAACTACTATAAATATTACACATTACAATATACAAATTATTAAATTTAAATAATTTATTATTTATTTATTTTCAATTAAAATAAAGTAAGATCGTACTAGACAAATTAAAAATATTATGGACTTTCTTAAAGACTTTCTATTAATATTTTTTCTTGATATACTGGAGATAATTTTTCATAATTTCTTTTTTAAAATCCTAATGGGAAGTTTAATAATAAACTGGATAAACAAAAAATGTTATAATGTAATTATTAGACTTTATAGGTATAATCAGTATATTTTTCATGTATTTTTTAAAAACAGTCGTTCAACATTTTCAGCATGTTTTTTTTTTTCCAAATCAGAATATTAGAATGATTTTTGAAAGACCGTGTGACACTGAAGACTGGAGTAATGATGCTGAAAATTCAGCTTTGCATCACAGAAATAAATTAAATTTTAAAATATATTAAAATAGAATACACTTCTTTTAAATTGTAACAATATTTTACAATATTAGTATTTTTACTGTATTTTTTTTTATTTTAATTATTTATTTATTTAAAAAAATAGTTTTTCAGTCAATTAGAAATGTTATGGAATATAATGGAAATTCATTGATCAAAACCTTGTAGTTTTAAAATGGTGCATTTTACCTCTTCCTTCTTCTTATTCTTTGCCTTCTTCTCTTGTTTCTTAAGCAGGAAGTCCTCATATGCTGGTCGTAGCTCATTCTGTGATACAAACACACACACATACACAAACATTAAACTTAGTGATCAAGCACTCCAAAGATGTGAAAAAGCAGCAAATCCAACATCAGTTCCTTAGACATGCATAAGCAAAACGGTCTCCATAGAAACAGGATTCACAAACACATGCACAAATAGAAATAATTATCTCGGTTCCGCATTAAAGCGTTTTCTTGTCTTGAGGCAAAGACGCCAGTATGGTGCAAAACTGCAAGTTCATTAAAAAGCAAGTAACCCACAGGGCTTTTCTGGTTAATATGTAAAACAGTGCTGTAGACACAATCTATCAGACCAATATCCTGTACAAGCGTGGTACGTAGTTGCATGTTCAACAGAGAATGCTTAAGCTGATATATTTATGACATAAAATGTGTTTCAAGCAGCATTTTCAATGTCTCAAATAAGGTTGTGATTATCTGGCAAGAACATTGCGGTCAGGATTATGGCACTGAGGTTAATGGCGTAAAATCACAATAAAGGATTCATTGACACACAGGTTACTACAATGTTAATCCACTGTAAATCTCCCTTCTTCCTACGTATTCAAAATTGATTCATCAAACAGCATCACCATACACTCCAATGCAAAATTGACCCTCCTGCTGTGCAGAAAAACGCAAAGGGAGATGGAGCGATGATGAGAGTGGGGGAAGTGTGAGCGACAAATATGCTGTGCATTTGAGCATGTCGGAAACCATATAGAAACACAGATAGAGAAAGAGAGCAAGAGATAGATTTACCTCAGCCCTTTCCTATCGGTGAGCATGAAAGCAAAGAAAACATGGAGTTAGACACACATATTTACACTATTTAATTGAAGTTGGGGTAATTGAAGTTCATTATCGTTCACATTAGCGTGTCGCTCATGATCTCCATGGCATCCTGTTGAGAGCGCAGTCCTTCATCCACTCAGCTCAATGCTTTAAGCAGAACACAATCTCATTACTTACACATGTCCTGTCACACACACATACACACCACCATCTTCGACCACTTACACAACACACACACACAGTTCAGACTGAATCAGCTCCCAGGTGAACGGTTCAAACCCTCAAGAACAGTGAAAGTATGAATTTTGATAAACATAATGAAGAGCAGGCCATCAGGAGTCAGAGTGAGGGTCTGTTGGAGTCACACTAGAGAGAATTGGCTATTATGTAGGATTATGTTTCGTAATGCTTTATGAAATGTGTTGGTACGAGTTTCTGCTGATGTTCATAGGTGATAGTGTTCATTTAGGGTGATCATACATGCCAAAAAAATAGATACAGTTGAGGTCAAAAGTTTACACCCCCCTTTCAGAATCTGCAAAATGTTAATTATTTTACCAGAGTAAGAGGGATCAAACAAATACATGTTATTGTTTACTTAGTACTGACCTGAATAAGATATTTCACATAAAAGATGTTTACATATGAGAAGATAGTAGTTGAATTTATGAAAATAACCCTGTTTAAAAGTTTACATACACTTGATTTTTAATACCGTGTTGTTACCTGAATGATCCACAGTTGCGTTTTTTGTTTAGTGACAGTTGTTCATGAGTCCCTTGTTTGTCCTGAACAGTTAAACTGCCTGCTGTTCTTCAGCAAAATCCTTCAGGTCCCACAAATTCTTTGGTTTTCCAGTATTTTTGTGTACTTTCCAACAATGACTGATTTTGAGATCCAATCCATTTTTGCACACTGAGGACGACTGAGGGACTCATATGCAGCTATTACAGAAGGTTCAAACGCTCACTGATGCTCCAGAAGGAAAAACAATGCATTAAGAGTCGGGGGGTGAAAACTTTTGAACAGAATGAAGATGTGTACATTGAGTCATCGGTGAGCGTTTGAACCTTCTGTAATAGTTGCATATGAGTCCCTCAGTTGTCCTCAGTGTGAAAAGATGGATCTCAAAATCACACAGTCATTGTTGGAAAGGGTTTAAATACACTAATATGCTGAAAAACCAAACAATTTGTGGGACCTAAAAGGTTTGTCTGAAGAACAACAGGCAGTTTAACTGTTCAGGACAAAAAGGAACTCATGAACAACTATCACTAAACAAAAACACACAGCTGTGGATCATTCAGGTATTACACACAGTATTAAGAATCAAGGGGATGAAATTTTTTTAACAGGGGTCATTTTTAATAACTTTAACTTTTAGTTTCTAATGGACTATATATAAACATCTTTTATGTGAAATATCTTACTTAGGTCAGTACTAATTAAAAAACAACATGCATTTTGTATGATCCCTCTTCTTTTAGTAAAACAATTAACATATTGTAGATTCTGAAACTTTTGACCTCAACTGTATATATAAATCCTGGCCAGGAGAAATAGCACGAACGGTTACCCTAGTTAATTTCTTTAATGAAAACTATGACAAAAAATGTTCTGATGAGATGACAATAAGGTTGATAAATGGTAACTGTGACTGTATCAATGCAATGCAAAAAGATGAGACCAAAATGTATTTTAAAAAATAAAAAACTATACCTAAATCTCTTTTTATTACCGTCGAAAAAAGGAAGGCAAACTATTATTGCGGACTGTTGTACTATGCAAACTTTCATGTGTGTGGCTGACATATCAAGAATTCAAATCCCCAAATCAGAGCTTCTCTGTTAAAGGATTAGTTCATTTTCAGAATAAAAATTTCCTGATAATTTACTCACCCCCATGTCATTCAAGATGTTCATGTCTTTCTTCAGTCGAAAAGAAATTATGTTTTTTTTAGGAAAACATTCCAGGATTTTTCTCCATTTAGTTGACTTTAATGGTGGCCCACAGGTTAAAAGTTCAAATTGCAGCTTTAAAGGGTTTTACACGATCCCGGACAAAAAATAAGGGTCTTATCGCACAAAATAATTGGTTACTTTCTAAAAAAAAAAAAGGAAAAATAATACTGTTTAACCACAAATGCTAGTCTTGCACTAGCTCCTCTTCACGCATTACATAGTCATGGTGGAAAGGTCAAACATGACGTAGGCTGAAGTGCCAGCCCAGTGTTTACAAAGCGAATATGCAAAGAAAGTCAAACGCCCTTTACAAAAAAAGATAAAACAACAATGTAGGACGAATTTGAAGTTGGAGGAGAAAATTAGATTTTTTTCAGTTTTTTACCCTACCATACCTTTTTGACCTAAAGACTAACTTGACGTTTCCAATGTGCGAAAATGACTGATCGTTTCGCTAGATAAGACCCTTATTACTTGACTGGGATCATGTAGAGCCCGTTTGAAACTGCAGTTTGGACCTTTAATGCACTGAAGTTCACTATATAGAGAAAAATCCTGTAATGTTTACCTCAAAAACCTTTTCGACTGAAGAAAGAAAGACATGAACATCTTGGATGACATGGGGGTGAGTAAAACCTCAGGAATTTTTTATTCTGCAAGTGAACTAATCCTTTAACAGGATACATTTTCTGCCCAGTTTTTTTCTTTATTTTGCAATCTGGCAACCATGCATACACACTCACTCTTTATTACAGAAGCACAGATGATGATATGAAAACACAGACAGACAAGTAAGCTGAAGTTTAGCAATCTCCGTGTGAAATGTTCATCTTAAATGAAAGTGTCATTCAGCCTGTCTGTGTTCTGTCATGAGACCTTGACTATATTGTCTGCGATTGTGGTTGCTGAATAAATGCACTTACTGCTGTTATTTTAATAGTGAAACATTGCAATTTGGAATTATTAGAATTCACCAAATCAGCATATTAGAATGATTTCTGAAGGATCATGTAACACTGAAGAATGAAAAATTCTGAAGATGCTGAAAATTCAGCTTTGCATCACATGAATAAATTATATTTTAAAATACATTAAAATAAAATACACTTCTTTTAAACTTCAATATTGCACGATATTGACAGATCGTGCACAAACAAGTTTTTGTCCAGTCAGCAATGTCCCTTTTAGAATTAATGATGCAATCACAGATGTGCATACGTTTTACATTTTAAAATCAAATTTTAGAGATGCACCCATTTAATAATAAATATTAAAGGGGTCATCGGATGTCCATTTTCCACAAGTTGATATGATTCTTTAGGGTCTTAATAAAAAGTGTATAATATACTTTGGTTAAAATTCTCAATGGTTGTGTAAAACAACACCCTTTTTACCTTGTTAAAATGAGCTCTGCAAAAATCATCTCATTCTGGTCGAGGCTGCTTTAAATGCAAATGAGCTCTGCTTGCCCCGCCCCTCTCTTCTCTCTGTGGAGAGACGCGCCTGTTTACTTTAGCCGCATTTAGCCGTTCAGCCGCTAAACTTGCTAACTGGCACATTATTACTAAAGGCGATCGCAAAGATTCATAAAAAAACCTTAAACTCACTTCTGCTGTAAATGAAGCTGGATCATGAATGATTCACGTGAACACAGACGGATATATGTAGATCGGGAGGCGCATTCCCTTCACAAACAAACGTAATCTACAGCATCTTCAGCGGCTCAGATGTCAGGAGTAAATGACGACCACTATGTTCATTATTACATCCAGCAACACAACACCTCAATCGCTCAATCTGAGATATTCTTGTCTAACTTACATCCCTGCTCCGGCATCGAAACAAAGAGGTTGGACTGTTACAGCTGATCTGAGGTAAGACGCTCATGTCAATCAACCACGGGAGAGGCCTCTGTCGGTGTGACGCCACAACGACAGACATCTGAGAATGGCTCAATTTGAAAAAGGGAACATTATTTTTACAGATTAATTAAAAACCACAGCATGGACTTTTTTCATTATAGGGTAGATTTGTACATACACTGCCAACACACATTAATGTTCAAACAACATGTAAAAGTGAATTTAGCATCCGATGACCCCTTTAAAGATGTTCTGCAACTTTTATCATGTTTCTAGTATTCTAAAATGCTTTGGACTTTTCTCACCTCATCGTCTTCCATGCCTGTCAGATCCCAGCTGTGCTGTAAACATCGCTGCCTCCTCTTCCAGTGTTCTAGAAACACTGCCGCTAAACACACAAACACACACACACACAATTAATACAAGACTATCTATTCCACTTTATACCACCTTATTTCTTCTCAATATATTATATATGTACAGTAAACACATAGTTTATCATCAAATGTACATATTCATACAGCTCTTACCCCAGAGGGACATAAAGATGGCGAAGCCCACGGTGGCATGGTTATCAAACAGATAGCTGGCACGCGCCGTACTGCAGATACTGCTCAGTTGCCAGTAATCACACACACGATCACATAGAGGACACATGGTGAAATTAAGACGCTCATCACACATCTCTTGACTGTAAGAGAGGGAGAAATTAATTATTGATTATATCATAAAAATTCGCTGCGATGCATAAACATTTATTTTCTTTGAAAAATTATGTTTTCACTTGTGTCTTACGAGATACATCAAAACAAAAAAACCTCATGAAACATCACCGGATAAGGCTTAATAAAGCAAATAAATCAATGTTGTTTTTTAAATACATATTAGAGTTACTGTAGCTTTGAGCTAAAGCAATTAGCTTGTATTAAGAAAACATATTTCAGTATTCTCACAAGGAATATTGAATATTTTTTCCACAAGGGAAAAGACTTAAACACTCTAAATAAAGTCTTAATGAACATCTCTGAGGGTTAGATTTACAATTAGGGGATTGAAACAAATATTTGTTTGTTAAAACACATAGAAATCAAAAATGTAAAATTGTTTACCTGGGCACATTGGTGTCTACGGTGAGGCAGCCATACAGGAATACCGCGACTCCTAAAGCTGAGGCTGGAATCAGCAGCTGTGTGTACACTCCCAACCAGGCAAAATACAGGCCAATCTTCTCTCCAAAGTACTTCCTGTTAAATACAGGTAAACGGGTTACTGAACTGTTACAGATTTGACAGGGTAAACCGCTACCAAACACCAACCCAAAAAAATGCTGTTTTAAAAAATGACATGGAATGTGAACACATCTTCCATATGTAAACTCTTTATTAAAGGAGACCTATTATGCCCCTTTTTACAATATGTGAGTCTCAGGTCCCCCCAGAATGTGTCTGTGAAGTTTCAGCTCAAAATACTCCACAGATCATTTATTATATCATTTTGAAAATGCCTATTTTGCCCATTTTTCATGCATGTCTCTTTAAATGCAAATGAGCTGCTGCTCCCCGCCCCCTTTTCCAGAATAGGGCTGTGCCTTTCAAACTCATACTTCAGACTCCCTCAAAACACATCTGTTAGGTTGTGATTATCATGTCTATCACGTTGAAATCATGCATTTTAAACCATACTAGTTTAAACTTTCAATAAAGCAATAGACCCCAAGAAGCCGTGGTTCACAAGAAATTTATAACAGCTAAGGGGCAATGTTAGGCACGACACAGGGCTTCACAGGGCTTATTGCTTTTATAAAATGATTATTCCATATACGTAGTAAGATTTCACAAAATAAAACAGTGCAAATGAAGTGTAATAATATTAATACACTGACCAAAATTATAAACGCAACACTTTTGTTTTTGCCCCCATTTTTCATGAGCTGAACTCAAAGATCTAAGAGTTTTCTATGTACACAAAAGACCTATTTCTCTCAAACATTGTTCACAAATCTGTCTAAATCTGTGTTAGTGAGCACTTCTCCTTTGCTAAGATAATCCATCCACCTCACAGGTGTGGCATATCAAGATGCTGATTAAACAGTATGATTATTGCACAGGTGTGCCTTAGGCTTAAAATGTGCAGTTTCAGAACTGGTACAGTGTTGTCGCTTGTGAAAACAAAACAATAGCAGATTAAGGGGCGGTGATATTATAATAAGATCCCCTTTTTACGTCACAGGCAGAGCGCAATCTGTTGCGCTTGTTTTTTCACATGCTTGCAAAAAAAGCTTACCAAAACAAAGTTACTGTGTTTTCCTTTTTCACGTTTTCTGGGTTGGTATATGCACTGAGAACCCAGCACTTAAACATGGAAAAAGTCAGATTTTCATATGTCACCTAAAATATTTTGGCTATTTTGATTATGCTTTCAGCAACAGTAGCTACGTTTTGCCATATCCCATATTCCGGAGCCTTTTCCCATAATCAGCTCAAAAAATGTCAGTTTGCAGACTCCATGTGAGCCAACTGACAAGTAATACATTTACTAAGTAGTCTTAGTATTGTACTGTCTGCCGTTCACAGCTTGCATGCTATATAGTGTACATGTATTTAATATTTGTGATATCCAGATGGCATATTAAATTGACCAGATGCAAAGCATCTTCATTTAAGCTTGGATTATAGCAAGTTGTAGGTCATTTAATAATGTTTATTATCCTGAAAAATGTAATCATCTGTGCTTGTTTAATAAGCATTTTGGGTTGGGCAGAATGAGACTTTTGTCAGGTGGTTTATCACCTGCCAGCCAGGTGAAAATCTTGAAAATGAAAAGTGACACACCTCTCCTCGACAAGCCACAAGATTTAAGAACTATTTATAGCAGTCCACAGACACACAAACGCACACACACCTGACAGTTCTCAGAAAGAAGAACCAGTGAATAACCATCTGTGTACTGAATAACATCTTTCACAGAACCAGATGCTAGTTATGTACATCATGTCTGATACCTTATAAGGTCCATTGGTTGATATTTGCAACATGCTCCATAATTGGCCCATTCCTCATGCAACATCTGCAATACACAGAAATACCGCTCAGTTCAGTTTTTTTATTAAAAAACATATTCTTTGCATCTTCTTAGAATAGACACACAAGTATAGTATATCTTACAGGAATAAGCAGATTATTGCCATTTTATCAGTCACGCTTTTCCTAAATGTCACTGTTTGATACGCTGCCGTCCAATCGCAGCAAGCTGTAGGACTTACCTGTCTGTCGTTGCGATGCTCTTTATCTTCTGAGCTGTCAAAGTCTCCCTGCAGCAATGACAGCACACACAGAGCTCTGTCTAAATCTCATCACATATTTACACTGAACTAACAGACGAATTACAAATCATCTGTATTAAACTGGGTAAAATGAATCACTTACATCATGCAGAGGGAAGGCAGAATCATAAACCCCTTTAGCTAGCAATGATGAAATACCTGAGACAGAAAAGAGAGAGAATTTGAATATCTGTAGCAAAAACCCTAGTAAAAGACCTATGCTAAAATTTATTTAAAATACATTTATTTCATACTAAGTATACTTAGTTATTTATTGACATCTTACTTAAGACTTACTGATATAAAATTATAATTAAACTATTTGGAGTATTTATTTATTAAACAATGCACATTTCTTAATTTTATGCCTAAAATGTGTTTTAATATCACTTTTAATAAGGATTGTATGATCTCTGTATAATATCAGTCTTTAAATGCAAGATATTTAAATTGTTCCTGAAGTATACTTGCAATAGTTCCACTTTAGCACAATCAAATATACTTAAATCTTTAGTTGAACCTCAGCTCTACTTCCACACAACTAAAGTGCATTATTATACCCAAAATTGCAGGCTATTTTTAAGCATATAACAATATGTAAATGTATTTGTACTAGTATACTATTGTAGTAGTATACTACTTATTAGCACAGAATAAATTAATACATTTCAAACAGTGTGACTCTCCAGGAACGTACCCATAGTTTGACAGGTCTGTGTGCAGGCTGTGCGCCTCAGAATTTCATAAACCTATGAAAGAGTGTGAACATAAAGCAATAATAAATAAAAAAAAGCATACATTAACAGAATAGTTCACCCAAAAATGAAAATTTTAAGGGATAGGCATTCTGTCATTAATGACCCTCATGTTGTTCCAAACCCGTAAGACTTTCATTCAACTTCAGAACACAAATTAAGATATTTTTGATGAAATCCGAGTGCTTTTTGACCCTGCATAGACAACAATGCAACCGACACATTCAAGGCCCAGAAAGGTAGTAAGGACATTGTTAAAAGAGTCCATGTGACATCAGTGGTTCAACTGTAACTTTATGAAGCTACGAGAATACTTTTTGTTCACAAAGAAAACAAAAATAATGACTTTATTTAACAGTTTCTTCTCTTCTCTCAACAACTACTTTACAAAGTATTAATAAGCAGTAATTAGGAATATATTGAGGCAAAAATATAGTTAGTTCATAGTTAATACTTAGTTAATATTGAGAACTGTACCCTAATCTAAAGTGTGACCAGACGAATTTATGTAGTTATCTATTATTTATTTGAATGAATTAATAGAACTGTTTCATGTATATATATATATATATATATATATATATATTTCGGAGATAGTAATTTGTACAGTAATCTAATTACACTGTTGAAGATGCAATGAAAACAAAAATAATGACAATTTCTACTCTTCTGTATTAGTCTTTGACACGCTTGAACGTGTCAGAAAGCTCTTAGATTTCATCAATAATATCCTAAGCTGTGTTTTGAAGATGAACAAAGGTCTTACAGGTTTGGAACAAGATGAGGGTGGGTAATTAATGACAGAATTTTTATTTTTTAATTTATTTCTATCTAGTCACTATTTCAATATAATAAATGTGGACTCTGAAATGACTAAAAAGCAACATAAAGTATTGTAAAAATAGCCTATATGAGTCAAAAGATGCGTAACGGGCATGTTCATGTGCATTCATGAGCTATGTAGTGATGTCCAGTTGATAAATTGTTCTTTCTGAGTCAGTTCTTTACAGCGAACTGGCTGACAAAACCAATCTGAATGATTCATTCTTGATTCATCCAATTCACTGACTCAATGATCCCATCAGAGAGGTTAAAATCCTACTGGAAATGAACACAGACGTAATTTTGTCTGATATTGTATGGCACAAATGGTATTTGTGCACAAATTTGCACAGCTTCAAAGCGCCAGTCCTCAATCCTTGTGACTGTATGAGGAAAAATGACAATTGCATCATTGCAAAATTTCTCCTTTTGTGTTCCACAGATAAACAAACCTTTAGAACAACAGTTTTCATCTCTGGGTGTTTTAAAATTTGTGTATAATCATTGTTTCATTATTACCGATACTTACAATTCGACCTCGTATTGCATTGCTGAACAAGCTGTTTTTCGACTTTATATCAAATCTGCAAAATTAAAGAAAACCAATTAGGCCGACGCGTGGGCTTGCTATTCGTAAATGCTCTTTTATGACAGTATGGCTGTCTGCGAATGCTGGCACTCACAGGTGTAGCTTGTCTCTGCTGAACGGCTGGGTGAGCACCCTTGTGCGTGGGTCTTGGGGCTCCGGGACGCCCGGCTGGAACGGCTGATTGATCTTCATCCAAAATGAGCTTAATACGCCCATGAGCCCCGTATTTTCTTTCAGCTGATACGTCTGGAAAAACAACCATAACGTAACTGAAATTAAACAGAGATTAATCCACTTACATCCAGAGCTGCAGACAGATGAGACATACTAGAAGTTGAGATCAGGGTCAGACGATTTAACACCACATGTGAGGAATACAAATATCTTGTTTTGGAGGCAAACAAAGCACACCATGTGAGTCCATATGTCTCAACAGCTAATCCACCATCATCAGGTGATATCATTTAATACAGCTCACAACCGCAAAGGAAAAG
This sequence comes from Labeo catla, assembly GCA_012976165.1. Taxonomy (NCBI): domain Eukaryota; kingdom Metazoa; phylum Chordata; class Actinopteri; order Cypriniformes; family Cyprinidae; genus Labeo; species Labeo catla. The sequence goes on from VONZ01000608.1 coordinate 360,446, forward strand.
CCATATCTATAAATGTACAGCAAAACACTATTCAGCCTAAATGACAAATGCCCATTGCAGGAATTTAAAAACATTTGACAAGTAATCGGGTTGTTGAGCGTGTAATCAGATCACTTTTTTCTCTGCAGTGCTCAGACTTTGTGAATTGACTTTTGGCATTACAACTCCTCTTAGACCGCGCCAATCCAGAGCACTTACAAAGATCATGATGGAGCCAAAGCTCTTAACACCAAAAACATGACACTCACGGGCTGTGCCAGTGTCCATATTTGGAGTGACTGTTGAGTCTTTACAGCTTGGATTGGCACATTGGGCTCTCATTGGAATGAGTTCACTGTTTCTACAACACGTTCTCACTGCCAACTCGTCATATATTGACGCTTGGTCAGGACCCTTTGGCATCACTTTTTGATGCACAGGGTACCCCTTTGGCATCACTTTTTAGGGTCCTTCATTGCTTTAAATAATGCTGACACAAAAGGCACTGGGAATTTCATCATCATCATTAAATTATACATTGGGTAATAATATTGCCATTACTGTATATATGTTAGGGTGTGGTTTTTTTTAATGTAAACAGTCACAAGTTTTATTTAAATTTCATTATTTACACATTTATGAGCACGTAACCCAACCTCTGCCCCTAAACCTACCATTTGTCAATAAAAGACAAGATATAACTCGCAGATACAGCTACAGTCGTAATTTATTCAAAAAGTATTAATATTCCAAGTTTTCCGAGGTAAAACGATTGATTTGTGAGAGGAATAGAGCTGTAAAGCTCAGTCTGTTTGTGCAGAAATAAATCCAAAAAAGGCTGTCTGCCAGAGGAAGTGTTACATCAGCCTTGGTTGTGAAATGCCATTGGCTCTTGTGTGTCTCGTGACCGATTGCATCATGCTAATGTTTGAGAGTATCTTTCTGAATGAGATGTGAGCGTGTTAACGCAGCAGGATAATTCTCAGCGATTAAAACCTTATGTTTTACTTTCTTCTTTGCATAATGATATTGTATGGCTTCAGAAGACTCGGAAAGCAACACAACTTGTTTGTGATGTTTTTATACTGCTTGTTTATGGTCAGTTTCTGCAATATCTGTGACTGTACTTATATTTGCCTGTTACGTGTTTTATATTGTTCAGATGTGGGTACGTTTAAGATAAGGGTGGGTTTAGGTGCTTCAATGAAAGTATACATTTATATAAATTTAGTAATATTTTTACAAATGCATGCAAATCATTAAATTAAGGCAAACAACTTAAATCAATGGAGGACCTTGCACATCCAAAACTGGTGCTAAAGGGGTACCTTGAGCATCAAAAAGTGACGCCAAAGGGTCCTGACCATGGACGAGTTGGGAGTGAGAACGTGTTGGTTTAGCTTATTTTTGAAACCGTTAAACAGTGGAGTAAAACTTATTATACTTATTTGTATATAACATATATAACATTTTGGTCTTTCAGATTTGCTTTCATAGTTATTGAATAGTGCTAAATCATTCACATACAGTGTGAAATATCTTAACATTGTACCTGCATTACAAGTGACCATGAGTTGCAGTGTGACAGCCTGAGACTTCAGCATTAGTAAAATGGGTCAAAGTTAATATTTTATTTTCAAGATATTGATCAAAAAATGAACATTACATATTTTAGAATAGCAGAATTGTTTTGTTACATTTATAATTAGAGACAAAACCTAATTTAAATACATCTGTGAGGCATCAGAATTTAAATACATACATTTGTAGTAATCAGTTTATTCAGTAAATTCAATTTATATATTTTTTTTGTGGAAGAAGTCTCTTATGCTTACTTAGGCTACAATTATTTGATCAAAGATAGTTATATTGTAAAATATCACTACAATTTAAAATTGTTAAGATATATATATATAAATATATATATAAAGATTTACAACCAAAGTAAAGCAAAAACAGTAAAATTTTGAAATTTGTAAATGTAATATTTAAAATAACTGTTTTCTATTTGAATATATTCAGCATCATTGCTCCAGTCTTCAGTGTCACATGATCCTTCAGGAATCATTCTAATATGCTGATTTGGTGTTCAAGAAACATTTCTTCTTCTTCTTCTTCTTCTTCTTATCAATATTTAGAACAGTTGGGCACATTTTTTTCAGGATTCTTTGATGAATAGAAAGATCCAAAGATCAGCATTTAACTGAAAAGCTTTATTCACTATACCATTCAATAGCAGAATATTAGAATGATTTCTGAAGGATTGTGTGACTGGAGTAATGATGCTATAAATTCAGCTTTAAAATCACAGGAATAAATTACATTTTACAAAATATTTAAAAAAAAGTTATTTTAAATAGTAAAAATATTTCAAACTTTTACTGTTTTTGCTGTACTTTGTATCAAATAAATGCAGGCTTGGTGAGCAGAAGAGACTTCTTTAAAAAACACAAAATATCATACTGTTCAAAAACTTTTGACTGGTAGTATACTAGCAACACGAGGTTATTGTAAGTTTGATTGTCAAATGTAACTGACACGTTCAAGGCCCAGAAAGGTAGTAAGGACATCGTTAAAATAGTCCATGTGACATCAGTGGTTCAACTGTAATTTTAAGAAGCTATGAGAAACAAAAAATAACGACTTTATTCAATTTCTTAATGACAGAATTGTCATTTTTGGATGAACTATCCCTTTAAAGAAAGTCAAGGCTTAAATGGAATCAGGACGTGATACAGACCAGACTCGCTTAGGTCCCTGAGAGATTTATAACCCTCACAAGTCACGAATTTCACACTGCATCAAAGCTCTGAGACATCTTTAGATTTTATTCTCAAATGGCAATCTTTTTATCAGTGTGTTTCCCTTTTATAGCAACTCACCTTTTTAGTCGGCACTCTGATCTTAAGAAGTTCTGCCTCACGACTGAGGACGGACCAGGGAACGTGGAGACGGGTAAACCGGACCGTTCTCATCTTGAAAGAAAAAGAGTAAAGCACCCTTGAATAGTGCAGTCAATTTGCAACTGAAAATTTAGTTCAAGATAAGGTGATTTAGCAGCCTTGATTAACACAAGCAGAGGTGCAAACACACACACACACACACACACACACACACACAGAGTCTAAGAAGCAGCTGTTCCTAAAATGGTCTTATTCAGCGTGGATGAACGAGACACACACACACACAAACACATTAAACACAAACACCTCTGGCAATGAGGATCAACCATAATCTGCCTTTCGGCTGGAGACAGCAGCACTCAAATTTAATCCACACTAACATAACACAACTGATCTACCGCCATCACACCACCAACAATCAAACGTACACCCACGTCACAGCTTTCCTGCTAAAATGAACCCTAGGGCCAACTTCAATCTATACAGACATCAGACATAGGAACAATGTTGTTGCATCTTAAAATTAATCTACTATTATATCTAGTTATGCAATATCAAAAAGCATCAGGTTTTGCATCATGGTAGAATTTGTTTTAAATTAAATTTATGCCAATCAATTAAAAAATCTAAAAATTATAATGGTCCTTAAAACGGGCTTTATTTTCTTTATGCAAAATAGGTTGAAATATCTAGATGTTTCTTCACACATAAGCATGTAGTGTATATTAAGGTGTTCTCAAACCTGTATAATAATAGGAACTCTATTTGGATTCATGAGGGTATTGCCTGACTATAAGCTATTTTTGTGGAAAAAAGCTGTATGAGTCAACCAATCTACTCCTATTCAGAAATACTAAGCTCTCCCTGCTTCAACTTGGGAAAATCCATGATGTAGGGGGAACTGATCATCTATTGTGACAACCACAGTTGCATCTGTCGCAAATATACTCCCGGGGGGCGACTACCGCTGCATTGCAGGAAAGCAAAAAATGCTTTTTGGCAGCTGTTAACTAGTATTAAAATATGCTGCACTGCTTGAAAATAAAAAGTAGCTCCCCCTTCAACAAAAGATAGACTTTGCTTGGTGTGGGAGGGTTTGGGCTATTCTAAACTGGGTCTCCAATTCTTAATTTTCAAGGTCACCTTGGGAATCTCTTGATTGTGTTCATTCTGTTGGTGTTACACTCAAAACTGAGCTCATGCCTGATTATTCATGGCTCGACACATGAGATGATGATACAGGAAAATGAGACATGCATGGGTGGACAAGAACACACATAGGCTATTGTTCAGAATCGCATACTACTATGGTTCTCACACTAATTTAGCATATTTTGGCCTATTTTAAGCAGCTTGTTCATTATCTGATCAGACTAATTGAATTAAGACATTTCATGATAATTGGACACCACATGCAAAGTTAAATACACTACTGTTCTAAAGTTTTGGGTCAGTTTTTTTTTTAAAGAAATTAATGTAAATACATGTAAATACAATAATTAAAAAAAATCTAATTACAACAATGTATAAATATTTAGTTGATGCAGAAAAGTTTTTTTTCTTTAATTTTAATCATTAAAAAATTATAATAAAAGAAATAAATATTTAATTTATGCAAAGATTTTTTCCCTTCGTTTTTAATCCTTAAAAAAGTAAAATGTATATATATTTGAAAAGTCTTAAAGCAAATAATAATTTCTTATATGTATGTTTTGCATTGTGAGATTACTGAATTGTATTCCAATTCCATTATACATAAAGTCAAAAAAGCAAAATAAATAAATAAATAAATAAATAAAAAATGCAAAGAAATCTCATTACAGCAATGTATAAATATTTCATTTATGCAGACAAGATTTTTTGCTTTCGTTTTTAATCATTAAAAAATTACATTTTTACATATCATTTTCACATATAATTGCAGTCTTAATGCAAATAATAATTTCTTATATGTATGTTTTGCGTCGTGAGATTAGTGACTTGCATCCCAATTCCAATATACATAAAGCCAAAAATGCAAAAAAGGCATAATAAATAAATAAATAAAATAAACATGTAAAAAAAATCTCATTACAGCAATGTATAAATATTTAATTTACACAGATAAGATTTTTTTTTCCTTTCATTTTTAATCAATAAAAAGTAAAAAGTCTTAAAGCAAATAATATTTTCTTATTTTATGCTAAAAAACACACTGAAGGTCCCATGAAGCATGTTGGGATCTTGGGAAGTGCTTTGCTTTCTTCAGCAAGGATGCAGTGATAAAAAGTGACAATAAAAATACATTTATAATGTAACAATATTTATTGTTTCTATTTCAAATAATAAGAAAATATTCTTGAACAGCAAATCAGCATGTTAGAATGATTTTTGAAGGATCATGTGACACTGAAGACTGGAGTAATGATGCAGAAAATTCAGCTTTGTATGACAAAAATAAATTACATTTTAAAATGTATTAAAATAGAAAGCAATAATTTTAAATTGTAATAATATTTCACAATATTTCTGTATTTTTGATCAAATAAATGCAGCCTTTGTGAGTGTTTGTGAGCAGAGGGGTTCAGAGATCATATGACAACAATTTACTATTCTACTGTTTGAAATGTTGCATAATGCATTGTTTCTTACATATAGCAGGCAGTATTTAGTGCTAGTATTCTAGCATTCTGAACATAACCATGCACACATAAACACAAACCTCTTTGTCATGTTCGATCTCCAAGCCCTCCTCCTGAAGTCCTCTTTCAAATTCCTGCCTCATTTTGTCTTGTAGTTCATTGGCGGGTTCTGTCGCAAGCCCCGCCTCCAGCACCGCCTCTGAAATATCACCCTTCGTACTCCTGCGCGAAGGGGTGGGGCTTTGAGACGGCACGTTTCCATTAGAGACAACCGAGTGGCGGTGTTGGGATTGACGTCTCTTGCAGTGATAAACAAGAACGTAGTCCACTCTTCTGCGGCCATCTGCAAAACACAGCCCTCCTCCTGGACCAGGGCCTGGCTCCTCCTGAAGACACACACAAGCATTCTTCAGCTGAGTAACATCTAGACACATCTGCATGACTCTACAGCAAAAGCTGTAATTACAGATTCCTGGAGCTCTCTCAAAGCCGCATAGCGTATAGTTGGCAGTTTCAGCAAAAAAACTGAGGATCTGGGTCATCCACTGATTGGCTGGTAGTTCAAAGCATTCGGATGATTCCTGTCATAGTCGTGTTTGATTCGAATTCTGCTTTTGAGCAAGGTGCATAACAAGGATGTCCCATGTGGTTTGCAAATTAGTGGATAAGACCACCAGCTGAAATTGACATTGTGGTTTGCATAATGTTCTCTTCACATTACAAAAAGATCTCCAAAAATATTACATTCAGAATATGTAAGAAAATATTTTACCCCAAATAAGAAAAGAAAAATCGAAACCTTATATTTTGCAAAAGATATTTTGTGATTTTTTTTCTTTGCATTATGAGATTCATGACTTGCACCCCAATTGCCATTAGAAAACAAGCATAAATAAATAAAGAAATTTATGAATGAATTAATAATTCTCGTTACTGTAAAGCAAAAAAAGCAATGACAGTTTACTGCATATATGCATAAATATATAATTTGCGAAAATAAGATTTTTTTTAAATATATTTTTTGTAAAATAAAAATACAAACTAAATATCTAAGACGTCTTTAAAAAAATTGTTGTTTTTTTTTGGACATATAGCGATGTTGCTTTACAGGTGTCCCGAGTTCGAATCCCAGCTCGAGGAACTTTCCCGTCCCACCCCCCTCTCTACACTATCATAATAAAGGCAAAAAAAAAAAGTATAATTAATAAAATATAATTTTAAAACGTCTGTGGGAGCATTTTGTTTACTGTATGTTAAAGAACTTTATAGTAATCAGGTCAATTGGAATATGAATGTTGTTGCCTTGGATCTCTACAGGCTAAGAAATGGGAAAGTGTGGTGTGAATATTAAACTGAGGTCATTTAGTAGATGCTTTCCAATGTGATGCATTGAAAACACATTGCAAGTTCCACTGAAGGATGTTAGGATCTTGCTTCATTCATTTGTGAATGCAATCTGAAACTGTAACTGTCCAGTACTGATATGGATTTTTCAATGGTCAGTGGCAATATATAGAAATCTTTATCTGTGGGCTCCACCCTGCAAACTATATTTTGCATTGTGAGATTACTGACTTGCATTTAATTTCCATATACACAAAGTCAAAAAAAAAAAAATAAAATAAAATAAAATAATTAATTTGAAAAAAATAATATTAAAATGTACAAAAATTTCTAATACAACGTCTAAATATTTAATTTAGGCAATTTTTAATCATTAATTTTTTTTTTTAATAATTTACAAATTTTAAAAAGTTTTAATAAAGGTTTTAATGCAAATAATTGCATTGCAGTTTCTTATACATATGTTTTGCATTGTGAGATTAATGACTTGCATCCCAGTTCCCATAAACATAAAGCAAAAAATGCTTAATTAAATAAATAAATACACAAATAAAATTGAAAAATGCTAAAAAAAAAAAAATCTAATTACAACAATGTATAAATATTTAATTTATGCAGATAAGATTTTTTCCTTTCATTTTTAATCATAAAAAATAAAAATATATATAATTAAAGTCTTAATGCAAATAATTTCTCATGTGTATCTTTTGCATTGTAAGATTACTGATCGCATCGCAGTTCCAATATACATAAAGCCAAAAATGCAAAAAAAGAAATTAAAATAGATTTAAAATAATTTTGTTACAAGAATTTATAAATTTAATTTAAGCAGATAAGTTTTTTTCCTTTCATTTTTAATCATTAAAAAATATATATAATTAAAACTTTTTAATGCAAATAATGTATGTTTTGCATTGTGAGATTACTGATTGCATCCCAGTTCCAATATACATAAAGCCAAAAATGCTAAAAAATGAAAAATAAAATAAAAAAGAAATAAAAAAGTAAAAATTAATGTCATTACAACAATGTATAAATATTTAATTTATGCAGATAAGATTTTTTCCATTCATTTTTAATTATATATATATAAAATTTAAAAGTCTTAATGCAAATAATAATTTCTTTTACGTATGTTTTGCATTGAGATTACTGACTTTCATCCCAGTTCCACATTGACTTTCACATTGACTTTCATCCCAGTTCCAATATACATAAAGCCAAAAATGCAAAAATAAATAAATATAAAAAATAATAAAATAAAACATAAAAATAAAAAATGTCATTACAACAACGTATAAATATTTAATTTATGCAGATAAGACTTTCCTTCCATTTATAATCATTTATATATATATATAAGTCTTAATGCAAATAAGATTTTTTTATTTTATGTGGAAAACACATTGAAGGTTCCACCGAAGCATGTTGGGATCTTGGGAAGTTCTTACCTCTACTCAAGAATGAATTCTGAAACAGCAACTGCAGTGATATGAATTTTTCAATGGTCAATGCCAATGTCTAGAAATCTGTTCTAGTCAGCTCCAACCCACCAGCTTACAGCTGCAGAATATTTGCATTTTCTTATGTCACCTTACTTGACCCCTGGGGGTCTGTGACGGTACTGCATGGGGTCTATTAAGAAGATGCAATATGCATAACATATTCAATCCGAAAATTTTAATACAGTCTTACCAGAACGATTATTTAATGCAATAATGTTAGTTAATAATTTAACATAAAGTGCTCTAAAAAATAATACCTGTCTTTGATAATCAACAACATTTCATCTTAAATCCTGCATTACACAACAGAAGTCACGAACCGTGTCCTCAGCAATGTCGTTGGCATCGTGCCCGCTGCTGGCCGTGCCCTGCTGGCCCAGTTCAGAGATATCGCGGGCAAGACAGCGGAGTTTCTCGCTCTGCATTGAAGAGGACTCACTCTTCACAGCGGAAACACGCATGCGCTCGGGAGCCCCGTTCCAATTTTCTGTTAGAAAAGATATTCACAAGTTAATTTAAATGTCTATTACTATTTTTCGGAAAGTCTTCCATTGCATCTTTTTGTTCTTTCCCCTCTTTTATTATGCATGTCACAGCTTTTTAGTGTGTGTGCTTTGATAATATTGGATGCAAAACAGTCATGCCACTAAATTGCTTGAAAATGAAATGGAATTCAGAGAAAGAGAGAGAGCGCATCCATTTAAAAGTAGAGACTAAAAACCTTTCAGCACCAAGGACAGCGACATAATTGAAGGCTGTGCGTCAATGCACAAAACCTGTAAAACTGACTCTGATCACAAACAGCAACGCGTTTGAAATATTCTCACACCTGACTAAAGCGTCACTTAAATATGCCTCATGCCTTCAGGTAAACAAACACAGGGATTCATGACTCTTAGAGAAAGCTAAGCGCATTTACACCACCTGACTGCAACAATGCATCACACCAGTCTATTTGTCCATATGAAATCACAATTTTCATTCTGTCGTCAGTGTAAAAAAAGAAAAAAAGATCATAAAGTGCGTTTGACTGTTGTGATAAAACAACACATGGCGTCAGATGGCGCTTGAAATAGCTCCAGCTTATTGCCCCAGCTAATTATACAAACCCCCTCCGAACACACTGAGCCCTCTTATTGTTTTCCAAAGCAAAAGGATGAATTCTAACACAGTTAGTTAGAACGTTAACGAGTGTTAAAGTGTGACAGCCCGTCTGAAGGGGCAAATAATGGCTCGCTCCTCATTGCAATTAACATGAACGACCAGTTTGGTGCCACTCAAATGTTCAGTTTTCAGACTAATTGACTATAAATGCGTGAGTACGTGAAATAACATGCGTGCATTTGCAACAGTTTAATATAAAACGATAATCAAACAAGCCAATTTATGGAAGTGCCAACTGCACAGATACCAAATGCATTTTCCCTTTGGCTCAGAGAAACCAGTGCAAGCGCGCACAAACAACAACATCAACAAACAACCCAGGAATGTCAGGGTTGGTACTCACCCGTGGCAGAGGGCGACCTGTTCAGTGCCATGTTCATGTTCCCGGTGATATGGTGGACAATCCGCTCGCGGCCCCGCGCAGCTTAACGCGCTCGTGCTGCTGCCGTTAATTCCGTGGAGCTCGAGACGCTCAAACTTCCAGCGAGAGTCGGACACAGTGCGCGTGCACCGAGAGAACAGCGACAACCGACACAACCCCCCTCCCCCTCACACACACACACACACACACACGCATACACAAGATATCCCTCTCAAGTGTAATTATTACGAACTAAACGTGGAAAATATTTTAAAACAAACATTGTTTATAAAAAATAAATTGAAATATGTTTTATGATCATCCATATAATAAATAAAGCAACAGTTTAGAAAGGAATTAAAATACTGTCATCATTTAGTCACCCTCATGTGGTTCCAAACCTCAGGCAGAATCAGAGTCTCAGTCACTTTCAAAAGACTCATTTGAATCACTGATTCATTCAGTGACTCCTGGTTATCAGTTGTGTGAATCATTCACTCAGCCGATTCTTTAAAAATACAGAGTTAACCAGGTCTCGTATTAAATATACAAATGTATAAATATAATAAGAAGTGTCGTTTTATATAGCGATTTCTTCACAGTAGGCCAGGAAATGAATTAGTCATTCAGTTCGCTCATGACGAGATGACTCGTTTATTCAGTTTGTTTACGAAGCTATTTGAGAAGTCGCGTTCACTGTGCCCCTCCATTAAAAAAAATCTGCGACAAAATATGTACTTTCAGAGTGTATGCCGTCTGTATTTACTGAATAATTTATTCTTAACTACTGTTGAAGGACATTTCTTTAATCATGGAGGCAATACATCCGTCTTGTCCTTGTCTTGCTGTTGTACTAAAAAATACAGTTAACTAGGTCTCATGGTCGCTTATTAAATATACAAATGTATAAATATAATAAGAAGCGCCGTTTTACATAAATAGCGATTTCCTCACCGTAGGTCAGGAAATGAATCATTTATTCGGTTCGTTCATGAACGAGATGACTCCTTTTTCAGTTTGTTTACGAAGCTTTTTGAAGAGTCGTATTCATTGTGCCGCTCCACTCAAAAACTTTCTGCGACCTCATTTCTGTACTTTCAGAGTATATACCGTCTGTATTTACTGAATAATTTACTTCTCAACCGCTGTTGAAGGGCATTCTACTGACATGCAGGTAAAACAGCCGCCATCTTGATATCCCTGACCTGTTGTTGTACTAAAATACAGCTAACCAGGACTCATGGTCGACTATTAAATGTACAAATATATAATAAATGTACAAATACAATAAGATGCGCCGTTTTACGTAAATAGCGATTTCCTCACAGTCAGAAAATGAATCATTCATTCGGTTCGTTCATGAGCGAGATGACTCGTTTATTCAGTTTGTTTACGAAGCTGTTTGAGATGTGGCGTTCACTGTGCAGCTTCACTCACAAACTTTCTTTGTCCTAATTTCTGTACTTTCAAAATAATATATACCGTCTGTATTTAATGAATAATTTTCCTCTCAACCACTGCTTAAGACATTCTTTAGATACGCAGGTAGTACATCCACCATCTTGATATCGTCCTTGACCCTCTGTTGTACTATAAACAACTGTGAAAATAATGTACAAGTAGATAAGGAAAACATAGTACTTAATACACTTGCTGCTTGATGTTGAAAACTGGTGTTTCTTACCATATTTTAATGTATTATCTAAATTATGAACACACTGGTTTGTAGTGCAAACAGTTTTCTGTGTTACTCTTCTGGTTATTTCCCTACAGCAGCTAATGAAGCGGAAGTCTGGCACATTCATATAAATATTAAAAATATGTGCAGTAAATGGTAAAACTGTTTGCACTACAAACTAGTGTGTACATAATTAAGATAATACATTAAATTAATATGGTAAGACACACCTATTTGCACTATCAAACAGTAAAACAAGCTACAGCTAAAAATAGCATTAGCGCTAGAAACCAGAAGCCAGACCCATACAATTTATAAATGGCAAAAATTATGGTGGATAGCTTTATGATATAGTGGGTTCATACTTCTATCTAGCATCCGGGGATTATCTGACTACTACTGCAGAAATGCAGCATATTGCGACCTGCTACTTATGAACTGCTTTTTGCGTACTGTATAGTAGGGAACATGTGGGAAGTGACTGGTGGCATGAAGTCATCTTCATGTACCATATTTGAATATGCATATGCAATATGATTTGAATACTGTAGAGGAAGACATTGAATATAGCGCATGAGTCATATGGACTATGTTTATGACACATGGTGCTTTATTGTCTCTTTTAGAGCTTGGCAGCCCTGGTAACCGTTTACTTTCAATGTATGGGAAAGAGAACGTCAAGATTCAGCTAAATTGTGTTTTTATGGAAGAAAGTCATGGTGTTGAAAGACATGAGGGTGAGTATGACAGAAGTTTCATTGTTGGTGAATATAATCCTATATGCATTATATAATGAAATTATGTTTTTAATTGAATATGATAATTAAATGTAATTATATATATGAATAGTGAATTCAGTCTATGAAGATAAAGAGTTATGATATACTTGGTTAAAAATAAACGCTGTTGACATTTAAACTGGGTTGGTAATTGTCTCTATTTAGCTTATGCTTTTTATGTCCAAACTGATTTGTAGCCTATTGTCTGCTTGGATAAACCTGGTGTTATGTGCTTTGTCTAAGAGCACACTGACATTTTCGTGGGTCACTTCTTCACAGAACTGAACCTGCAGTTATGCGTTAGCAGTTACCAGCCTTAGCACACTCACTTTTGTGTGCTTCATATTGCTTATTCAGTCAGTTTACTTAAGAGAAAACATTAAATGGTCGTAAATGAGGAAACTAAAGCAATCATTTAGCCAGCAATTTGAGCAATCTGATCACTAATAGTGTATTAAATCCCACTAGAGAATGCATGGACCAGTCATGCACTTTCATAATTACCTTTAGAACACATCATAATAATGCAGTGGCTCATTGGGTTTAATGAACACACTTTCCAACATGATTTCCAGATGATTGTGCAGTTATTATTAAGGTCATGGCAGCTGGAATTGAGATTAATCCTTTTCTGCACATAAATTGTTTTATCATTTGGTTGTTACGATGAACCCGAAGCTTTTTAATCTAATGTTAAAAGTGTTTTTCTTTATATTACTTAATATTTAATAAAGCCGACAAGTAAATAACAAGTGTGACTCATGTCCTCCACATGTGTGAATTGTACCCTTCAACACCCTTCACAACTAATTGACTGATCAGTATTCTCCGTGCACATGAACGCTCACACAAATGAGTTCAAGTGTCCAGAGCACCACCGAGTGGCACAAGTCGAGTACTTGTTTAGCCCCGTTCTTTATTGTAGGTCAGTCTAATAAACACCCATAAACTACAACCACACAATAGTTATTCATGATCAAGAATATATTTGTATAGACAGTTGCAAATTGGCAAAGCAGTAATCTTAAAATGACTGTTTATTGATTAATTATGTGACTTAATGCTTTATATGTTGAAATGTATGATAAAGTGCTTAATTATCAGTGGTTAAAAACTCCACTGAGTAACATACCGGCTGTGGATGCGTATGTGAAAGTATTCACTTATATGTTATTTTATCAGCTCTGCGTGTTTGCTTTCAGTCGGTCGGACAGGCGTGTGACATGCAGTCGCACCCGGTGACGGCAAGGACTTGGTGGTGCGTTTGTGTGCCGTTAGCGCAGCGCAAGGGAACATTCATGGGCACGGTGCCTGTAGCCGAGCAACACACACACTCGCTCTCGACCTTGTGCTTGTCCAGAGAGTACATAGACTTGCTGTCACACTTTCCCTGTGGGTGAGAGAAAAAGACAGATAAACAATATGTACGTAGCTTCACGCAATAAAATTTAAAAATGCATCGACTTACCTCGCAGTAAGTGAGTTCTATCTTCTCTTCTGATTGGCAGTCATCCACTCTAATGTAATCCAGCAAACCCACAGTCCTGCTGCACTCTGGCTCCGTACCTAAACAGACATATGCACACTTCATGTTCAGATCAGTTCGGATGGAGTAGGGCTGCAGGAGGATTTCAGGCAAGAATGCAGTATTTATGCATTTTTTTTTTCTGATAAAAATGGCAATGGGTTTGATGTGCCTATTTTTGGGGCAAAATTTGATTATAAATCAGTGTGATTATATATCAGTATTGCTAATGCAATAATAGTAGTGAAATATAAAAATCACTAAATAACAAAATAAACATTATTCTTGTAATATTTCACTGTAATAAAATAAAGATTTGAAGAAAAAATACATATTTTATTATACATTACAACTAAACTTTCAATACTAACAATTATTAAATTCTTAATTTTCAGAATGAACTTTAAGCATTTACTTTAACGGAAAACTGTGGGAAGCCTCTAATTTGTATTTAAATGACTTAACTTAAAGCTTCTCTTTTGTTGATAAGCACTTCTCATTACAAATCTAGTAAATTAAAGCGACCCAAACTTAGAGCAGAAATGAAGTAGGGCTGTCACTAATGATTATTTTAGTAATTGAGTGCTTGCTCGATTATTCTGGCAATTAATTGAGTAATCGGATAATTATAATTAAGTTTTTGTATTAAATAAAATAGATTCAAGCAAATGATAGCTTTTAAAATGACTTCAGATACATGTATAATAGCAATGATAGTTATAGCAATAATAGTTGAAGTAAAATATCAAAAGCAAGTAATAATGCCGTTTTATTGAACAAAACTGTTAAAATATACTGTATATTATAAACAATAGCACTAATGTACATTATGCCTTAAAACAAATAACTGCAGAGGGTGCCAACGGACTGACGATTGTTTTTACACTTTACAGCACAATCTAATCTTTGTTTAAACTACACAACTACACAACATTTAGTTCAACTTAATCTGTAATATTTGGCTATTTCTTTACAGCAGAATTGTCATTTTTTGAATATGAGGACAACAAAACATGTAAACTCACCAAGGGTGAGGGTTTGAGCTTTTATTTTGAAATTGCAATGAATATTTAGCATATTGAGAAAGATATTGATTTATTCTCCTGTGTTTGTGTAGATTTAAAATGATTTACCTTACAAATCTGATGAAATGGCACACATTGCATTCCCAGATAAACGTTATAATAAACCCAAACTCGCAACAATATGCAGAGATGGAATTTGAGATGCTCCACACGTGTAAATTATAAGTTTGTGTGGAGCCACATTTAGTGGAGGTTTAAAATCGAGTATTCTAAATGAATCGAGGAATTGTGACAGCCCTAAAATGGAGTTTGTGCAATATATCACTTACAGCGAACCTAGCAGCTCTGAGACGCTGAATCAACACAGCGACGCGCTCCACTCTTAAACACCCGTGCATATGTTTATGTAATTAAGTGGCGTCTTTGCGATTTGATAATCTCACTAATCCATATCGTAAATTTGGTTTTATTTCAATTAATCGTGCAGACATGGAGTTTATAAAGTGAGCAGGATGTATAAATGATGCTTTTGTTGGTTGTTCTTACACATTTCACAGCAGGTGACTCCAATCTGGCTTATTTTACCCTGTGGATAAAGAATACATTGTTTCACTTTTGTTATTATGCGACACAATTATAGTGGTTTATTAGAAGTACAATATGCTCCTGGATTGTTGTTTAGGGTTTGGTAGATTAAGGATTAGGAATAGGGTTTGTCATGCAATCTTTGTTCCAGGATTAGGAAAGTAAAGTGTGTGTGTGTACGCATGTACCCCATGTTCCAGACAGCGTTTGCGGTCGAACGGAGGACATGTTGTCACAAGCGTCTCCAGCACCAGTTCTCCATCCATATTCACACTGCATGTGTGTTTAGTGCAGCCATCTGTACGCGTTGTATTTGCCTGAACACACACGCATATGTACACAATTATGACACTATCTGAAAATCAATAGAACATCTGGAGCATTTACAGCAGGGGTTCTCAAATTATCGGCAGAAGATAGTTTCATATGATTTCTCAAGCGTCAGGAGTTAATGACTTAAATTTAGCCTGCAGATAACTTTTTTCCTGTAGGTTTCTTCAGTGATTAATAAGCAATGGCCTGATAGATTCTTAGGTTTGGGGTTGGTATTTTCTCAAAATGGCATTTATTTGATTTAATAAATGCAGTAAAATTGTGAAATATTATTACAATTTAAAATAACAGTTTTCTATTTGAATATATTTTAAAATATAATTTATTTCTGTCATGCAAAGCTGAATTTTCAGCATCCACGATCCTTCAGAAATCATTCTAATATGCTGATTTGCTGCTGCTCAGAAAACATTTCCTATTATTATCAATGTTGAAAATGTTGTGCTGTTAAATATTTGTGTGGCTGTTGTGACATTGACTCATGTCTGCACATATTTATTACTTTCAGAGAGACCAGCTGTCCGTCAGGTCGTTGGATGCTACATGCAGTTGCTACACAACGGCCGCAGCATGCATTAGGTATCGGCTCCAGCGTATATCCCTGTAAAAACAAAACACACATGTAATTGTACTCATACATACAGGGCTGACAGTCCTTTTAAGAGACTGTTTCCATAGAAATGAAGATTCTGTCATCGTTTACTCATCCTCATGTCATATATAATGACTGTCTTTCTCTTTATGTATGTCAAACGTGACACATCTAGGTGCAGCATGTCCAACATAAAAATGGGAATGAAATTGAAAAGCTATTTTTTGAAAAGTTATGTGCCTTTTATTGTAGTTTTTTTCTCTAAACATGGGCAAAACATCTGCTTTTGTGCTCTGTGGATGAAAGAAAGTCATACAGGTTTTTAAATGACATGAGGGTGAGTAAATGATGAGAGAATTGTCCTTTTTTGGGTGAACTACCCCTTTAATAATCTTCAGAGTAAAGGGTTTTACCTCTGAGCAGGGGGAGCAGCTCATCTTCCTGCAAGAGAGCCGATAACTCCTCTTATCTCTCACACACTCGCAGTGTGTGCACACATCCAGCATTACTCGCTCTCCAGCCTACTCACACACACAGAGCAAGACACCCCAAAGTCAATCTGTTATGCACCAAGACATCTGCACACGGCACATTAGTATTCTGTATGTTAACTCGACGTCTTTACCGCAATAACAGTTTGATTCATCACACAGACATCCATTGGAACTGCAGAAAGAAAAAAAAACATTAATGTATATGGAAAGATGACAGAGTGTAGCAATAGAGCTGTGTGTGTGTGTGCAGGGTCCAAACTTAACACTTCAAACACCAAATGGGATTTGGTGAGTGAATAAAACCTCGTCATGGTTTTAGTAATATTAAGAATAATCAGATTTTGACAGACATTTCACTGATGGACATTTTTAGGAAAGTTATTTATTTTAAGGATCATTTTTTTTCAAATATCAAACTGAAAGAGCACATATAATAGCTATAGATTTAGATTTAGATTTCTACAAGTTTGCCTTTGCTGTTTATATGGCAATAAATAACTATATATATATATATATATATATATAAAGAATTGTATTAAACACTTATTTTAAATTGTTTAAATAAAACTCAATTGAGATAAAACTCAATTTATATTTAATATATACAATATTGGCTTTTGTTTATCAATATTTACCAATTGTGCATATATAGTTGTTGCCATCTAAATGAAGATTTATATGATTATACAACCCTTACCTAAAGGAATAGGCAAAGATTTAACCCTTCAAATGTCTTGAGTTTTTTCCGTTTAAGAGTTTAAGAGTGTGAAGCACTAGTATTTAGCATTTTTTGTCACCAATATGCAAAGAAAGTCAGCTAAAAAACTGCACTGTCATATTTTAATAAATATTAAAATATTAATAAATGTAATTAAAAATGTAAAAATATTCAAATAAAAAAATAAAATTAAGTATTGTAAAATATATGACCCTGGACCACAAAACAGTCTTAAGCAGCACGGGTATATTTGTAGCAATAGCCAAAATTACATTGTCTGGGTCAAAATTATACATTTTTCTTTTATGCCAAAAATCATTAGGATATTAAGTAAAGATCATGTTCTATTAAGATATTTTGTAAATTTCCTACCGCAAATATATCAAAACTTCATTTTTGATTACTAATATGCACTGCTAGTAACTTAATTTGGACAACTTTAAAGGATATTTTCTCCATATTTAGCTTTTTTTTGCCAAATATTGTCCTATCCTTACAAACCATACATCAATGGAAAGCTCATTTATTCAGTTTTCAGATGATGTATAAATCTAAATTTAAAAATAAAATTAACCCTTAACTGGTTTTGTGGTCCAGGGTCACATGGTTTCATTGCAGTCCATAAATATTTATGATAAAATTTGATCAGTTGATCTATCATTGGTAAGTGTGACATTAAGTTATTAAAGGGGACATCGGATGCCCATTTCCCACAAGGTGTTATGCTTCTTCAGGGTCTTCTTGAAATCTCTGCAACATACTTTCCTTAAAATTCCTTAATAGTTGTGCAAGTAACACCCTTTTTACCTTGTCAAAAACTTCTCAAAATGAGCCGTTTTGGTGCATGGCTCTTTAAATGTTAATGAGCTACTTCTAACCCCACCCTTTTCTTCTGTGGGGTTTGTCAACACAAGACACATAAATTGCTGGTCTTATTTAAATAGCTAGCTATCTACGTAGAAACAGTTTCAGACTCAGACAGCCCATAACAAACTGGCTGTGTGTTGTATTTTCAGCTTTTCTGAGATGGCAGATATGCCAGAAACCCAACTAATGCAAAAGCTAAAAAAGTGTCAACTTTAAGTTAATTTTGAACTCTTTGTACCACAGTGGCAGCTCGGGCAGCAGTCATCTACTGTATTGCACTGAAGCTCTGTGCCCAGTGGACAGGTTGGCGTGTCCATAAGGTGGCAGGACACGTTTATGTGCTGGATGAACACTTCCTCATTGACCTGTACACATTCGCTCCACACACATCTGTCATGCGGAGACACCCACTGCTCTCCCACCTGCAAAAATGAAACGTCTTTCAGATCTAAATGTAGAGTAATCAAACAAAGACAGAGAGTAGGAGGAAAAAGACACTAAATACTCGCCTGTCTCAAATGTCCTCCTTCCACACAGCTGGATTTACGGCAGTGACCGCAGCACTCGCCCTCTGAGTGAGAGTATGTTGTTCCCTACAAAATCCACAAAATCAACGTGAAGTCATAACCGGCCCTTTTTATTTAGCTATAAATGTCCACGGACTTACTGTGCATGATTCATCACTGCCTGTTATTGTAAAGGAAAACGTATTTGCTTCTTTCATCAAAATGTAATAGCTTTTCTTCACTGTTTCCTTTAGTTAATGTCACCAAGGGGTGGCGGAAATTATATTAAGTAGATTTTTACATTTTCTGAGTAGCTGCCTGGTTATTGGGTTGCAAAGGTGCCAGACAGGTTTGGTTCGCTATGATGTTCTTGGTGGTTAATTACAGACTCAATCAAAAGAGTTTATGATATTTTGATCACGATATGGGAGACAATTTATGTGTAAAATAACGCCATTTTTTTAGTAAATCTACAAAAGAATAATTGCTCACCATCCAACATCCTGCATAATTTGAGGTATTATAAGAGACATTACATGAGGAGACGGTCCACTCGTATAGAAAACAATGGGAGAAATTATAACACTCTATATGTTGGCTGTAGTCCTGCATTGTAATTAAGAGCTTTGTTTACTCTTGAATATGCATATTCACTAGCTAGACCAGCATGAGAAATATAGTTTTTTTGAGGAAAACATTCTAGGATTTTTCTCCATATAGTGGACTTAAGTGGGGATCAACAGGTTGAAGGTCCAAATTGCAGTTTCATTGCAGCTTCAAAGAGCTCTACACAATCCCAACTGAGGAATATATCTAGCGAAACGATCAGTCATTTTCTAATAAAAAAATAATTTTTTTAATACTTTTTAACCACAAATGGTCGTCATGCACTAGCTTGACCTCACACATTACGTAATCATGCACACGTAGGCGGAAGTACAGACCCAGTGTTTACAAACAAACACGCAAAGTCAAACGCCCTTTACAAAAAAAGGTAAAACAACAACGTCAGATGATTTTGAAGTTGGAGAAAATGAGATGGAGTTTTTCGCCCTACCTTACCTTTTGCCTGTGATTTCTCCAACATGATTACGTAAGTCTTAGATGTGCAACGCGGAGCTAGTGCAAGATGAGCATTTGTGGTTAAAAATATATACATTTTAATATTTTTTTTTATTTTAAGAAAAAGATCGATTGTTTCACTAGATAAGACCCTTATTCCTCGGCTGGGATCGTGTAGAGCACTTTGAAGGTGTACTAAAACTGCAGTTTGGACCTTCAGCCCGTTTATCCCCATTGAAGTCCATTATATGGAGAAAAATCCTGGAATGTTTTCCTCAAAAACCCTAATTTCTTTTCGACTAAAGAAAGAAAGACATGAACATCTTGGATGACATGGGGGTGAGTAAATTATCAGGAAATGTTTAGTCTGGAAGTGAACTAATCCTTTAATGCACTTATTAAAATAACAAAAGCGGTCTCAAAAAGTTAGTAAAAAACAAATATTGGACTCAATCCAGCAAATATGATGCAGGGCGGTGTTATTTTTCAAAACAAAGCTAGAAGTTGTGTAGGACGCACCAGAGGACAGATCTGGTTGCAGACGGGGTCCACACACTGAGCGATGTGCAGGCCAGTCTGTCTGTCTGCTTGCTCCGTGCAGGTGCAGGTTTTACACTTCTCATCCCACCTGCTGCCCACCTGGTACACCACAGCGTCCACCACACACACCTGCACATATAAATAGGCGATTACATGCTGATTGCAGAGTACACTCATCCGGACAGGGAGCTTCAAGGGCAAGTGAATAACACACGTGCAGCGAGAGCACAAAAGCGTGCCAACCTTATCGGGCGTGCAGGTGACCTCTATGCAGTCGCAATCATTGGTGGTGGTCTTCGTGATGTAACCAGGGGGGCATGTGCGGGTGATGTTTTGACAGTCGCACACACATTCGTACGAATCGCAGCACTCAGATGGAGTGACAGACAGCTTCTTGTATGCAGGGCAGGATGGTTTTGTTGTCACAGGACACTGATCCTTTTTGCAAACTGACAGAGGGCGGTGAAAGAGATTGATGTGATTGAAAACCATCTTTGTGAAACGAATGAGAGTATGTGAGTGTGTAGGTGTGTGTGCTCTCACCACACTGATAAACTGGCAGACAGTCTCCAGGGTTTGTGAGGACGACACTGAGCCCGTGATCGCAGTGAGGGGGATCTGGCCGCTTACAGTTCGGGTCACACACTAAAAACACACAGTATTAACAACACTATATGTGACATTGGACCACAAAACTAGTCATGAGTAGGACGGGTATATTTGTAGCAATAGCCAAAAATACATTGTATGGGTCAAAATTATAAATTTTTCTTTTATGCCAAAAATCATTAGAATGTTAATTAAAGATCATGTTCCATTAAGATATTTTGTAAATTTCCTGCTGTAAATAAACCAAAACTTAATTTTTGATTAGTGATATGCATTGCTAAGAACTTAATTCAGACAACTTTAAAGGCCATTTTCTCAATATTTAGATTCAAATATTCAAATAGTTGTATCTCAGCCAAATATTGTCCTGTCCTAACAAACCATACATCAATGGAAAGCTTATTTATTTTCAGTTTTTAAGTGATGTATAAATCTCAATTTCAAAAAATTGTCCCTTATGACTGGTTTTGTGGTCCTGTGATTTTAGATTGTGAAAGCATAGAATATTTAGGGCCCTATGATTTCCACAATGCGGAACACATGGAATCTAGTCATAAAAATGGAATTTACAGTATAAGACAAATTTTGGATGAATAAATCACAAGTTGGGCTAGTGTCTGTGAATATGAAAGCACAAAAAGACTGCTATTTAAATATATATTCTTTGTGTCTCTGTGTGGCATGGTTTTGTACATATACTCGAGCACAAAATATAAAACAGACAACATAGAATTTCTGAAAAAATAAAACAATTTATAGGGCTCTATTATTGTAAAAATGTCATAAATTGTTCAAGTTTTATTAAATCAAGTGAAACATGTTTTTTGAATATTAAACAAAAAATAAATAATTATTAAATGAAAAAAATATTTTAATTAAAAAAACATCTATAAAAAACATTTAAAAGAATCTAGAAAAACCGGGATCTATTTTTGTTAAATAAATTGTCGTTAAATTATATACGTTTCCTGATTTCAAGTAATTACTGATAACTAATTTCATTTAATCATTAAAAATAGTTCAGTGTATGATAAAAGTATTTGTTAAAAATACAAATTTTTACTTTTTATAAATGCTACAATCTCTAATATGAGCTCTTGCAAATTTGGTAATTAAGCAGCAATAATAAATTGTCATTTCAGCCTCTTTTTCAATATATGTATACGTATACGTATATATGTAAGTTTGGGATCAGTAAAATTTTTTATGTTTTTTAAAGTTTTTTAATGCTCATCAAGGCTGTGTTTATTTGCTCCAAAATGCAGAAAAAAATATAATAATGTGAAATATTATAACGATGTTAAATAACATTTTTGTATTTTAATATACATTAAAATCTAATTTATTCCTGTGATCAAAGCTGAATTTTCAGCATCATTAGTCCAGTATTTAGTGTCACATGATCCTTCAGAAATCATTCTAATATGCTGATTTATTATTAGAATTATTTATGTTGTATATATGCATGTGTGTGTGCAAATACAATAAGTAGAATGTAAATTATGGACAAGTTAATTGTATAAAAGCACATTATTTTTGTATTCTCTGTGTTTGATGTGTATTCTCAGCTCACCACACTCATATTCAGGGCAGCACTTAGATCCCGTCTTCTCCCGGAGAACCTCACATTGTCCACACTCTGGGGCTGTAGCACAGCAACAGTTGCCATGACAACACACACTGAGAAACCACTTCAAGAAATGGGGCTGTTAATCGTGTAGTGCACGATAGTGAGAGAGAATGTATTCACACTATGTCTTTACCTTTAGCGTTGGTGCAGGGCAACGCTGTGCAGTTAATGCGCTGCTGATCCAGACACACGCACAGAAGACAGGGGTTTTCCTCAGGATTCCAGCTTTCCATAAACTGAATCACATACCAAGATTATGAAACTGACAGAGGCTTACTGGTTTTATAAAGTGGTGGCAGTAGCAATTTTATAATGGAATGATGTCTAATAAATAGTGAAATCAATATACCTTATGGGTTTTCCCATGCTGGTCCTCACACTGGCTGCAGGTCTCTTTGCTTACACACTTATCTCCCATTAACACGGACCCTTCAGGGCAAAAACAGCCCTCTGTGGGAGTGTTCAAGCACACTGATCCATTGCCCTTCATTAAACCATCACCCATCATGTCACCACGACTGAACTGGCTCCGTCCGCACTGCTCCAAACATCCGGTTCGACAGGCTGCGTATTCCATTGAGTCTGAGCATGTCATGGCTACACACAGAAAATAAAATGTGAAAATCAAGCATTTGAATCACAAATGTAGAACACAAAATTATTAATGACATAGCACGGGCATATTTGTAGCAATAGCCAACAATACATTGTATGGGTTAAAATTATTGTTAGGCCAAAAATCATTAGGATATTAAGTAAAGATCATGTTTCATGAAGATATTTTGTGAGTTTCCTACCATAAATATATCAAAACATGATTTTTGATTAGTAATAGGCATTGCTAAGAACTTCATTTGGACAAGGTGATTTTCTCAATATTTAGAATTTTTTTGTACCCTCAGATTCCAGATTTTCAAATGGTTGTATCTCAGCCAAATATTGTCCAATACTAACAAACAACAATCAACGGAAAGCTTATGCGTTCAGCTTTCAGGCGTATGAATTAAATAAATTGACCTTTATGACTGGTTTGTAGTCCAGGGTCACATGTAGGAAAATTGTCATGCAGCTGCAAACAATATTCATAGTGACCGGGGCTGGCCAACTCAAAAATGGACAAAAATTTGATCAATATTTTTCTTTATTAAAAAAAAATTATTTTACCTTTAAATAAATTAATTCATATATATATATATATATATATATATCCATCTAATATCTATTTTTTCTCATTCTATTTTTTTTTAATCTTCTAAAGAGCAGTGTTATTGTTAATTCAAATGAAAACATTAAAAAAATCGTTCAGATGAAGTACTAAAATTACTAAAACTAAAACAGAAATAAAAAAAAATGTAAGCAAAAATAGAAATATTAAAAAAAAACAAATGAATTGACAAAATCCCAAAACTTTTTAGATTACATAATCAATATAAATAAAGAAAATATTAAAAAAATCTAAACATTAATAAATACTATAATAGTATAGAAATAATACTAACATAACTGCTGCTACAGAGGTGAAGATTATTATTGATTAATGACTAACAAAACTGTTTTATTATGCTTTTTGGAGTTTGGAGTCACTGCTGTTCAAAAGTTTGGGATCAGTAAGATTTGTAATGTTTTTTAAGAAGTCTTTTCTGCTCATCAAGGTTCCGTTTACTTGATTAAAAATACAGAAAAAATGCAAATATTGTAAAATATTATTGCAATTTAAAATAGTGGTTTTCTATTTTAATATACTTTAAAATAGAATTTATTCCTGTGATGTATATTAGAATGATTTCTGAAGGATCATGTGACACTCAAGACTGGAGTAATGATGCTGAAAATTCAGCTTTGCATCACAGAAATAAATTCTATTTTATATATATATATATATATATTCAAACAGAAAACTGTTATTTTAAATTGCAATAATATTTCATAATATTACTTCTTTCTGTATTTTTAATCAAATAAATGAAACTTTGATTAGCATAAGAGACTTCTTTAAAATACATCTTAACGAATATTACTGATCCCAAACTTTTGAATGGCAGTGTAAGAGTTGAGTAAATATTTTTTTTGTTGTCGTAATAGCATAAAGTGACTGCCGTCATTTTCATTTTTGGGGCGACTATTTCATAGCCACTAGATGTATGCTTCCACATTAAATCTCTTTAAAGCTTGAGACTTTCATTACTGCACACAGATCTGTAGTAACTCCTGTTTGTTCTTTCTCAGTCACGCTGATCAAAGTACCACCATCTCACTGAAGTCACGCAGGGTCCTTGCGGCTTCACTTCATGACTCATTAATCACAGAAGACTCACGGCAGAGGGTGGGCGTCCTCCAGTCAACACACACTCCCTGTTGAC
The DNA here is from genome assembly GCA_012976165.1 of Labeo catla. Lineage (NCBI taxonomy): Eukaryota > Metazoa > Chordata > Actinopteri > Cypriniformes > Cyprinidae > Labeo > Labeo catla. Next base: position 385,626 of record VONZ01000608.1, read on the forward strand.
GGCACACGCTGCTGTACGCAGTAACAAGGTCGCAGACCGCGGTAGGCTGGCAGGCCACGGTCCGACAGATCTGCACATAGTCCTGCGGGGGGACCAGTGCGTGACAACGGCTGAACACCTCAGAACTTAACACATCGCAGCCCTTCGCCACACCCGCGGCACACGACTCAATCACCTGGTGCTGGACGCACTCGCCCAGAGCCCATCCCTTCAGGTACACGTCAGGGTCTGTGGTCACACTGCCGTCAGATAACAACAGACCCGTCTGATCATCAGAGCAGGAACCTGAGAGAGAGACAGACCAGTTATGTACATCACACACATACACTACCAGTCAAATGTTTCTGAACAGTAAGATTTTAAATGTTTTTTAAAGAAGTGTCTTCTGTTTACCAAGCCTGCATTGATCCAAGCAGAGCAAAAACAGTACAATTTTGAAATGTTTTTACTATTTAAAATAACTGATTTCTATTTGAATATATTTTAAAATGTAATTTATTCCTGTGATTTCAAAGCTGAATTTTTAGCATCATTTCTCCAGTCACATGATCCTTCAGAAATCATTCTAATATGCTGATTTGCTGTTAAAAAAACACTTATTATTATTATGTGGAAAACAGCTGAGTAGCATTTTTTAGGTTTCTTTGATCAGTAGAAAGAAGAACATCTTTTATCTGAAATGGAAATCTTGTGTAACATTTTAAATCACTTTTGATCAATTTAAAGCATCCTTGCTAAATAAAAGTATTAACTTTTATAATTTTTTTTACAAAAAAAAAATCATACTGACTCTTATGCTGGCTTTTGAATGGTATAGTGTATACAAAAAGTGTTGATAATAATAGTATAATAATAGTATGTTTTTTTGAACAGCAAATCAGCATATTAGAATTTCTGAAGGATCATGTGACACTGAAGAATGGAGTAATGATGCTGAAAATTTAGCTTTGATTACAGGAATAATTATAAACAATTAAAATAATATATTCAAATAGAAAATAGTTATTTTAAAATATAAAAATCTTTCTGAATTTTACTGTTTTTGCTGTGCTTCAGATAAATGCATGGTGACCAGAATACTTTAAAAAAAACCTTAAAAAAATCTTACTGTTCAATATATTTTGGCTAGCAGTGTATATAATACAATATTATACATATTCTATTAAATTCAAATATAATTCTATAACTATATATATATATATATATATATATAGCATTTAACAATTGAATTAAACTTCTAATGTGTGTGTTTGTGTGTGTGTGTATATATATATATATATACACACACACACTTTCAATTATTTTAAGTCAAATATAATTCTATAATTCTAAATAAATATGCATTTTAACTATTGAATTAAATACAAATTTCTGTAGCTGGCTCCTTTTATAAATATTCCTTATGATTATGAATAAATAAAAACATGTATTAACAAATTTTAAAACAAAAACCTACAAGGCAGATATATGAATTTCTTTGAATTTAATTTCCCATATTATAATTCAATAATTCTTAACATTTGAATTTGACAATTTTGCATGCTTAAATCACATTTTTATTTTTAGGTGAACTATCCCTTTACAGGAAGTGTATTTACCACATAAGCCAGTGGTGTTGGGCTTCATGGCGATGTCCATATTGACCATGAACTCATTGCTGTGGGGAGTGAAGGTGAGTGTGAAACCATGCTGCTCTGATCTCAGCTGGTGCAATATTGCACCAATTTGAGTCACAGTCACTCCCTCACTTCTGAATGGGACGGCGGTAATCACACCGTCCACAGTCACCTGCAATACAGAGAACGTGTTGACCCTCTCTGCGAACTTAGTGAACCCTTTCACTTTGCATGCTTTTGCAATGTACCAACCTTCATGTCATCCCGTAGCACCACACTCGTCCCGCCCTCTCTCATCTCCAGACTCTTCATGCAAATCTGATTGGGCGAGCTTTGACAGGCAGCCGTATGCAACACTAGCTCCGCCCCTCCAGTGCGCAGCAGCAAATAGGAGCAAGCAGCTCTCAGTTTCAAAGCCGCACCCGAAAATGAAACAACGTGGCTAGTGGAGCTTCCCATGCAACTACCTGTGAGAATTAAAGTATGCATGTTGAAGTTAGAAGTTTACAATTCATGCATTTTCATGCAGTTCAGTAATAGTTTGAATGAAAACGACAACTTTTGGCAGTCCAATCACATAATGAATCAAGAAAACTACTGTTGAAACCTGCAGGTGATATTACTTAACACAGGAAAGGTGTGGTGCATTGCATTGTGTGATATACTGGTGCTGAGTGTGAGATTAGTGAGAGGTGTGTGTTCGTACAGGGGCAGGTCCAGGTACAGCCGCAGGTGTGATTGTAGCGGAGGGCTGGGAGGTTGCTTTGGCAGACGGGGGGCTCCATCTTTTCACAGTTGATACGGTGGCTCTGCACCGTTACTGTGCCTGATGGGTTGCACAGCACTGAGTGACAGCCATCTGACAACAACCACGTCTCACCGGGCTGATGGAAAGAAATAATCAAAAAAGATATTCAGATGCACAAACCAGAACATCAGGAGCCTTTGTTAGTCTTTGTTAGTTTCTTAAGTAGGACAATATTTGGCCATGATACAACTATTTGAAAATCCAAAAAAAAAGTTGTCCAAAAGTCTTCGCAATAAAATAAGTATTATATTCATAATATAAATATATAAATTCACACCATTTTTGGCCAAATCGTGTAGTCCTACAAACAAACACAGCAAACCTGGAACTTTTTATAGCATTATACAGTTGAAGTCAAAAGTTTACATACACCTTGCAAAATCTGCAAAATGTTAATTATTTTTCTAAAATAAGAGGGATCATACAAAATGCTTGTTTTTTTTTATTCAGTACTGACGTGAAGACGTTTACATATAGTCCACAAGAGAAAATAATAGTTGAATTTATAAAAACGACCCCGTTCAAAAGTTTACATACACTTGATTCTTAATAGTGTGTTGTTACCTGAATGATCCACAGCTGTGTTTTGTTTAGTGATAGTTGTTCATGAGTCCCTTGTTTGTCCTGAACAGTTAATCTTCAGAAACATCCGTCAAGTCCAACAAATTTCTTTGTTTTTCCAGCATTTTTGTGTATTTGAACCCTTTCCAACAATGACTGTATGATGTTGAGATCCATCTTTTCACACTGAGGACAACTGAGGGACTCATATGCCACTATTACAGAAGGTTCAAATGCTCACTGATGCTCCAGAAGGAAATACAATGCATTAAGATCCGGGGTTGAAAACTTTTTGAATTTAAAGATCAGGGTAAAGGGTCATTTTTATAAATTCAACTATTATTTTCTTGTAACGTCTTTTATGTAAAATATCTTAATCAGGTTAGTACTAAATAAACAATAACATGCATTTTGTATGATCCCTCTTATTTTGGTAAAATATTTACATTTTGCAGATTCTGCAAGGTGTATGAAAACTTCTGACCTCATCTGTAAATTGGAATTTCAGAAAAATCACTGTTAGATTGTTTTCCCCCCAAATTGTGCATCCCTAGGTAGGTTAAAACGTACTTTATGCAAGTGGATGCAAACACTTCTATGCATTTATTCCATTCTGAAATGTAGCTATAGGGGCTATAGGGTCTCAGTGTATGCATTTTTCTTTTTAAGGACAGGAGGACTTTTTAAAAGCAAGCTGGTTGACATTTATAGCTAAACACCTGAATAACATAACATTGAGCTTTAATGGCATAAACATTTAAATGTAACTCTATCGCCCCCTTGAGTTTAGAGGTTAGCTACTGCCATCATCACCCAAAAATGCATGTGAAGTATGCATGCTTGTATTGCATTGGCCAAGCATTCCTGTTTGCGTACTTGCATGAAATATGTTACTAGCCTTACATTAAATGAGCCGTTAGTGAGCAGCTGTTGCTTAAAGGTTTTTTTAAGGGATGAAGTTAATGGCCCATAATGTCTGGTTCAGTGAAAATATTATGGATCCCAAGATCCAGTGAAAGACAGATTGTTTTTGGTTGAATGGTAGAAAATTAGAAGCTGATGAGTTGAGGTCTTGGATGGAATGATGGGAATTTTGCATCCTGCTGAAACACAGCTCACCTTCCGCTCATTCCCTTCATCATCCACACACACTCCAGGAGGACCCGCTGAGGGACATTATCATCACCATCATAATCATCATCACCATCATAATCAAACTGCTACAGTATTCCTGTTTTATTGTTATGTGTGTGTATGTGAGTGTGTACAATTGAGTCTCACCCCGGCACAGTTTGTCTGTGAACGATTGGTCGAGCGCAGCCATGGCGAGCAAATACTCTGTGCTGCTGAGACGAATGATGTTGTCCTGAGCGTGCTGTCCCGCGAGTGTGTTCAATTCGGTCTGGTCATACTGGTTACCCAGTCCAATAGGAAACACTGACACACCTGTATGCAAAAAAACAAGTCATAATGTTCTAATAAAATCATAAAATGAGAAGTTTAAAGGTGTAATGTTGTGTAAATAAAGTAGGTATTTCTAAAAAAAAATCACAATATTATGAGAAAAGGCTACGATAGGAGGAGAGCACAGAGCAAGAATGGAGGTGGTGCATTTAGTTACATTGTAGTGTAGGATTTACCAACAAAGAAATCCTTGGTCTATTGCTGCACTAGCACCAAGTTGTCATTAGTATGAGGAGAATGGAGCAGTTATGTAGGAAATTGAATTTATTCATGAGTAGGAACAAGACAGACATTCAGGAAATTGCTTCTTTTGTGCAATCTGAAGTAGCAACCGGTGGCTGACTCTGCTTCATTTGATGTTACGTTCCTTTAAGACTTTATTCTCATAATATTATGACTTTAATATAATAATGCAACAACATTATTCTGGCAACTTCATGATTTTTTTATTCTCATAAATGGCTTATGTTTTCAAAAACATCATGACGTTATTTAAATCTGGAATATTTTGCCCCATAGGCTTTAATTATAAATGCATTACTGTAAACAGGCTTGTTTTTAGTTGAAATAATTTTTTGTAGAATTTGACCCTGTACCACAGATGCTGTTGATAGAGTTTAATTTCTGTTGAACCATGAATATTACTTTAAAGGAGAAGTCATCCGAAATGTTCATGTCTTGCTTTCTTCAATTAAGTTTTATTGCGGAAAACATTTCTGGATTTTTCTCCATATAATGGACTTCAATGGGAGCCAATGGGTTGAGGGTCCAAACTGCAGTTTCAATGCAGTTTCGAAGGGCTCTACACAATCCCAGCTGAGAATTAAGGGTCTTATCTAGCTAAATGATTTTCTAAAAAAAAAAAAATACAAATTTATATACTTTTTAACCAAAAAGGCAGGGTACAGTGAAAGACTCATTTTCTCCTCCAACTTCAAAATCGTCCGACCTCGTTTGACCTTTTTTTTTAAAGGGCGTTCGACTTTCTTTGCACATTCGCTTTGTAAACACTGACTCTGTAGTTCCGCCTATGTTGTGTGTGCGTAATTATGTAATACATAAGGTCGAGATACAGGGGTTAAAGCAAAAAAAAACCTTTTGACTAAAAGTTTAAGAGCCTTTTTTTCTTTTTGTAATTAGGAGCACTTGTCCTCCTAATTAAAAAAAAATAAATAAAAATAGGGGCACCTTCTGATCAATAATCAAAAATTCTGACCAAAAATTAGCCTTCCTAATACAAGGTGATATTTGACTCCTTAAAGTGATTTACAGGGGCATTTTCTTTTTACCTTTGTAATGTAATTTTTCTAGTTTTATTAAAAGTATCATCAATGTCAAAAATTTATTTTTATATTTAATGAATTTGTATATATGTATATGTATATATATAGAAAATTGTTATTCAGATTTCTAATTAAAACAATATAAAAAAAGTAGAATAAGACAAATACATTACCAGTCATATGAAATTAGTATTAAAGAAGATGTTTGCTTCCAGAACAAAAATTCACAGATAATGTACTCACCCCCTTGTCATCCAAGATGTTCATGTCTTTCTTTCTTCAGTCGTAAAGAAATTATGTTTTTTGAGGAAAACATTTCAGGATTTTTCTCCATATAGTGGACTTCTATAGTGCCCGTGAGTTTGAACGTCCAAAATGCAGTTTAAATGCAGCTTCAAAGGGCTCTAAAGGAAGAAGGGTCTTATATAAATTGTATAAATGACAATTTATATGCTTTTTAAGCTCAAATGCTTATCTTGTTTAGCTCTGTGTGAACCAGAATACACAGAGTACACGCAGAGCTAGACAAGACGAGCATTTGAGGTTAAAAGTATATTGTCCTTTTTTTTTTAGAAAATAACCAGTTGTTTTGCTAGATAAGACCCTTTTTTCTCAGCTGGTATCGTTTAGAGCCTTTTGAAGCTGCATTTAAACTGCATTTTGAAAATTCAAATTTGCGGGCACCATAGAAGACCACTATATGGAGAACATTCTTGAAATGTTTTCCTCAAAAAACATAATTTCTTTATGACTGAAGAAGGAAAGACATGAACATTTTGGACGACAAAGGGGTGAGTACATTATCTGTAAATTTTTGCTCTGGAAGTGAACTTTTTCTTCAATAAAAATTAATTTGTACTACAGAGGTGGCACAGAAGAACACAAAAGTAGCTTGTAGGTACATTTTCAGAGGTTTAATGAGGCTCAGAGGTGGCATGAGTGCAGTTAAATTCATAAATTCATGTTGAGATTAATGTTTTAAATATAAAATTTTTTAATAAAATTTAATGATTTAAATAAATTAAATGATACATTATGAAACTAAGTAAGTCACAGATTTTAGCACTGAATCATTCATTTAATTGATTCATTCAAGTGGCTGATTCATTAAGGAATGAAGCAAGTCTTTATGAATGGGTAATCATGAATCACTGACTCACTAGATTTGTTCAAAAATGAACTTTCATTCACCTTCATTTCACTTTCCTCAGCTAGTGCAAGACGAGCATTTGTGGTTGAGCATATAAATTTGTATTTTTCTTAGAAAATGGCCAATCGTTTTGCTATAAAAGACTCTTATTCCTCGGCTGGGACCTTGTAGAGCTCTTTGAGGCTGCATTAAAAACTGCAATTTGGACCTTCAACTCGTTGGCCACTACTGAAGTCCACGATATGGAGAAAAATCCTGAAATGTTTTCCTCAAAGAAACTTAATTTCTTTTCGACTGAAGAAAGAGAGACATCTTGAATGACTTGGGATGAATAAATGATTAGGAAATTCTCATTCTGGAAGTGAGCTTCTCCTTTAAACTCTACTTAAAAGAGTGCGATGATAAAGCTGTAAAACAGTTTCACCCACCAGCGGTCAAAGCCTCGTTTGCTGCCTCTTGCACCGAGTCTATTGACCTGTCAGTCACCACCATAACCACAGCTTTAGGAATGCCCATCCGTCCCCCGCTGGTAGAGGAAACGGCTGTCTGCACGGCCAATCGCAGAGCAGCTCCTGCGGAGACAGAGGAAGGAACACCCACATGTGTGTAGCGTGGCGTATATTTTAACTGTCAGGCTGTACTGTACCTGCTGAGACTTAGCTGCATGTTTACCCAGTCTGGGTGTGTTGTCTGTTTTGCTGTGTAGGGTTTCTAGAAGCTTGAAAAGGTTGTCTTTTGTCTGTTCATCCCTCCATGTGACTGCAACTGCTGATTTCGCCCCGTACACTATCACCGCCACCTGTGTGTCATTGCGACCTGCAACACACATGAGTACAACTCTAGAAGTAACAATTATAATGTATACACAAAATTAAAAGAAAAAATGGAGACTTACCAATATTTGTGCTCTTTATAAAGGTTCTCACAAATGTTTTCAAGTCTTCAAACTGGTTATCAGAAGAGGCTCTTAGCAGAAACAACACGTCCATGGGCTTTGAACACGGCACTGAGAAAACACACAGAATATGTTATTCCAGAATGGTTGAAAGGAGTACTTCATGGCTAAAAATGTGTATGATAATTTGATATGTCATCTGAAATGAGTCATTTTGACACTGTAATTAGAGAGAGGTGTTAATACATTAGTGTATATGTCATTTAGGAGTAGTACGTCTGACAGGGTATAGCAGTAGCGCTACTCCACTGCCACTGACTGATCCAAATCCAATCATTTTTGATCATTTTGTGTTTAACAGCATGTTTTTGCATTATTTGCCAGCCAATTTCCACACTAATTAAGAGAATCACATCATTCCATTGTTCCTTTTAGTTTTCATTCTGTGAAATTACAGCAGTCACACTTATTGTCAGTAAAAATATGAGAATAGAGATGAAATAGTGTGTGGAATAGACAGCAATGAAAATAAAAGAAATTTAATTGAAAGATTGTAGCAGGGCTACACAATTAAATAAAACTGAAATCATTATGGTTTAGTGCAGTGGTTCTCTGGGATCCAGGTTTCAGCAAACTGATGGTCTTGAGTTGACTTAAAATTTGTTAAAATAAGACAAAACATCTTTAAAAATAGCTAAAACTAAACTAAAAATCAAGATATTTCTTATGTGAATTCACCATTTTTTTTTCTTTTAAAGAACCAGGGTTCCCCCAGTCTTGGAAAACATGGACCGGTAAAAAAAATGTGAAAAATAAATAATTAAATAAATAAATAAATAAAAAAGTAACTTATTAACATACTTACAACTCCATCTGCGTTTTTATATATAATACAAAACTATGAAATTTTTATGGTTATTCCAAGTTCCAAGTTCTCTTTATTCAGTAGAAATTGAGTAAAAAAAAATTTTAATGTAACAAATTATATATATATATATATATATATATATATATATATTAAAATAAAATATTAAATGTATCAATTTATTTATTACTACATTTATTTTTCTTTAATATTTAAATATTAATTATATTTATATAATAAATATAAATAATATTATTTTTATTTTACATTTATATTGATATATAACAATATTTTGGCCAAATTATGTATCCCTACAAATAAGACAATTCAAATTTTTAGAGTTAAAATAATATATTATATTATTTATCTATGTATTTATCTATTTTTTTATTTATTACTTTATTTATTGTTACATTGTTACAAAAGTCTGACTTTTACAGTTGTAAAATAAAATGATATATTATATTGTACTGTATTATAAAAAAATATATATTATATAATTAATTTATGTGTCTATTTATTTGTTTATTTATTACTACATTGTTACAGTTAAGTCTAATTTTTGCAGCTGTATATTATATTATATTATATTATGGCCAAATTGTGTAGCTCTGCAAATAAGAAAAGTCTCAGTTTTACAGTTGTAAAATAAATGTTATTTTATCTATCTATTTATTCATCCATATATTTATTTCTCACCTTTTTTTTTTTTTACTAAATTACTATTTTATTATATTACTATGTATCATTTATTTTTACTAAATTTATTGTTATAATAAATGAAAATAAATATTATTAATTATTGTTTTAAATTTGCATTTATATATAACACTATACTGGCCAAATTGTGTAGCCCTACAAACAAGAACAGCAAACCTGGAGCTTTTTTTCCACAGTTAGTTATTTTCCCCTAAATCATGCACCCCTAGAATATGACAATATGCAAAAAAGCAGCATTGTTGTATCTGACCTGAAGGGGGCAGTGTGGCTCTGGGTGGTAGTGTGGGCAGCACAGGCCTTCTGATGGTTTTACTAATATTGATCAGCATGGGCCGCAGTCTCCTCAGATCGGAGGGATTGTCCAGCATGATTGGTTCATCCGGGAAGCTCAACTGCGCCAGATCCTCATAGTGAATCTTTTGCCCGATCCCAATGGGATACACCTTCTTACGAGCAGAGCTCGGCGGCCGCTGAATGACATCTGTTGGAGGGCTCTGGGTTATGAGAAACACCATCTGGCCTGGTGTATTACTGGGAGTGTCTGTAGTAACCGTCTCGTATATGGAACGAATGGCATGCCCTGTGTTGACCTCCGCACCTTTGGTCCAACGCAATTGTCGCATTCTTTGCAACACCTGCTCCCTGCGCTGCAGCTCCATGCGGCTGATTACCACAGTAACCGTGAAGGAATACTGCATCACCGTGATGCGGAAATTCTCCGTCTCGTTTTTATCAAGCGAAGCAATGACATCAACCAAAGCATCACGTGTTTTATTAAAGCCCTCCTCGCCAACTGCATCAGAGCTTTCCAACAGGAAGACGAGCTCGTACGATGTTACAGTAGGTGGAGTAAGTGTTGTCCCAGGACTGGGGATGCTGGGAAATGTGTTTGCAATGGCAGCGGTTGGTGGAATCGTAGCAGCGGTGAGTTTCGAGGTGGCGATAGTTGTTGGAGTGACCGAAGTGGTGCTGGGTTTTGCGGTAGAGAGTTTCTTTGGAGGTTCAGGATCCTTTCCCAAAGTGCAGAGGTACTCCGTGATAGCCAGAGCTTCGTCGTCCAGCTCTGTCACACTGCTCACCACATATGAGCGACTGCTGGGCGTTGCTTTTGTGATTTCATTCACCTGTGCCATGTTGACGTCAGGCCCTAGCGCCACTGTGAGGATGGTGATGTCTTTCTTCCGCAGCAGACGTTGAGTACTACGCATGGGCCGCGGATTCGCGCTCGCCGTCAATAAAATAGCGACGCGGCCCGCATGCTCACGCTTGTTTTTATCATAAATGTAGACCGCTAGATATTTAATAGCCTCGTCCATGAATGCAACATCACCTCCGCTGTAACGCAGCTCGCGCACCATCTTCTTGAAGATCCACTTTTGCACTTGCATGTCGTAACTTTTCACGCCGGAGTGGAAGAGCAGGACCGTGGCACGGGTGTGGGCTGAACCCATGCGGAAACGCTCAACCACACGGAGGATGAAGAGCTTGACCAAGTTGAAGTCTTCTTCACTTAGGGCAGATGAGCCATCTACGAGGAAGGCCAGGTCCATCGCTCTGTCGCAGGCGTCGGCTGGCACCGGGGTGGAAAACGGGAGCGGCGTAGGCGTGTTGTCGACAGTGGTTGGTGCTAGTGTGGTGGCGAAACCAGTTGCAGGACACGGGCCGCACGTCAGCGTGTTGCTCTCACAGTGACTGAAAACATAAACGTGACAATATTGTACACTTAAATAGATGAATTTAGAAAAAAAATAGATTTTTATACATTATAAAAATTATATAATGTTATTTTCTTGACAATTAGGCGCATAATCCTATCACAATTCTCATTATTGTTATGTGGAAAATATAAAATATTAAAAAAATGGTACACACACATTTAAATAATTTATAAATATGAATAATTTAGACTAAATATTAATAATTAATAATAATAAATATTAATAATTTAGAAAATTATGTATATTTGTATATATTACAAAAAATAATCATTTACATTTATTTTCATGACAATTAGACACATTTTCCCCCCACAAATCTTATTATAATGTGGAAAATATAAAAATTTATATTAAAAAAATGGTAAACACATTTAAATTATAAAATAAATATTAACATTTTAGAAAAATAATATTAATTAATAATAAATATGAATAGTTTGGAAAAAAATCTTTTTATATATTGAAAAAAAAGTATACAGTTACAGTTAATTTCCAAGACAATTAGGCACATTTTTGCTCCACAATTCTTATTACAGTAATGTGAAAAAATATAAAATTCTATATTTAAAAAATGCACACATATTTAAATGATAAAATAAATATTCATTATTTAGACAAAAATATTAATAATTAATAATAATAAATAGTAATAATTAAGAAAAAATATATTTTTATATATTACAAAAATATATCATGTTCACAGTTATTTTCATGACAGTTAGGTACATTTCCCCTCCACAATTCTCATTATTGTAATGTGGAAAATATAAAATTATATATATATATATATATATATATATATATACTAAAGCTGGAATTAAATTTAACTGGAACTAAAATGAAAACTGAAAATATAAGATAAACATTAGTAAAATATGAATAAATATTAATAAACATTATACTCGTATACAAATATACATATAATATTATATAATAAATAATTTATTTTTAAATTGTACATTTTTTACATCATGATTCATAATTCATCAATCCAGAGAATGATATTGAATAATATGTTTGCTTTACAGAAGAGAATTTGTGATGAAATCATGAAAATAATGTAAAAATGCAAAAGAAATGTAATGGTCCTAACAGCAAGAAAAATGTAATTTTGTCTTTTATGTAATATTTTCATTTTTTCCATTCAAATTTGAGATTAAAACTTTTCTTTGTGAGACTCTCCCACACACTGCATACAATAATGAGCGCTAGAGATTATAAACAGAACATGGCGTACCATATCTGGCACAGACGAGGATCGTCATGGTTAAGGATGAACTGTTTTCCATGAGAGATCCTCTCTCCATTATGCACGCACACCTGGCACTGTGACGGCTCCACACACTTCCTCAGCACCTCATCTAAAACTTGCCCTGAGGGATGGAAGCAGACAGAATGTGTGAATGTGCGAATGAAAGTGAACTGCAAGTCTATGAAGTCAATTTAACTTGTGACTATGTGTGAATTGGCGCTACCTGGTGGGCAGACGGCATGGCATCCCTCCACACATGTGACGGGACAGTTCAGAGGCTCGGGGTGCTGGCAGGTGGGAGGGCAGGCGCTTCCACAGGCGTTATATTTCCACTCGCACTCCACCCCTGCGTCCTTATTTAACTCCTCACAGCTCAGTGCTGCAAGTAAACAGTTACAACACACTCTTATACAATGCGACTTATTTCAGGAAGCATTATTTTGCCCTAAATGACCAATGAAGCTTACGGCACAAGTCGTTGGACCTCCAGTTCACCACCAGTCCCTTCTGAGCACACTCGTGAGCGTACGCGGCAATAGTGTTACAGAAACATGCACAATCACCCACAGACGGACACGAGCATGTGTCATGAGTACAGATGTCCCAGTACGGCTCCGGATCCACCTGAAACAGTCAGAGATGTCAGTAAAGAATGTAAGCAATAGGAGTAATGAGCATATGGCAATGTATTATTGTCATTTAATTGTGACTGTTGAGTATAAATGTTACCAACCACACTATTGCACTCCCTGAAGATGGTACTGGTGAGCACACGGCAGGACTGCTCCACCGTCACCAGCTTCACCATGTCTGTGCTGCACTGAGACACAACCTGAAAACAGATGTCAAAATATGTAATTTGAGGTCATTTTGTGCCTTTATGTTCTTAGTCACTGTAGGAACACACTCTTGGTCATGGCCATGAACTCACCGGAACAGCATCAGCACAGCTGGGTCGAACTTTCCAGGAGTTTCCGAAGTCTGCAGCGTCCACCTCCATTTGATTACTGCTGCTCAGCAGATCATTATTCTGAATGCCGTCGAAATTTCCACAAAGGCCACAGACTTTACCCTGAAACACACACACATATAAACTAGTTTTAAGCTTATTCTTAATGTCTCAACTGTAAACCCTTAGATAATTTGTGTAAACAGAGAATGTGTGTGTGTGTGTGTGTGTGTTTCATTTAACTATGTGAAGAACATGGGTTTGTTCCACTTGAGTAACATATTCAAAGGTACAAAATAATTTAAAAATCATATTTTTTATACATTTTAATTAATAAATGATTTTTTAACTCTTAATAAATTATTGTTTTATTTTAATTCTTTTTAAAATTATTTTTAGTAGGGTTAACTTTTATTCATAAATAATTTTTTTAACTGAATCATATTTTAAACATAAATTTGGATTTATATATCATTTCTGAATCCTAAAATATTATTATTTTTTAGAGTTAAATTTGCTAAATATGGCAAAAACAGTTTTGAACACATGCTCAAAGGTCAAAATTATTCCGGAATCTTTTTTATTCATAAACTTTAGCTATATATATATATAAATGTTCTTTCATTCCTTTTTTTGTTGGTTACTTTTTGCTAAATGTGACAAAAAATCATTTTGGGGACATGTTAAAAGGTCAAAATAACTCAAATTATATTTAGTTCATACATTATAAATTTATAAATTATTTTTGAACTCTAAATAATTATTTTAGGGTTAACATTTTGCTAGATATGACATAAATGACATAAATAATTTTATTAGAATTACCACCTGCTGAATGTGACAAAAAATCGCTTTGTGGACATGTTCAAATTTAAAAATAATTTATAAATCATATTTAATTTATGCATTTTGATTCAGAAATTATTACTGAACTCTAAAAATTACTTTTATTAGGGTTAATTTTTGCTAAATATGACATATCACTTTGGGGATGTGCCAAAATATATACATATATATATATATATATATATTTTTACTTGATTTATTTATATTTTATTTAACTAGTAAAATCAGTGAGTTGATAAATTCTTTTTAAATCTAAATGTTTTTACTTTATAGAGTTGCTAAATATGGCAAGAACTCTCCTTTGAGGACATGCTCAAAGATAAAATAAATATTTTTTTAACTTATACATTTTTATAAATTATAAATAATTTTTTATTTATTAAATTTATAAATTCTTTTCATTCATAAATGTCAAAAACTAACTTCAAAGATAAAAATGATTCACAAATAATTTGATTTATAAATCCTTTTTTAACTTAATTTTTTGTGTTCTACTAATAGATCTGACAAGAATTTACTTTGAGGAGATGAAATGAATCATAAATATTTTTTATTTATATATTCATTTGATTCATAAATACTCTATTTAAATTTTAATTAAAAAATGATTTTATTAAGGTTAAGTCTTGCTAAATGTGACAAAAACTCATATTGGGGATATGCTAAAATTATTCATACATAACTGTTTATTTCATTAAAAATCAAAAAGTCAAAATGGTATATGCTTATTTGAATAGCTAGACAGATGTGTGTTTTTAATGTGTGTGTGTATGTATTACCCTGTACTGTCCATTGATCTGCATTGAGATTCGGGTTCCTGTGTCCCAGGTGATGGAGATGTGTTTACCCAGAAGGATGATGTAATACTGTCCAGAGCGCACAATCTCAACCCCTATCTCTTTCAACACGGGCCTCTTCATCCTCACCTACAGAAAGAAAGAAAACAACAAAAAAGACGGTCTGTATGCATCTACTTCACACATAATGTAAAGATGAAAAGTGATGAAGAGTGTTTATTTTACCTCATTGTGTTCCATGACAATCAGTCCTCCCATATACAACACTGTGATGCTTTTACTGCAGCGGTAGCCTGCGATCCCACAAGCCGAATTCTCCACCAGAACCCTAAATGTGCCGTCCAACCCGTTACAGTAATCCTGCTCGCACAGACAGAAGAAAGACGGAAAACAGATCAATATGAAGGACAGATGAGGAAAGAGAGTGAGAAAGTGAGGATATTGGCTTTACCTGAGCTAGTACGTATTGACAAGGTCCAGGAAACGAGAACTTCAATCCATCAAAGCTGATGTAGTGTGTCTCTCCAATCACACGACACACACCGTCACACACACGCTGCGTGCACTTCCACTGACGCTTCTCGCAAACACTGGGACACAAAGGGAAATGCAATTGTAATAGAATAATCTGAATGTTTATACTTAACAAAATGACATTACAGTGTCAGGATGAGCCGTGATTGGCTGATTTACCAGGTGTTGCAGTCCACATTAATGCTCTGTCCTGAGGCGTAGGGACGGTTGTTATGGTAACAAGGGCACTGGTCTTGTGGAATGCATTCTTTTTTGTGTCGAATCTGCAACAGCCATAAACATCAATCCTGATGTTATTATAATATATTACGAAGTTGCATATCAACTTTTTATGCATGCCATCAGATTCTTTCAGCTGAACTTGTTTGGATATTAAAAGATGTGCGTTCCTTTTGTTCTTCAGAAAAATCTTTTAGGTCCCACAAATTCTTTGGTTTTTCAGCATTTTTGTGTATTTGAACCTTTTCCAACAATGACTGTATGATTTTGAGATCCATCTTTTCACATTGAGGACAACTGAGAGACTCATTTGCAACTATTACAGAAGGTTCAAACACTCACTGATGATTCAGAAGGAAAAACAATGCATTAAGAACCGGGGGGGGTGAAAACTTTTGAACAGAATGTGTACATTTTTCTTATTTTGCCTAATTATCATATTTTTTTCATTTAGTACTGCCCTTCAGAAGCTACAGAAGATACTTGCATGTTTCCCAGAAGACAAAATATTTTTTTCCTTGAGAAAATTTGACATGTACTGTACCTGATATATATATATCCTATGTAATATATATTAAGTAGAAACGGAAATCGAATCAAATTACAACCTTGTGAATCAAAATCGAATCGAGAAATTTGTGTTAATACCTAGCTCTAATCCATATTGCTGAGAGAAATGTCAAACGGTTCATCGCAGTGTTTCCTAGCATTTACTCTCACACCTACCGTTCCAGGTGGACACATACAGCCAGAAACACATCCCTGACTGACACACTCCAGGTCCAAATTCTGGCAGGTCTTGGCGCACTCTATCCCAACATCCCTCGCACTCTCACACTCAAACCGCTGCAGCGGAGGAGGACAAGAGATAGAGCGCCGCCCTACAGGTGAAACACACACACTCATCTCAGCCACTTGACAATATTCTGTCCACTTGTGTGTCTCTGATGTGTTCAAGTGCAATTGTGCTCCATTAGAAGCGCACAGAGATATGAGAGTGAGGAGGAATACCTCTTGAAGAAGAATGTTCGTCAAAGAAGAGATCAGACAGAGTAGACCCAGTGGCTTCATTAGAAGTGCATTGCATTGATCCTCTCTCACATACACTACAAGAAAACATTAACACAGAATGATATTAACACTGACACTGAAAACAATAAACACACACATAAATTACTGTGTAAATGAATGTGTTTTCCTGCTAACCAGATGGAATGATGGTCACCAATCATGTCATTGGGCTCAAAGATCTCTCCGTTATGGTGGCACGAGCAGTGTTCGGGGGGCACACACTCGCCTGAGTCGCTGAGGAAGAGTCCTCTGGGGCAGAAACAGCCTTCCTCACAGAAGCCACCGCAATCGCCGTCAGGCAGCGACAGAGAGCGGCACGTCTGATTACACACGGTCCCACACACCTCATACATCTGGTCATTCGGACAGGTCAGTTCTGCCCAAACACACACACACACACACACACACATACACACGTACATTTGGTTTTGATCTTGACTTTTGTTATGTAAACATTTATGTATTTTTATATTTTAAATAACAGTTTATATTCAGCTGTTTAAAAATCAACATGCATTTACTTTAGAAGCCATAATAAGTCTGTTTTGTTTTCTGAATTGTTTTGAATTGTTTTCTGAAAAAAAAAATGAAAAGAAAAACAAAACTTAATTCCAAAAATTATAAAATATATTTAAAATAGGAAATAACTGCCAATCTGCTAATGGAGTAAGGGAAAAAAAACTTTAAAAATATATATTAAAATTAGGGGAAAATTATGTACATTTATTTTTAATAATACAATTTATATGATATATATATATATATATATATATATATATATAATTAAATTAGGGAAAACTTATATGGTAAATTTATAACTGAATAAACAACCATTTTTCT
The DNA here is from genome assembly GCA_012976165.1 of Labeo catla. Classification (NCBI taxonomy): domain Eukaryota; kingdom Metazoa; phylum Chordata; class Actinopteri; order Cypriniformes; family Cyprinidae; genus Labeo; species Labeo catla. Next base: position 403,214 of record VONZ01000608.1, read on the forward strand.
ATATTTTGAATTTGAATTTTATTTTTATATTTAATGTAATTTTAATATTTTGTTTTAGATGTTAGTTTTATTACTTCTGTTGTGTTTATTTTTTAAATATATCTGTATATGTTTTTTCTGTAATATGTACTTTTTATTTAATGGTTTATTCAGTTTTATTTATTTTAGCAGTTCAAGTTAACTTAACCAAACATTTTTTTTCTTTTTTTCTTTTTTTTATGTAAGTTTTATCACTTCTGTTGTGTTTTTTTAAATATATCTGCATTTTTGTTATTTGTAATATGTAATTTTTATTTTTGGATTTGTTTTGGTTTATTTTAGTATTTCAAGTTAACCTAGCTGAACCTTAGAAATATTGCTTTTGCAACTGAAATAAAATACTTTTTTTTAGTTTTTATTTTATTAAAGCGGAAATGTTTAATTGCTACAAACATTGTTTTATATGTTCAAATTAGGGGGGGAAAAAATTAATTAACACAAATATATATATATACACAAATTCTAAAATAAATGATTTTAGACATTAAAAAATAACATTAGAAATTATACATTCATCATATAAAATGTAATATTAAATATACACAAATTAACACAAAAATGTGTTATATATACAAAAAATATATATACACAAATTCTAGAATAAATCATTTTAAATTTATTAATTAATAAAATAAGTAATTTATAATAAATAAATTAGTAATAAATAATATAAAATAATAAATAATTAATAAAAGTTAATAATAAAAAAAATTTCTTGTAAGCAAAAACATACTAAATTTTATGTATTTTTCAGAAAACAAGACAGCATCTTCTCTTCTCAAGTAAATTTCAGAATGAAATATTTGTACTGAAAAATAAGATGAAATACTAAGGAACATTTTTGAAGAAAATATGTTGTATGGCATTTAAACAGACAGAATGAGATGTACCACAGTATCCCTGTCCCCTCCAGTTGACTAGCACTCCCTTGGCTGCGCAGGCGGCTGCATAGCTGCGAACAGCTTCGCACAGGCACTCTTGGCCGTCTGCGCAGGAGCAGACGTCATAGCGGCAGTTTTTCACATATGGCTCAGGGTTGACCACAAAATGACATGGCTCAAACTTTGTGGAGAGCAGCGCAGCACAGGCCTCTTCTGCAAAACGTACTGTCGACACACATACAGCATGTTACCTGCTGGTCTTTGTTGCCCTCTGGTGTTCAGTGCATATATAAATCGTGACATCATATTTGCAGGCAACTGTTAATTCCTGTGCATTTGTAGTCTATAAATATGCATCTTTATAGGGCTGTGACCATTATTAATAGAGTGTAAAATTCACATGGTGTGCCACTGATTTTGAATATTTGTTCATATAGATGTATCTGAATGAGCATGTCAGTGTTTATACCTCTCTTAGGGTTTAAATTGCAGGGATCTGAGGGTTGCAACTGAACATTGTCACAGTCTGCGTTCATCTTCCATGCGTTGCCGAATCCTTCGACGCGCGTCTCCACCAGCCCGCCCACTGTTAAGAAGTCGTCTCCTTGGTTACCATTATAATTACCGCACAGACCGCACGTTTTCCCAGCATAGGCTGGGTTTAGCTGCAAACACACACACATATGCTCACATATCAGGTTTGCAGCACGGGAGTATTTGATATGTCCCAGATTCTGCATTTCACACATAGACACTATTATATGTACATGGGAAGTATTTCAGCGCCGAAAACTCCCAGCATTCTCAGACACACAACATCTGATCCAGACTGCTGGAAATTTCAGCTAAAAGCAGTTTAAGATAGCGGATTGTTTTACAGGTTTTCTGGATGGTCGAAACCGGTCATTAGCTAAATCAAACTGGTTTAGGTGATTGAAAGAAGATGTTTGGCAGAATGTTCATGCTGCTCTTTTCCATGCAATTAAAAATAAATGAAAACAAAGGCCATCAAGCTTAAAAAAATGATAAGAAAATATATCATTGTTAAGTGCTTCATACAATTATATTCCAATTACATATTTTTTTCTTCACACAAAGCAATTATATGGCTTAAGAAGACTTGAAATACAGCACACAAGTAATGTGCATCACATTTAAGGTGCTTTTTATATCATTTAAGGAGCTTGACGGCATCAGTCAATATAAATTTTTTTCTGTAGAATAGTGCTGTCAGAATTTTCTTTTTCTTTTATGGAAAAAAGTAAGGCTAAGTAAGATTAAAAAGTAAGATTATTTTTGTAATATATTTATTTTAATATTATAGTAATTATTAATATTTTGAATTACCTTTCATTTTTATATTTTCATTTTTATTTTTAATTTTAGTTTACATTTTTGGTGCTTTTGTCGTTTTTATTTTTTAAGTTAGTTAGCAAGGCAAAATTTAGAATCTTCTTTTAAAGTTTTTATGTTTTTAATCAAAAATTAATATTTTGTTCTGTTTCAGCATTTTATAAATTAAGCTTTTTAATGTTTTTTAATCGTTTAATCTTTAATTTTTAGTTTTAGATAACAATAACAACACTGATGATGACACATTTTTCATTTTTAAGTCAAAACTTTTATGTCATTTTTTATATTTTAATTTAGCTTTAATTTATACTTTTTTATTTTAGTACATTTTTTTACTTGGTTATTTCAGCTTTGTTATTTTTTTATTATTTTTTTTAATTTTCAGTATTTATTTTTAGTTGGCAAGGCAAAATGTATAATTTTCTTTTAAAGTTTCAGCATTTTAAATGATATTTTAATTAATTTTGTTTAATGTTTTTTAACAGTTTAGGTTTTAATTTTTAGTTTTAGTTAACAATAACAGCACTGATGACACATTTTTAATTTATTGAGTAAACATTTGTCATATTTTTATTTTAAAAATATATTTAATCTTTTTTTTTTACAGCTTATGTTTTAATTTTTAGTTTTAGATAATAAAAACACTGATGACACATTTTTCATTTATTGGATAAACCTTTTCTTTAACCTGGTTAGATCTGGTTGAGCTTGACAATGTTAAGTTGGTATAGCCTGGTTTTTCCAGGAGGACACACTTACCCTGAGCAATTATAATTTTTATATTTCTATTTTTATTTTAGTTTACATTTTTGGCGCTTTTTTTTTTCATTTTAATTTTTATACTTTAATTTAACTTTAATTTATTTTTATAGTAGTTTTAGTCATTTTTGTACTTGAACTTGGTTATTTCAGTTAGATGGCAAGGCAAAATGTATAATTTTTGTTTCATTTTTTAATGTTTTTAATCTAAAGATTTATATTTTATTCTATATCAGCATTTATAAATTAAATTTTAAAAGTTAAACTGTTTTAAAAAAGTTTTTCTAATGTTTTTTTTTTAACCGTTTAAGTTTTAATTTTTAGTTTTACATAACAATAACAACACTGATTATGGGGCATATTTTTCATTTATTTTCATTTACAGTATTTCCTTTAACCTGCTTATAGCTGGTTGAGCGTGACCATGTTAAGCTGGTTTAGTCACATTACACTTACCCTGAGCAAAACACGTCCTCTGCCGTCCCAATCCAGATGTAGATCATCACCATAACGCAGTCTCACAGATGACAACACAGTATTCTGAACTCTTAATGCACCTACACACAAACACATTACTTTTAACAGTGCTATGATTTGTACACCTCTATTATTACATTACAACTGTCCTTTTATTTAAAGAAACAGGCATCTGTATGTTCTCTACATGCATTCTGTGCATTTCATGCTGACAGACCATTAATTAGGGGCGTCTGCACGTCCATTCCATCCACAGAGACCACGCCCCCATGCTTGAGACGAACCGTCTGATTGGCCAGATCGTGGAACCTCAGTGTAACTGACCGTGTGCAGACAGCATCTTGGTCATCAGCACACTTAAACAGAAAAATCACCCATAAAGACACAGCCTAACAAACAAGCACAAGTGTATAGTAGCGTAAGGAAGATTTCAGACCTGTGCAGTCTCAATGATGACAGAAAAAGAGTTGCTCTGGCAGTCTTTAGCCAGCAGATACTGACAAATACCACTGAAGGTGAAGAATTTATTGTCAAAGGTCTTATAATGGGACTGTCCTGTCACCAGACACTCCCCTAAGGAGAGACAGAGCGAAAAAACAATTTGAAAACAATGTCTATATAATATACATATATATATCTATATAATATATATCAATAATAATGAAATAACACTATTGAGGCATTAAAAAATATTTAATGTTGACATAAAACTGCATTTAAATGATTAAAAGATACAAATTCACATTTACCAGGGCATTCTTCGTTGGTGCATTCCCATGATCCATGGCGACAGATGCTAAAAGTTAAGGTAAGTTAAGTTTAAATGTGAATGTGTACAAATATAGCAGCCACATATATTTAAATGCATTGTTTTGCAATGTGCACATATGTGTTTGTGTGTGTGTGTCCCACCATGTGTTGCAGTCCTGCGATATGGAGGAAGCAGGAGGGTAGCGGCGTCCAGCATGTGTGCAGGAGCACTGAGAGACGTCAACACAGCGATCTCCATCCAGCACCTTACCCGCTGACACATACATTTCACACATTCAACACTGAGCAGGAAACTGAGCAGACTACAAAAATAACCATTCGAGGTTAGTATCTGTGTCTTGTTTGTCGGTGAAAATGATGAATTTACACTACCAGACTTGTAACGTTTTTTAAAGAAGTCTCTTCTGCTTACCAAGCCTACATTTATTTGATTCGAAGTACAGCAAACACAGTACAATTTTGAAATATTTTTACTATTTAAAACAACTGCTTTATATTTGAATATATTTTAAAATGTAATTTATTTCTGTGATCAAAGCTATTTTTAGCATCATTACTTCAGTCTTTAGTGTCACATGATCCTTCAGAAATCATTCTAATATGCTGATTTGCTGTTCAAGACACTTTTTGTTATTATTATTAATATTTAAAACAGTTTAATACATTTTTGACAGGATTCTTTGATGAATAGAAAGATCCAAAGATCAGCATTTATCTGAAATAAAAAGCTTTTGTTAGAAATTATAAAAATTAATACTTTTATTTAGCAAGGATGCTTTAAATTGATAAAAAGTGATGATAAATACATTTATAATGTTACAACAGATTTCTATTTCAGATAAATGCTATTCTTCTGATCTTTTTATTCATCAAAGAAACCTGAAAAAAATCTACTGCTTTCTAATCTAGTTGTTTTCAGCTAGATATTTAATATCATTTATTAATTAAATTATTAAATAAATTATAAATATGTTTTATAATTATGAATACATTTTAAAATTACATGTATACTGGATGATTTATTATATATATTTTGAAAATAAAATACTCTTCAATTTAAAAAATAAAAAAGACAATATAATTGTAAATATATATTGGATGATTTATAATGAGCATGAATTGATTGTTTTAAAATTATTTTAGTGATGATAAAGACATTTATATTGTTACAAAACATTTTTATTTCAGATAAATTATCCTGAACTTTCTATTCATCAAGGAAACCTGAAAATCTTTTTTCTATTCTAGGTGTTTTTAACATAATAATAATAAATGTTTTTTAACAACAAATTAGAATATTAGAAAGATTTCTGAAGAATCATGTGACTGAAGTAATGATGCTAAAAATTCAGCTTTAAAATCACAGGAATAAATTACATAATAAAATATATGCAGATGGAAAACACTTATTTTAAATAGTAAAAATATTTAAAAATTTTACTGTTTTTCCTGTACTTTGAATCAAATAAATGCAGGCTTGGTGAGCAGAAGACACTTCTTTAAAAACATTAAAAATCGCACTGTTCAAAACTTTTGACTGTTAGTATATATATATATATATATATATATATATATATATATACACACACTGAATCATTTCCTCTAATTTGGTTGATCAGAATCTCTCTCACCTGGACAGTTGCACCCATCAACACACTCCTCCTTGCAGACTTCCTGGATGTTTACATTCTGACAGGAAATGGAGCAGGTCGGGGTGCAGTCGCTGTACTCCATGCCAATAGGACACTTAGGGGCTGAGCAAATGGAAACATACATTTACACATAGTCAATATCAGACTGTGAAATGTATTTATACAATTGTGAAAGTGAGTGTGTATGTATGACTCACAGCACTGGCTCTGTATGTGCCAATTGGACAGTGTTATGCCACGACTGGCGCAGGTACGGGCGTATTCCAGCATGGCCTGGCACACACAGTCATCTCCGGTACTGCAGTGACAGGCGTCAGACTCGCACACGGACACAAACGCAGCCGGGTCCACAAGGTGAGCACAGCGCAGGTAGAGCGTAGAGCTGCTCATGGCCTCACACCGTGACATCTGATCCTGAAACACACACATATATGCTCAGAAACAGAGAAATCTGTATGATAAGGAACGAAGAAAGTTATTTTTGTTTTGCAGGCGAGCATCTGACTTTAGCTGATTCTCCGGTGCCGTTGCAGCTCTGAGAGGGGGGAATGACGCGTTTACAGGGTTCATCTGCTCCTTTCATGGCCCAGGAGTTTGCGAAGTCATATGGATCATCTGTCAGAAAACCTAAAACACACACATTTATAAATCTATGAATAAAGCTCATGAAGCTGGGCAAGAACATGTTCTGGTCATAGTTTATTATTCATTTGCATAGAAAATATAACTATTATATATATATATATATATATATATATAGATAGATAGATAGATAGACAGATAATTATATATGGATGATTTATTCATTTTTTCCCTGTCAAAATAAGTATAAATTGATAATTATAAACAAATGAATTATAAATACATTTTATAATTATAAATATACATTTTAATGTTACCTATATATTGGATGATTTATTCATTTTTTCTTCTCAGAATGAGTATAAATTGATTGTTTTAAAAATATTTTAAAAATAAAAAAGATTAATTATAAATACATTTCAAATTTTCATATATATTGGATGATTTAAAAAAAAATTCCTGTCAAAATTTGCATAAATCGATTGTTTTAAAAATATTAAAAAAATAAAATACTTTAATACAATTAAAAAAAAGACAATAATAATGAACATATTTTACAAAATGGCAATGAGAATAATAATTAAATATGTTGTATTATATATATATATATATATATATATATATTATAAATATTGAACATAATAAAGAAGAAGAAAATAATAGAAAACAAAATAATGAAAACTTTCTTCACAGTAATTATGATTATGGCAATGAAATTAATAATACAATTTTTTAATAAAATATTTTATTTTAATACAATATTTTAATATTTCTAGCAGATTTGTGTGTTTGTAATTTTAAAATAAAAATGTATTTATACTTTATTTATTTATATTTTATATATTATATAATTAATCAATACAGTGCAGTACTGAAAAATAAAAAAAAAATTATTATTCTCAATATAATATGTTTTTTATTGTCTTTTTCATTATTTTAATTGTAGACTATTTAATTTTTTAAAATATTTTTTAAACAATTAATTTATGCTCATTTTAACAGGAAAACTCAAAAATAAATAAGTCATCCAGACACATTAAAGTAACAGATTATTCTTTTTTATATACATATTATAGTCTTTAGAATTGAGTGGAAAATGTGCTTAACTGTCAAGACAATGACAGTTATGTCAAAATGCCAACTATACACTTTTTATTTATCAGAACACATTCTTCTTAGGCTGCACCTGTACAAACATGTTATCTTTCAGCTCTGCATACACAAACACATCTCTGGCTCTCTTTATCATGTGTTTGACTTACGTAAAAGATAATGTTCTAAGTCTAAACACAGCTGATAAGTGCACCATCAACTACAAAAACTGTAACACAGAACGATGACAGGCCACTAACATACTAAACCCCTTAAACACACGCAAGGATCTAAAACAAAGAGCTTTCTACTGAAACTTTCTAATGTTTTGTCTTCAGGATGAACACCGACGCCACCTATTTCCCCAGCTCATAATAATCAGCATCCTGTGCTCTGCTTTTAACACATGATCTTACCGAAAGAGAGTGTGAGAGGTATGTTTCTGTGTTATTTCCAGCATTTGTATCTTACCTTCTTGTGCTGTGTATTCATCCTCTACCAAATAATTGTAGTTTCCACAAAGGCCGCACGTACGGTTGCTGTGCTGCTTGGCGAGCGTTAATTGGATGTTACGCGAGGAGTCTATACGGATGGAGAACCCAAACTCTTCGCTCCATAATCGAATGTATCCCAGCTCATACCCTGCAAACACAGAACTCGATGCATACGGCAATGGGAGCCTGGAGGAAAAAAATTCATAAGTACTTTTTATATGCTCTATCCTGCTGAAATAAGTAGTTGTGCTTTGGTGCCACAAACCAGGCTGCTTAACTACTTTAACCAGCATAAATTCAGCATGTTGGACATTAATGCAGCATGTTGGTTACTACTTTGTAATTATTCATGAAATTTACTAGCAGTTTCTTAATGAAAATTGTTTACATTTTAGATCAGTGTGTTTTTTTTCAGTGTAGAATCTTCATTTTTTCACATTCCAATTTTCAAAAAAAATGTTTTTCAATTATTTTTTCATTTTTTAAAAATATTTTGACTAGGAAATTTGCAATTTGTACCTCTCTGCTCCTTGTGACAGCGTCCCATCAACAGAGAGGTGAAGCTCGAAGAATTCTCCCAGAAACAAAGTCACTCCTTTCCTCTTTCCATGAGAGAAATCACCTAGACGTAAACACACACACAAAAGAAGGCATTTTATCATCCTGACAATGTACAAACTTTGCCATAGCTTGTTTAATTCATGAGAAACTGTGTTTGTGTGTATATGTGTCTGGCTTTTACCCAGAATGGAGAAGCTTCTGTGTTGGCAGTCTCCTGCCAGCATATAGCTGCAGTCTCCAGGGAACTCATAAATCACACCGTCAAATGTTTGTATATGCTGCCGGCTAAACAGACTACAGCGACCGGACCCCTCGACTGACACAAAACCTACAAAACAAAGAGGTAAAAAGAGTGAAGCACTTGCAAGCTAGATTTTAATCAAAGCAACAACTAATGTTTTGCATTTATTTGGTCCAAAATAGAGTAAAAGCAGTAATTTTGTGAAATATTATTACAATTTAAAATAACTGCTTAGTATTTTAATGTGTTTTAGAATGTAATTTATTCCTGTGATGGCAAAGATGAATTTTCAGTGTCAAATAATCCTTCAGAAATCATTCTAATATGCTGTTTTGGTGCACAAGAATAACATTTATTGTCATTACAATGTTTAAAACAGTTGTGCTGCTTAATATATTTGTCAAAACTTTCATATCTTTTTTTTCAGGATTTGTTTATGAATAGAAAATTTAAAAGAACGGCATTTATTCAGTATCTTCTGCTCACCAAGCCTGCATTTATTTGATCTAAAGTACATTAAAACAATACATTTTAAAAAAATATATATATATATTTTACTATTTAAAATAACTGCTTTCTATTTGAATATATTTTAAAATGTAATTTATTCCTGTGATTTCAAAGCTAATTTTTATCATCATCACTCCAGTCATATGATCCTTCAGAAAACTTTCTAATATAATGATTTGCTGCTCAAAAACCATTTATTATTATTATTATTATGTTGAAACAGCTGAGTACATTTTTTCAGGTTTCTTTGATGAATAGAAAGTTCAGAAGAACAGCATTTACCTGAAATAGAAATTTTGTAACATTCTAAATGTCTTTATCATCACTTTTGATCAATTAAAAGCATCCTTGCTAAATAAAAGTATTAATTTTTATAATTTCTTTTAAAAGAAAGAAAAAAATTGTATATATATCTTTGGATCTTTCTATTCATCAAAGAATCCTGAAAAAAATGTACTCAACTGTTTAAAATATTGATAATAATAAAAAGTGGTTCTTGAACAGCAAATCAGCATATTAGAATGATTTCTGAAGTAGACAATTTCTGGAGTAATGATGCTGCAATTTCAGCTTTGATCACAGAAATAAATTACATTTTAAAATATATTCAAACAGAAAGCAGTTATTTTAATTAGTAAAAATATTTCACAATATTACTGCTTTTGCTGTATTCTGAATCAAATAAATGCAGGCTTGGGCAGAACGTCTTTAAAAAAAATTAAAAATATTTTGACTGGTAGTGTATCTGAAGTCTTGTATGCTCAAAAAAAGAAAAAAACTCTAAACTAACCTGAAAAATTCAAGATGAAAACCCACAGGATTCTGCTCCATCCTTTCCATCTGCACAGTTCCATCTGATTAAAGAAAGAGAAAGAAATCATAAGAGACTTAGCCCAGTTTGTAATCACCTCAACCACCCAGAAAACCCTAGAAAGCATACAGTAGATACTGCATTGCAATATTTAGAAAAAATATTGCAGTGCTGCATTGCAATATTTTAAGAAAGTAAAGGGTGCACAATTGCTGGCCATCAACAATATAATGAAGTGAGCGTGTGGGGGATTCATTTAGTAAAAAATAATAGCATGAGCCAATACAAAAGTTCAGCTGGAAGTGCAAAACAAAGCAGAAATCTCTAAGCACCTACAAATCTGTCAGAGAGTTTAATACGGGTCATGTATTCCACATAGACGCCACAGAAAGAATGGTGTTATTCTTGAGCATGAGTTTAGAATGGGAAAAGTGAGCATTATGTATTCACAAACATGCACTGTATATTTCCATGCATGCTTAAATAGCCAAACATAAGTTTTAAACAACCAAACAGATGTACACGGCTTCAGACAAGGATTTGAAATAATCACAGAAACAAATGCACATTCAGGACAGTGTTCTGACAATGTGACACCTGTTACCTTTGACATCTGACCTCTGCTCAGCTGCAGGCTCACAGCGACAGGTTCTCTGAAGTGCTTTGGTCTTTGCTGTCCAGTGTCTCACAATCCTGAAGACATGACTGGAACCCAGTTTAGAAGGGAAGAAAGGCTTTATAAGAACGAGAAAGGGAGGGATGGTGTGACTTCCGTTTTCATACTCATTAAGAGAGGACAATAGGAGGAAGTCTGGGCATTGGAGGAACTGAAGGATTAGTCTGGCAGTGAAGACAGATAAGACAAACCAACAGAGGATATTAGTGCCAAGCCAAACAGCACGCACACGTACACAAACCGCAGCATATGCAGGGAGTTCCAGCCTCTGTGATGTAACATGTCTCTGAAACTGATTGATTAACTGCTGGAAAAACTTTAGTGCAATGGCGTATTCTGAGCATGTTCACATGAACTCTTAACACATGCGTTCATAAGTTTTTTTCATGCTACCTTTTGTTGTTGACCCTGAACTTGCTGGCAAAAACATGGTGTTCATGTCCTAAATCATATCCTTGCTTCAGAATCCAGATTGTAAAGAACATTTGATTAAGTTGTGACACAACACTGTACTGAAAAGTAATTTGAACAAAGGCCCCAAAATATGCTAATACAGTATATTAACATAAAACAGACTGAGCAGGTAAACTGACAATTTTAAAGGACCCCCTATTTTTTTTTTTTCCTCAAAATGTACTCAACCTCAGGTCAAACAAGATGTAGATGAGTTTATTTTTGCATCAAAACAGATTTGGAGAAACTTGGCCTAACATCACTTGCTCACCAATGGATCCTCTGCAGTGAATGGGTGCCGTGCCGTGAGAATGAGAGTCCAAACATCTGATAAATAAATCACAATAATCCATAAGTAATCCACACCACTCCAGTCCATCAGTTAACATCTTATAAAGTGAAAAGCTATGTGTTTGTAAGAAACAAATCCATCATTAAGGCATTTTAACTTGAAACTGATGCTTCTGGACAAAATATGAGTCCATAATACATAATAGTGTTTCCTTCAGTGAAAAAGTCCATCCCTGTTATGCTTTCACATCAGAACTGTTCTGGACTGTTTGAACTTGTAAACGGTGCTTGTTTTGTGCAGTGTTTTTACTACAGAGAGGTGTATTATGTTTTATTTTTGGCAGAATACAGTAGAGTTGAGGGATGCTCAGTCTTTGATGTCAATAAAATGTTAATAGGCCTAGATAGAGAGAGAAAGAAAGGACATGCTTTTGATCTTTAAACTCCTTCACAACCATGCAGTGTAAATGAGGACATACTATAGACTTGTTTTGATGTAAAATTAATTAGATACATGAATAACCCAGCCCTACCACTATATATATATATATATATATATATGTGTGTGTGTTCCCGGTTCGTAGGGAGATTAGGGAAATAATTTTCCCCCCCTTCTTCTGCTCATCAAGCCTGCATTTATTTGATCCAAAAGTACAGCAAAAATTTTTGAAATATTTTTACTATTTAAAATAACTGTTTTTTATTTGAATATATTTTTAAATGTAATTTATTCCTATAATTTCAAAGCTGAATTTTTAATATCATTACACCTGTCGCATGATCCTTCATAAATCATTATAATATTTTGATTTGCTGGTGAAAAACCAGCAAATCAGAATAAAAAACAAACACTGTATTAGCATATTTTGGGATTGTTATTATGTTAAAAACAGCAGAGTAGAATTTTTTCAGGTTTCTTTGATGAATAGAAAGTTCAGAAGAACAGCATTTATCTGAAATAGAAATCTTTTGTAACATTATAAACGTCTTTATCATCACTTTTGATCAATTTCAGCATCCTTGCTAAATAAAAGTATTAATTTCTATCTTTTTTTTCATATAATATTTGGTATAATAATAATAATAATTTTACAATACAAAAGCTTTTTTTCCAGCTAATTGCTAATTGTTTTAAATATTGATAATAATAAAAAAAATTTGTTGAACAGCAAATCAGCATTTTAGAATGATTTCTGAAGGATCATGTGACACTGAAGACTCCAGTAATAATGCTGAAAATGTAACTTTGATCACAGAAATAAATTATATTTTAAAATATATTCAAATAGAAAATTCTTTTAAATAGTAAAAATATTTAAGAATTGTACTGTTTTTGCTGTACTTCGGATCAAATAAATGCAGGCTTGGTGACCAGAAGAGATTTCTTTAAAAAAACAATAAAAATCTTACTGTTCAAAAACTTTTGACTGGTAGTGTATACTGTATACATTTGTACATTCTAGATCCCTATCCATCAGATGTAGAACGTGTGGATGCATATGACGCTAGTAATGATGTAATTCTTGATTATGAATTCATGTGTGTGGGAATTGCGAGTTAATGCGAACAGCTGTGGTGCTTCACTTGTTGTTTTTCTTATTTATAATATGTGAATTGAGTCTGATTCAATTAAAAGTTAAGAAGAATACAAGGTCAGGAATGTGAGATTGAACAATGCATCATATAAAATGAAGAAAAGGACAAACACGAAATTGTTTCTGTAAAACTGCATTTTCACTGAAAGAGCACATTCATATTCAATCATCTTCATTTTACGGAAAGGCGCTGTAACACCCGTATATCTATAAATAATAAAGTTCACAGGACATATCTTATGCAACATTTAAAAACGCCTGGAAGAATCCACAGATCAGTGGAAGAAACCTCTGGGCTCTGCTTTGCCTGTGGTGACGTCATTCCATCATGACGTAATTCCCAGGGAATAAAGACCGAGTGGATTTTAAAAATAAATTGTTAAAAAAAGATACCTATATAAACCCCAACAAGCATAGCTACATAAAGCATATGCACGATTTTCAGGAAACCTCCAAAAATAGCAACTGGGTCGATGCAAAAAAAAGTGTTCGACCCTTGGCACGTTCGATTGTTGCCTCACCGAGCGAACGGCTGCAAAGTTGGTCTTTGGTAGAAGGAATGAGGCAGTGAGTTTGTGTCCGTCGTGAGTTTTTCGTGCGCGCGCTCCCTACACGCGCGTAAAGTCACACACAGCCGCACGCGCGAGACACCGGGACACAGACGGATCTTTACTCTTTCATTCAGTATTGTGTGTGTGAGGAGGACAGACTGCTGTGATGGCGGCGCTGACCGGAGGAGAGATGTGCGTCAAGTATCTGATGTTCGTCTTCAATTTCATATTCTGGGTGAGTGAGAAATAACTGATGTGTGCAAAGGTCGGCGTGTTTTATGATTAACTCGCGATTTCCCTCAAAGATTCATTGATGAATGCGTGTGCACAGCGTCCCGTTTAGATTCTTAATTAGTTTAGATTGTAATTAATGACGTACAGACGACTGTGTGAAGCAATGCAACGGTATTGCGACCATTTGGCTGACCCAATTTGAAGGTTTTCAGCTCGGATTTTACGACCCCGGACGTGTAGTTAAAATACTGTGTGTTTGTGCGAGTCCGTGTGTGTGTGTGGGTATATGTGGTGGGACAAGCATTGAATTTTGATAGTGTTTCCTTTGAGTCCCCTCTGTTCGTGTTTGTGTGTGTCAGCTGTTCCCTCTCACGGCTGGACAGGCGCGTTCTGATTCGTGAACAAATCATTCTTTTGAACCGGTTCTTTTTAATGAATCTTTCGAACCGATTCGCCGAAGTGTTCAGTCTCGAATTCGAATTGGCATACTGCTCTTGTTATGTAGAAGACGGTATATTGTAGATATTACAGTGCGCAACAGTAGGGTTCTGGAAGTAAAATTGGGGGGATTATTAAGGATTATAGAATTTATTAATTTTAATTAGCAAGGATGCTTTAAACTGCTCAGAAGTAATAAAAAAGACATTTATAATGGTACAAAAGATTTCTATTTCAGATAAATGCTGTTATTCTGAGCTTTCTATTCATCAAAGAAACCTGAAAAAAATCTACTCAGCTGTTTTCAAGGTAATAAATATTATAATAAATGTTTTTGAGCAGCAAATCAGAATATTGGAATGATTTCTGAAGGATCATGTGACTAGAGTAATGATGCTAAAAATTCAGCTTTGAAATCACAGAAATAAATACATTTTAAAATATATTCAAATAGAAAGTAGTTATTTTAAATAGTAAAAATGTTTCAGAATTGTATTGTTTTTGCTGTAATTCAGATCAAGTAAATGTAGGCTTGGAAGGGACAACATTAAAAATCTTACTGTTAAAAAACTTTTGACTGGTAGTGTACATTACCTATGATTCTGCAAATGAAACTGCACCAATCAGAGAGCAAAGTATGCTGATTTTTAAATATTTTTTTTTGCTTCAAATATTAATAAACATTGTGATGCTTATAATTGCTTAACAAAAATGTTTCAAAAATGCAAAAATGAATGGGAAATACTCGAAAAAGTGCAGACACTAACGCACTCTATTTGCCTAGATTGCCTGGATGACTTACTGCATGCTAAAATGCACTGTATGCAACCAGAGCACACTATGTGGAATAACATATCCCACAATGCAATGCACCTGACCTTTAATTTCATTTTTATTGGCATGCTGAACATAGAACATTATATCAATCACACTTTCTGAAATCTGCTTTTTGACTCAATATTTGTTCTAACATTTAAGATGTTTTTACACAAAACTGAATTAAAAATTTTAAATAATTATATTATTGTCACAAAATGGTATTGCAATTCCAAATATGCATACTTAAATGCATGTTACCTAAGTTATATAGCATGCAAAAGCAGTCTGCATTGTGAATTGTAGCCTAACATGTTATATTTCAGGAAAACAACAACACGCAATCAGGCTTGCACAGTATGTTTTGGGCCTAAATCCAGTTGGGTTTGCTCCGCTGTTTTTTTGGCAATACAGATCGCACCATACTGCACTGTTTTCACATTCAGATATTCAGTTTCATGCCAGAGTTCAGCAAACTACAGCATACATATAATCAAAAAGAACTGAGAATATTTATACTCTCATCTTAAATGAAATGTAATTGCATCAGTGGGAAAATGGCTGCAGAGTGTGGCCTTTTATTCACAGTCTGGAGCTCTGCAAACAGATCAATGATTTGATCTTTCCATAGTGTTTACACATTATGAGAGAGCTGGCCTACGAATAGCTTACTTCTGTCTCTATCCACATTAAGCTGGGGGAAAAATCACCTTAAACACTGTGGTGAAACAACAGACTAGATGTGAATTTTTGAACCAGTTCATAGAATTGAACCAATTCACTACATGAATCACTAATTCTTCAACGCAGTGAATGCAACCCAGAGCCGTATGGTGCGTGTGTGTGTGTGTGTCCAGCCCGAGGGTTTATGCGAACACACGTCCTAGTTTGTCTTTAATCTGCGAGTCTATTTATAGAGCATGATAATCTCATGGACAAACTCACTGTAAACTGCATTTGTTGTGGGTTTTGATGGGGAATAATATGCACATTATGAAATTGTGTTTTGTGTGTGTGTTGGATTTGGTGTCTTTCATTTGCACTGTGTAAATATTACTTAATATCAGCATTACTTAACACCTCTTCTGAGCTCACACATGCACACAGAGCCTGCAGGTCTATTGAACCATTGCAATAATGAGGCATTCATGCTCTCCACAGGCTCCTCCACTGTCTTCCCTGCCTGGATAGAGACTAAACTACCGATTTATTTAGTGACCAGAGATTTAAACATTGTATTTGTGACATAATGTGTTTAACAAGATAGGACAAAAATATATTTACATTTAATTTAACAATTAATTATTTGATGAGTTCATTTCACTGTTTGTGATATGTGTGGCATTGAAAAAAATGTATATATTTTTTACAGTTTACATAAGGACATTGAAGCCTATTTTTAAACATTAATATTTTCAGTATAATGAAACATTCCCCCTCCAATGGACATTACTATAATGTAAAAAAGCCTCATTCTCATCACTGTAAAGTGCATAAAGTAATATATAATATAGAAATGAAATCGATTGATTGCATCCAAAATGCAGTGTATATATGAAGAGTTTGGTTGCAAAACGCGATAAACGCCATTTTTTGACATTTGGATTTTATTATTGGAAATCACTGTTCAGATGTACCTTAATCTATGTGTGAAATGCTGCCATTATTAAAATTTAAGAATGTACATTTTAGGCCTACTATAAAATGTATTTTTTCACAAAACGCGATATCCGCCAGACCAGTTTCTTTACAAAGTGCGATATAACCAGGGTTCGAAATTAACACCCGCCAACCCGCCAAATGCGGGTTAAAAATCATTTTGGCGGGTATTGATAAAAACTTACCAGCCAGTTTGGCCGGTGATGCATGAGCCAATCATGCAAATCATGTCAGAGACGCTCTAGGTCGTTTGTCCCCTCCGTCCTACATTTCACATGAACACTACACTACGGGTGACGTTTTAGATACCTATTGGCAGCAGCGCGCAGATACTGTACGCTTCGGTTTGCGGGTCCAATCAACGACGACAAGAGCGCGAAAATACAAACAAGAAATAGGAAATATTGGATGAGCAAAGAGGACTGAGCTGGACAGCGAAATAAGCTAAAATCAAAATGCTGCGGTGGTTAGGACAGACGTCAGGATCACGCGAGCGCAGCATCCCCTGGGAAGAGAGTCAATGCCGGTGAAGTGCTCCGAGTTTGCTCATTGATTTAACGATAATATCAAAACAAAAAACATATATTTTAAAAAGAGGATTCAATAGGCTAACTAAAAAACGTTTACCATTTAATTGTTTATACTGTAGGCGAGCTGTCAGTCACGTAGGCTACGTTTATAGCGTTTTGCAAAAAAAAAAAAAAGTTATGTTATGTTATGTTGTGTATGTTCTGGCCAAAACTAACTCAGAATCTTATTATTATTAATCAATCTTTGTATATACTATTCCATATATTTATGATGTATTGTTTTTTTTTAACCAATTTAAGATGTTTGACAATGTTAAGATAAATATGTTGCATTTTGGCATGGTTTTTGACTTTTTGAACTATTTATGGACATAAAATTAAATAAAAAATATCCTGGATTTGAAAAATATTGCGTCCCTGGCCTTCACTGAGCTCAAGTAATAGTTTCATGTACAAAAATTGTGAATGAACTTGACTGTTGATGTCTTAAATAATAATGTCAAATAACCAACATTTCTCAAAATGGATATATCTCATTTTGCAACGAAACTCTTCATATGTACTGTGTATATTTTTATGTATGTATGTGTAAACAGAAAAAAAGTATATATATTTGAATATTATTTATATTATATATAAATAAATAAATAAATATATATTACATATTTCTATATCATTTTTGTGTGCATGCATGTATGCATGTATATATATCGCTTTCAAAATAAAAGTTTGTTTACATAATGTGTGTGTGTGTGTGTGTGTGTGTATATATATATATATATATATATATATATATATATATAATTATGTATCATTTATGTTATATATAAATAAATATATATTACATATATATTTAAATTATATTTAATATAAAAATTGTATGTGTGTGTTAAATATAATACACATGTGACAACTAATATTTTACTAGATGGTAATGAAAGAGACAAAATATTTATATAAAAAAATATATATAAAATATATTTTTGTGGAAAAAAGAAAATTAAGCCTATTTTAAAACTATTTACTTTTTTTATGACATTTTGAGGAAAATTAAGCGCAAAATAATGTAATATATATGTTATATATAATTATATATTATTTATATAAATACTGTGAAGCATTTATACACCATGGTAGTATGTGTTGTACTGAATTAAGTTCATGCTAATTTAAAAAAAAAAAAAAAATTAAAATAATAGTAATAATAATAATAATAATAATAATTTTTGTCAATTTTTTTTCTTTTCTTTTTTTTTTTTTGAAAACAAAATATTTTATTATTATTATTTTTGTGTAATTCGGTAATGGGAATTCAGGGGTAAATGTGCTAACAATTATCATGAAAATGTTGCAAAACATTTTTCATTTTTGTAATCCAAAATGCATTTCTTTTGTTTTTGGTGTGAAATTTGACCCAGCTAGAGCTTTAGAACAGAATGCAGTGCGAAGTCACCTGCCGACTCATTCTGAAACCACAACATGCTGCCTCCCACATACCTGTGAGCACCTCCCACTGACACCCCGAATATTGTGCCACACGGACATTTTTCAGTTTCACATTCTCAAACAAAGGGAGGAAGCGTGTAATGGACAAATACCCACGTCTGTGAGCAAACTTTTAGAAATTAGAAAAGAACTGATCTATTTAGCTGCATTTGTGCAGGTGAACATATACAGTTTGTTTCCCTGAAAGCAAAAGTGATTGGACAACAATAAAATGGGTGTCGATGGATGTTCAAAATGTATTAAATACGCCTTGTTTACCTTCAACCTTTTCTTATGGGTAGGTGCAATTTCATATTAGTGTTTTTGTGTGTGATTGTGTGAAAATAGCACGTCAGTGTTTATTTCTGAGTGTTAGTGTTGTGTTTTTATGTGGAGTTTGTGTGTGGAATGGGGTGAGAGGGTAAGGTGGGGTTGTTTTAAGGGTGTTTGTTTGGCTAAGCATTGGCATGGAGATTTGGAGCAGATTTGTCAACCTTCGGTTTTTTAAACAAAAGATCTGGGTCAGAGAGAATGAATCAAAGAGCAGGACGTGAACCTTGTGAACATGAAACCGTTGCGCTCAGCTTAGTGAGCAGGACGTGAATAGAAAGCAAAATAAGTCAAGTGATATAATCGTAGTTTTAGCATGTGTGATGCATTTGTTTGTTTGTGTTTTTGTGGATAACTTTGAAGCAAAATATCATGGTGCCCTTGAACACACTAAGCTGGTTTGACATTATTAATCTGCAGTTATTTTGGGTCAAACCAACAGATGTTGAATCTGATCAAATGAGTTGCACACACCGCAACATTTTTAGTGTTAAGCAGGAAGCAAGCTGTTTTTTTCCATGTGACGGAGGTTATTTTATCTCAGGATGGAGGAAGTAAAATGAGGCATGCAGGTTTGCCAGAACAGCTAATAAACATGCATACATCCTGTATATAGCATCACATGTCAAACAGATTGACAAAACTTCTGCCAGTTTTATTTGGATTCTGTAATGTAATACTGCCTGCTGGTTTTAAAAAAGATGAAAAGATAGGCCTCTGAGCCTATTGAGTTTTACTAAGCTTGCACCCATTATTACACAATTCATGCATCTGCAGTGTTGTTTTTGTATAAAAAAAACAAAGAAAGCGGTCAAGCTGGTTAAAACTGTCAGTGCACACCTGTTGGTAAAAAATAGGCATGTATGCTGACAGAAAAATGGTTTGCAAGTTACCTATACATCCTAAATATTTAATTTTATTGTAGTAGATGTTTTACTTTTACTTTTTTTTTTTTTTTTTTAATTTTTTTAATTTTACTTTTATTTTAATTTTTTATATGTGACCCTAGACCACAAAACCGGTCCTAAGTAGCTCTGGATTATTTGTAGCAATAGCCAACAATACATTGTATGGGTCAAAATTACCAATATTTTTCTTTTATGCCAAAATCATTAGGATATTAAGTAAAGATCATGTTCCATGAAGATATTTTGTAAATTTCCTACCATAAATATATCAAAAATTAAGTTTTGATTAGTAATGTGCATTGCTAAAAACTTTAAAAGCATATATTTTTGAGAAAATATTACATGTATTACTATTTTATAGTATTTTATTTGATGTATTTTATATTTCTTTTCTTTTTTTCAGGCCACTCATCAATTCTAAATATTCAGTAGTAGATGTTTTACTATTTTTATCTTTTTTATATATATTAATATATCTTTTTTATTTCTATATAGTTTTATATTTAATAATTTTATTTGTTTTTATAGTAATATTTAGGGGTCAGCCGATATGTGTTTTTTAGGGCCAATACGGTTACTACGGATCAAATAGACCAATAACCTATATATATATATATATATATATATATATAAATGAAAATTAATGTCAAAATTAAGAATAACAAAGGCTCTGGCAAAAACATCCTTTAAATGGTTTTAAATGATCTTATTTTATTTTTTTTTTAACCATGAAAATGCTTAATATCTGCACTGATAATCGGTCGACCCCTAATAATGATAATAATAATAATAATTAGAATAATAATAATAGCTTTATTTTAAACTTAAAGCAAGTTTTTCAAGTTGCGTGCACAGAGAACAGGAAATATACTTATCTTAACAGAATAATAATATATATTATTAAATTAAGACTTTTTACTGATGTATTTTTATTTAATTTTCATTTATTTTCATTATAATGTATTTTAATTTAATACATTTAGATAACAAATAGTTGCTAGTGAAGGGTGTGGGACTGTGTGATCAGGGTTGTCAGGGTGTATTTTCCTGTGGGATTAATTATCTACGTGGCATTTGTGGCTTTATATAAACTCATTCATGGCTATAAAAAAAAGTAATAAATAAAAAAAAAAAACTAGGCCAAAACACATAAGCAAAGCTGGCAGCAATATAACTTTAAATTAACTTTAAAGCCGGTTTTTCAAGGTGCTTGCACAGAGAACAGGAAATATACTTACACTTATTTAAATAAAATAAAATAAAATAAAATAAAATAATAATATAAAATAAATTGGACTCTGTGATCAGGGTTATCAGGATGTAATTTTCATGTGGCAGTAATTATCTACGTGGCATTTATGGCTTTATATAAACTCATTCGTGGCTATAAAAGCATAAATAAATAAATACAAATCTAGGCCAAGACCCATAAGTAAAGTTGGCAGCAAGCAGGTCGTTTTTTGCCAGCCAAGTGACTGCCTTTCAGATAAATGGGAATGTAAACGGATGGCTTTTAGACGTCTTTAAATCAAGTCAACATCCTTTCCTCTGCTCTTCTTTTAGTGCAGTTTCTGCTGTTTTAGCTGTTTCTTCCTAATGTTAAAGAAATAACTTTGATTTGTGTATTTGGTCGTCCAATATGTGTTTTTCAGGGCCGATACCTGATATGTCTCGTGTAAACATGAAAATCAATGTCAAAATTAAGGGCTCTGACAAAAACTTTATTTAAATGCTTTTACATTTTTTTTTTTATTCGCAAATCGTTTTTAAAAAAATGACTGATACCAGTAACCATAAAAATGCTTAATATCGACAATAATAATAATATTTTTATTTTTAACTTTAAAGCAAGTTTTTTTTTAAGGTGATTGCACAGAGAACAGAAAATATGCTTCTTTAAATAAAATAAAATAATGATATAAAATAAATGGGACTGTGTTATCAGGGTTGTCAGGATGTAATTTTCCTGTGGCAGTAATTATCTATGTGGCATTTTGGCTTTATATAAACATTCATGGCTATAAAAAAACTATATAAATTAAAAAACTAGGCCAAGACCCATAAGCAAAACTGGCAGCAAGCAGGTTGTGTTTTGCCAGCCAAATGACTGCCTTTTAGATAAATGGGAATGTAAACAGATGACATTTAGACCTCTTTGAATCAAGCCAACAACCTCTGCTCTTTATTTTAAGAATGCACAATGTTGGATTTTTGTTGATTTAAAAAATAATTGATAATTGATACCAATACTGATATGTTTCCTTTTGTTTGGAAACGGCACAGAGTTTCTCCTGTGTGGAACTTATAAGCAAATTCTTTTTCATTTTGGTTAGTTTTTAACAAGAACATTTTTTAATTATTATTTATTAATTAAAAAAATTATTTTCTTAGAATTAAATAATACTGAAGTTCTTTTATATTGACAGTACACTGAAGCTTTGAAAATAACTATAAATCAATTGGCGCATTTTTATTTTTTTTTCCCAGAAAGATGCAGTGGTAACCTTAACATTTTATTTTAAGATTTAACATTTGTAGATGGCCTAAAGCAAAAGAGTTGTAAAAATGAAAAGCTTTTAAAGCTCATAATTAGTTTAAAAATATAGCATATTACACGTTACTGAACAAATCAGTATAAAATTCTATAATTTGCAAGTGTCATATGTAATTTTTTGTGTAAGCTATATCTTCTGACTTTTAAATCAAAACATACTCATGATTTAATTACATCAATTACTACTTTATTTAATAGGAAACACAGTCTAAATGTTATTTGTTTATTTTACTTTCATTTTATTACAAGTGGGCCAACAGCGGCACCTACGTAATTAAAACTTTTTACTAAACGCGCATTAGGACCCGGGGGAGGCTGCCGCTGCTGCCGCTGTTGCCGCTGTTTACTCTGTCATACATTGAATGGGTCATTCTGTACGTGCATTCTCAGATTAAATGCAGCGATCCAAAACAGTGAATCATTCAGGCAAAAACTTTACTTCAAGCCACACTGCTGACATGATCTAATCGCTAGCACACCCTGAGCACATGTGAGTTATTCCTTTTATCGGCAAGACTTATAGGCATAATTTTTTCATATCAGGTCGATGCCGATATTTACATTAAAGAAGTCCACTTCCAAAACAAAGATTCATATATAATGTACTCACCCCCTTGTCATCCAAGATGTTCATGTCTTTCTTTCTTCAGTCGTAAAGAAATTGTTTTTTGAGGAAAACAATTCAGCATTTTTCTTCATATAAATAAGCAGTTTAAATGCTGCTTCAAACGATCCCAAATGCGGTTGTAAACGATCCCAGCCGAGGAAGAAGGGTCATATCTACCGAAACGATCGGTTATTTTAATTAAAAAATACAATTTAAATACCTTTTATTCTCAAACGCTCGTCTTGCCTTGCTCTTATTGAACTCTGTGTATTGACTCAAGACAGTCAGGGTATGTCGAAAAACTCCAATCGTGTTTTTTTTTCCCTCAACTTCAAAAATCATTTCAAAATCATCTTACATCGCTGCAGAAGCACCGACACAGTCTTTGCAAAGTAAACATGCAAAGAAGATCAAACACCCTTAACAAAAAAGTTAAAACAGCGATATAGGACGATTTTGACATTGCGGGAGAAAATGAGATGGCAGTTTTTCGACATACCCTAACTGACATGAACAGGAGCAAAAACACTCCAGGCAGAGTAAGACAAGACGAGCGTTTGGCATTAAAAAGCATATAAATTGTATGATTTTTATGAAAATAAGCAATCGTTTTGCTAGATAAGACCCTTTCTTTCTCGACTGGGGTCGTTTACAACCGCATTTGGGATCGTTTGAAGCCACATTTAAACTGCATTCTGGAAGTTCAAAATCGGGGCACCATATCAGTAAAATGCTGATTTTTTTTCCTCAAAAAACAATTTCTTTACGACTGAAGAAAGAAAGACATGAACATCTTGGATGACAAGGGGGTGAGTACATTATATGTGAATCTTTGTGTTGGAAGTGGACTTCTCCTTTAAAAGCCATTATCGCCGATTCTAATATCGGTTCGATAATATCTTGCATCCCTACATCCTAGCGGTTTCTTCCGACTATTAAAGAAATAATTTTGATTTGTGTGTATTTGCGGTAGGGGTCGACCGATGTGTGGTTTTTGTTTTTTTTGTTTTTTTAGGGCAGATACCGATGTCTAGTGTAAAAATGAAAATCATTTTCAAAATTAAGAATAACAAGGGTTTTGAAAACTTTCTTTAAATGTTTTTAAATTATTTTATCGACAAATCTGTTTTTTTTAATTGACCCCTAAATTGTATGTATTTCAGGGTGATTTATTCACAGTCTTTTGTTGTTCTATTGCAGATTGCAGGTACAGGAGTCTTGGCTATTGGACTCTGGCTGAGGTTTGATCCCAAGACAAAAAGCTTGTTTGAAGGAGACAACTCACCTTATGTCTTCTTTACAGGTCAGTAATTTGCCTTTTGTGTTGCTGCATGTGATGATCAGCCGGTTAACGTGAAGTGTGTGTGTTGTAGGTGTGTATATCCTCATTGCGGTCGGCGGGCTGATGATGGTCGTCGGTTTTTTTGGATGTTGTGGCGCCATCCAGGAGTCCCCTTGCATGCTGGGACTGGTAATTCCCCACATTATGATATTCTCAAATATCACTTGTATTATTCTGATGTCATCAGCCGTGAGTTGTTGACTGTTGTTGTGTTTTTCCCACAGTTCTTCTCCTTTCTGTTGGTCATCTTTGCGGTCGAGGTGGCTGCTGGAATTTGGGGCTTTTCTAACCAGACCAAGGTGGGCGTCCCGAATGCTCAGTCCTTACGCAAACACACAGATTGATGCACCTAATTCATTTTACTATGTGCTCATAGGTTACTGAAGATATAACGACTTTCTACAAGGAAACATACAATAATTACCAACAAAACAAACAACCTGCTCTAAAAGAAACACTCCGTCTCATCCAGCATGGAGTAAGATCTTGTTTCTTTCTTTCAAAGATTTAATACTGTGAGTCTTGCGAACGCCAACTGCTTTGCTCGTAACAGCCCGGGAGATTGTAAACATCTACAGAAAGCGCTTGCTGTTTTTATGTGCTCTGTGCATCAGATGGTCCCTCAAACACTAATTATTCCTAGCTCGTTGACTCTGAAGCCTTGCTAATTTTTAAAGACATCTGTTCCTCATCTCTCAGCTTAACTGCTGTGGACCGTCAGGAAGCATCAGGGATGAAGAGACCTGCCCGGGAAAAGAGGGGCTCGAAGTCCTCATTACAAAGGTAACAGTGTTTATAAACTAAAATGCTGTATATGTAATATGTAGATGCCACTGATTACTGAGTTTTGTAATGAATCATTGGACAAAATCCATGTAGATTTTGAAGCCTATGATTAAAAATAATAATAAAATAAAAGTGAGCAGAAAAATACGGAATTGTAAAAGATAAATGCGAGAGATGAAGTAAAAGAATAAATGTAATCTAAATACATTAATATGCAAATTAAATATTAGAAAAAGTACCCTCAAGTCAAACTTAAACGATTGATTTAATGTGTTATTTTAGTGTCTTCCTATATACTATTAGTATTTATTAATGCTTTTAATTAGCTTTTATTTTTAATTTTTTGTTTTCATTTCTAAGTTTTAGTAACATACATTTGTCTTTTTGTCATTTCTTTGATGTTTTAAATATTGACTATTCAAAATATATTTTTAAAAATATTTACATTTTATTTTTATGTCAGTTTTAGCTTTTTTTAGCATTTCTAATTTTCCTTTAATTTTTTACCTTTTTTTTGTATTTTATACTCATATTTTACTTTTACATTTTTTTTTCACTTAATGAAAATGATTTCATAGAGCCCTATGAAATCTTTTTTTATTTTTTCGCAAATTGTTTTTTTTTTTCCAAATCATGTTTTTTTCCATTTAAATTTTTTAGAATTAAGTTTTTTCATTTTAATTTTTTATTGGTTAAATTAAAAAATATTAATCAAAAAGCATGTCTAAATAATCACAATCATGGAACTTACACAATTGAACAGCAATTTATTAAAGGTTTAACAAAAATTACTTGTTTAAGGCCCTATAAAATACATTTAGTTTTTTTTTCTCAAATTCAGTCTAATTTTTACCAAATTCCATTCATTTTCTGGGTTCTATTTTAATGCTTTCATTAAATGTTTTTTAAAAATTAAAAGCATTTCTGATTTTGATTGATTTTATTTTTTTAGAAATAATTTTTAAATACATTTCTCTGCTAAATATCCCTTAAAAATGTTTTTTTAATAATAATGTTATTATTAGTAGTAGTAGCATTATCATTGCATTAAGTAATATATTTCTGTCACAGTTTCTTCTTGAAACTGTGAAGAAACTTTTATTTTGACGGGTTGCTGTGAAGACCTTTAAGTTTCTGTTTGTATATATGATATGACAATATTTTTTCATGAATGAAGTGGTAAAACTGGTATGTGCCAAGGCACATCATAACTTCTTAAAACTGTTATTCAGTTTATAAGTTTCATGTCCATGTTTTTGGTAGACACATCTACAGTTGTAAGAATACACTAGCACTTCCATCAAATATCAGTCACTGGTTAACAGTTGACCGTACTGGACCAGATTCTTCTAGGCAGCAAGTCTGATTGTGAAGTGCGTTTACTCCAGTTTAGCTCTGATTCAATGCACTGGAAATGTTTTTAACCTGGAGTGCCCTGCGTACGGCTCAGCTTGAATGAGTCAGTGAAACACACTGTTTACTCTACCAGTAGAAGTTCAAGTAAGAGGTCATCACAGCATAGTAAATGTTTACAAAATTGTGAAAAGTTGATCTCTTTTTGCATTGCCTAAGTGGAGGGAAATAAGATCCAGCAGAGTTTAAGTAAACTGATGAAGTGTTGACTCAACCCTGTTTTATATCAGACATATGTTTTCCACCAAACAAAGACATTCATTCTCAGTTTAATCATCAGGACAGATGAAAAGATAGCATAAAACAGCACTGATAAACCGTAAGTCCATAAATCCTTTTGTACCTGTTCCAAATGTTGTTTTGTGTGTTCAGAGCTGCCCTGACGCCATTGATGAAGTCTTTAACTCCAAACTTCATATTATTGGAGGCGTTGGAATCGGCATTGGAGTGATCATGGTAAATTATTTAATATAAATTTATATATATTTCATAGACTACCGGTCAAAAGTTTGTGAACAGTACAATTTTTAATGTTTTTTTAAGTAGTCTCTTCTGCTCACCAAGCCTGCATTTATTTGATCCAAAGTACAGCAAAAACAGTAAAATTGTGAAATATTTTTACTATTTATAATAACTGTGTTGTATTTGAATATATTGTAAAATGTAATTTATTTCTGTGATCAAAGCTACCTTTTCAGCATCATTACTCAAGTCTTTAGTCTCACATGATCCTTCAGAAATCATTGTAATATGCTGATTTGCTGTTCAAGAAACATTTTTTATTATTATTATCAATATTTAAAACAGTTGAGTACATTTTTTTTTTTTTTTTTTAGGATTCTTTGAATAGAAAGATCCAATGATCAACATTTATTTGAAATAAAAATCTTTTTTAACATTATACACTACACCATTCAAAAGCCTAGAGTCAGTGTAATGCTAATAATTCAGCTTTGAAATCACAGGAATAAATTCAGTTTTAAAATATATACAAATAGAAAACAGATACTTTAAATAGTAAAAGTATTTTAAAATGTTACTGTTTTTGCTGTACTTTGGATCATATAAATACAGGCTTGGTAAGCAGAAGAGACTTCTTAAAAAAAAAAAAATACAAATCTTGCTGTTCAAAAACTTTTGACTGGTAGTGTATATACATTTATATCTAACTTTTTTTATTTAAAAATGCCTAATTTTATTTATATATACTCATTACCATTCAAAGGTTTGGGGTCAGTATTTTTTTTTTTTTTTAAATGAATGCTTTTATTAAGCAAGAATGGATCAAGTTGATTAAAAGTGAAATTAAAGACCTTTATAATGTTACAAAAGATTTAGATTTCAAATCAGTGCAGTTCTTTTGAACTTTCTGTTTATGAAAGACAAAAAAAATGACTGTTTCAACAAAAATACTAATCAGCACAACTGTTTTCAGCATTGATAATAATCAGAAATGTTTCTTGAGCAGCAAATCAGCATATTAGACTGATTTCTGAAGGATCGTGTGACACTGAAGACTGGAGTAATGATGCTGAAAATTTAGCTTTGATCACAGGAATAAATTACATTTTTAAAATGCATTTAAACGGAAAACAGTTCTTTTAAATTACAATAATATTTCAGAATATTTTTAATATTTTGTCTTTTTACTGCATCAAATAAATTCAGCCTTTCTTTCAAAAATACAAAACATCTTACCAACCCAAAACATTTGAATGAGCGTGCATGGATGTTTATTGCTGATTGATTTCCCTGATTGTAATGCTTTTTTATAAAAGTGAATTGTCAAGTACAAATGTATGTGTTCTCCATGTGCGCAGATCTTCGGCATGATCTTTAGCATGATGCTGTGCTGTGCCATCCGGAAAACCCGGGAGATTGTGTGAGGGTCCGGTTGCCTGGGAAACTGCCAGTATATTTGTGTTGCATGATGTCTGTCCCAAAGCACTGTCTTGAACATGACCTCATCAGCTAAGAGCCAGTTAGATCACAGTGTCAGGCACACGACCTCTTCACGTCTCTGATTGACTGGAATTCACTCTTTTTCTTAGTGCAGCTGTATCACTGGTTCAGTCACAAGTAATGAGAGAACAGGGTTGGTTTAGCATTCCAAGCCCATATGAAAAGGCCTTCAAGTCTAACTTTTTATATTTTTTTTATTGTTCATAATAAATTTTAAGGATTAACCATTTGTTTGCTTTGTTGTACTCGCAGTACTGCTTGATATGAATTGTTCTGAACTTTTCTAATGTTTTGTTTTTGATTTGTGAATAGGGTTGATTGATTTACCCACATCGGTGCATACGGCTCAAATAAAAGCCAAATTATTCATGAATCTTGTAGTGGAATGTGTTTTTTCGAGTATCCAGGATGAAGTGTGTTTGTATGCATCTGTTTAAACATTCTTCACTCAACAGGCTGATAAGAGTCATTGTGAAGGGGCTGATACCCAAAACTTTATCCCGTTTCCCATAATCACAGTGTCACTCCATTATGTGACCGTTTACAACCTCTCAGTTTCCTTAATCTTGTTTGTATCATTTTCACCTTCCGTTGTTCCCCCTTCTTCCTGTTTGTTGTAATTTGGTCTCAATTAGGCTGAAATTTGGCTAAACTGAGTTTTGGGAAAGTGGTGTTATAATTATGAACAGCCTCTATCTCTTGCCTTTGATTTTGTGTGATCTCTGTTTCTCAAACACAACAGTGACACATTGTGAAAAAATGTTTCTTTCTCATAATAAGTGACAGTATGACTCACCAACAAACCCAAACAGATCGAGCCAACAAATATCAGAGACTGTGAAATCATATTAAAGCATGCAAAGGCACACCCATCAAAACATTTCCTTTACTGTAATTTTAACAAAATCACTTAAAAATCTAAAAATAAATGTTTTTCATTGTGAGGGGTTATGCACTCACACATACACACACACACACACACACACACACACACACATACATATATGTTCAGTAATTTCACTTTAATGGACATAAATAGGTTCTTTTCATTGCCATTAAAATAAACATAAACATAGGAGTAAAATAAAAAACGCTAATTTTAGAAGAAAATTTCAAACAGCACTTAGAGGCTTTTGCATCTGAACTATATATTGTTTAGATGTTAAATTAGATTACTATTTTTTTTTAGTTATTTTGTTGACTTTTTTCCATTTTTAATAGTTGTATTTTTAAAATATGTATAGTTTTTATTTTTTATTTCAATTTTAGTACATCAAGGAATAAGGGTCTTATCTAGCGGAGAAAAAAAAATACATTTATATACTTTTTAACAACAAATGCTCATCTTGCCCTAGCTTGACTTCAGGCATTAAAGGAGAGTTCCACTTCCAGAACAACAATTTACAAATAATTTACTCACCCCCTTGTCATCCAAGAAGTTCCTGTCTTTCTTTCTTCAGTCGTAAAGAAATTATGTTTTTTGAGGAAAACATTTCTGCATTTTTCTCCATATAATGGACTGATATGGTGCCCCGATTTTGAACTTCCAAAGTGCATTTTAAATGTGGTTTCAAACGATCCCAAATGCGGTCATAAACGATCCCAGCCGAGGAAGAAGGGTCTTATCTAGCATAACGATCGGTTATTTTAATAAAAATAATACAATTTATATACTTTTTAATGCCAAACGCTTGTCTTGTCTTACTCTGCCTGGACTGTTTTTGCTCCTGTTCATGACAGTTAGGCTATATCGAAAAACTCCCATCTCATGTTCTCCCTCAACTTCTAAATCGTCCTATATCACTGTTTTACCTTTTTTGTTAAGAGTGTGTGATCTTTTTTGCATGTTCACTTTCCAAAGACTGGTTTGGAATTTCTGCAGTGATGTAGGATGATTTTGAAATTATTTTTGAAGTTGAGGGAGAAAATATAGTCAGAATTTTTCAACATACCCTAACTGTCTTGAGCCAGAATACAAAGAGTTCAAGGACTGCAAGGCAAGACAAGCTGTTGAGATTAAGAAGTATTTAAATTGTTTTTTTTTTTTTTTTTAATGTAAATAACCAATCGTTTTGCTAGATAAGACCCTTCTTCCTCAGCTGGGATCATTTGAAGCCGCATTTAAACTACATTTTGGAAGTTCAAAATCAGGGCACCATATCAGCCCATTATATGGAGAAAAATCCTGAAATGTTTTCCTCAAAAAACATAATTTCTTTACGACTGAAGAGAGAGACATGAACGTGGATGACAAGGGGGTGAGTACATTATTGGTAAATTGTTGTTCTGGAAGTGGAGCTCTCCTTTAAGTAATCACGTTGGAAAGGTCACGCATGACGTATGCGGGAGTGCCTACCCAGCGTTTACAAAGCGAATGTGCAAAGAAAGTCAAACGCCCTTTACAAAATAAAAGGTAAAACACTGTGTCGACAATTTTGACGTTGGAGGAGAAAATAAGATGGATTTTTAACCCTACCCTACCTTTTTGAACGGAAGTACACTGACAAAGAACTAACGGCGCGTCAACAAGAGGAGCATTTGTGGTAAAAAGTATAGAAGTTTTAATTTTCGCTAGCTTAGACCCTTATTCTTCAGATGGGATTGTGTAGAGCCCTTTAAAGCTGCACTGAATCTGCAATTTGGACCTTCACCCCGGTTGATCTCCACTTAAGTCCACTATATGGGGAAAAATCCTGAAATGTTTTCCTCAAAAACCTTAATTTCTTTCCGACTGAAGAAGGAAAGACATAAACATATTGGATGACATATGGGTGAGTAAATTATCAGTAAATTTTTATTAACTGAAGTAACTGAACTAATTCTTTAAATGTAGTAAAAAGTGCCATTTTTCTAAGGAAAAAATCGCCACTTGGTTTGATATGTTGTTATATATTATTACTAGTAGATATTACTAAAAAATCACTGACGTGTATCCTGTCTATGTCAATATCTATCAATTATTATCAAAACGCATCACTGCAGACATAGATAATTATTATAATTTAATTGCCTATTATCGCACGATCATGTGACATTTTTCATCTTGCTTATTAGTCAGTATTTTTCCCCTCAAAATATTTTTTTTCCTGTTCGCATGCTATTTGATATAACACGAACTTTGTTGCCCCCTAGTGGTCTTTATGATGAATTATTTTGAGCCTGAGAGAAATAAACAAACTTTACAACTCAACAAACTTTACAATAGACTCGTACTCTGTGGTGAAGTCATCTTAAATCTGATGTATTTCAGATGCTCATCAATTAGAGATAAAGAAAGATCTTTGAGTTCCTGATAAGTCTTAATAGTACAGACTATCTGACGTCTGAAGTGAACGAGCTCCATTACACTTAAAAGGTTTGATCACTTTAATGTAGCTGTAGGCTATACTAAAACAAAGAGACAGGAAGTGTGTTAGAGTCTATAAACCTCTCTTCATTCACTTCAGTGTGCAGAGCAGATGCTGGGCTGCTTGAGTTCGGGAGAGTCTGTGTGCATCAAGACAGATCGTCAGATGGTACAGGTGGGCTTCCGTTGTCATGTTATTTCTTAGGATTTTACTCAAGAAATGTCATATGCTTAAAAGTATGTAAATCTATACTTTGCATGCATTTAAGAGAGTCTGTGCATCAAGAGAAATCTTCAGATGGTACAGATGGGCTTCCGTTTTCATGTTACATCTTAAGATTTTACTCAAGATTTGCATGCAGTTGGGAGAGTCTCTGCATCAAGACAAATCTTCAGATGGTACAGGTTGGCTTCCGTTTTCATGTTATTTCTTAAGATTTTACTCAAGAAATGTCATATGCTTAAACGTATGCACATCTATACCTTGTCTTAATATTTTTAAACAAAGGTTTGTATATAAACATAAATTACTCTTCGATAGATTCAGGAATTGAATATGATTGTGATTGTAAATTTTTATCTCATGATTTAATATGTAAGTCACTGGTTTGTTTTTTAACATTACTCGATTAAATATATATAGACAGATAGATAGATAGATAGATAGATATAGATATATATATATATACATACATCAAAGCAAAGTGCAGAGAAATGTGAAGGAGAACTCCAAAGGCAAGTGCACCTTTTATTGTATTAATTGACTTGTTTTATAAATAACCAGTTCAAAAAATAAATAAATAAAATGCAGAGAAATGTAGAAAAAATAAATGTGTGGATACATTTCATAGTAATTTTTGTAGATAGATACTTATAATTTTATATATATATATATATATATATATATATATATATACTTTTTTTTATTGAGTTATTATATTATTCTACTATAACCTATGTATATTTTTAAATGTGTTTTTTAATCTGTTTTTATAAATAAAATATATTACATTTTATGGATTAGAACTTATTTTCTTCTATGCATTTCCCTGTACTTTACACTGCATTTCTTCTATTATATGTTTATTGTCCCACATTAGAACAGTCACCAACGTCATGCGTGACTTTCACCACAGCAGCTCCGTGTGCAAACACACCAACTAGAGGATGCAACACTCCTGTCACATGTGAAGCAGAAACTCTCCACGCT
Organism: Labeo catla; assembly: GCA_012976165.1. Taxonomy (NCBI): domain Eukaryota; kingdom Metazoa; phylum Chordata; class Actinopteri; order Cypriniformes; family Cyprinidae; genus Labeo; species Labeo catla. The sequence goes on from VONZ01000608.1 coordinate 436,623, forward strand.
GTTTCTCATGTGCGGGGCGTTTTGATCAGCTCCTGAGGAATGAGAATCGGGATTCATGGCATCCCTGGAGACTCCAAACGACCTGCTTTTCTGCACTAACCATGAGATTGACCGCTGTCTGACCACTGACCGCCGCTTTACCTACGAGAGCCTCTCAGGTGGGACCCTGATCAGCAGAGATGGACAATTTCACACCATCACTAATGGTTTCAGCTCTTTTCAAATGCTCCGATCAGTGGCTATATTAAGGCTTTGAATAAGGTCAGCAATGAATAGCTTTGCTCTCAGCCGCTAGAGGTAACCGCTTGTTTTTTTTATTGCACTTTCCTTTTTTGCACTTGCATGGGATTTACATTGAAGTCAATTCAAAAGTAATTTTTGTGGAAATCCTAGTCTGGCTGACCTGGTTTTACAGCTGTGTGCCCTCTTTTGCAGAGCTGTATGTGCTGAAGAGGGAAAAGGAAAGGACAGTGAGCTTAATTTTCTGTAGTGTGCATTGAGATCAAATCTAGTTCAAATGGCTGAAAACCCTGAAGACCCACTTGTATTGTTGGAGATCCTAGAAGTGTTAGGTGCATGCCGTGGGAGCGTGTCGTACGCGGATATTTGCGTCTATCTAAGTGGACGCTTCAGCCTGCAGCCTCTTCTAGAATTACGGAGTCTCTTATATTCCACCGCCTGTAGAGACCCCTGCTTCCCTGCTACCCTCTTCCGAGAGCGGCTTCACCCGCCCTGCAGCAACCGGCTCTCGGCGGCCGCCGATGTCGTCTCCCTGTTCAACCTCCTTATGCACACCCGCATGGCTCCTACATACACGCAACATAACTTTCAGTCTCTGACGCCCTGTCAGGTCTGTGGGAAGGGATTTGTGCGTTACGACTGGCCGGCCGCCTTACCCGTCACAGGAGGAGGGACCACCTCTGAGGACTGTAAATATGAGAACCTCCCTTGTGAAGCATTCAGTCATAACACCGAGGCTTCACACGCTCAGACCACCTCTGCGTTGGTCGCTCAGCCTCACTCACACATGCTCAACCAGGAAAGCATGCAGAACGCGCATTCTGGGGATGCAGTCAATCAGGAGGCTGGCAAGACGTCGGCAACCAATCAGGGAACCCGTGTTGCTCGTTCCTGCTCGCAGAAAAGGAGTGCCTTTAAAGAAGGGGTCCACAAAATTCCACTCATTTCCGTAGAAGGCGATGGCCAATCGGATATAAGCCCAGATGGACCAAGATCGGATGGTGAGGATCTGCTTTATGCTCCTCAGAGGAACCCCTATCCAGATCCTGCAACTTACGACCACCACAACCCAGCATCACATGTGCATGACCATTCGTACACTTATGCAAACGTACCAGAACCGGAAGCACACATGCCCGACACGCAGTCGTACGATGATGCCGCGAACCCCTACGACCCTCAGACGCAGTGGCGTCAGGCGAAGCACGAAAGTTTGGATGAGCTCCAGGCGTCCACCTACTTCGGCCCTTCAGTCTCCAACCAAAAGCAAACCCCTGCTCTTCAAATCAAAAGCCACAGCTTGGACATCGACAGCAGGACAGCGGATGAAAGACCTGAGACTGAAACGACCGGCCTGCAGAAACCCAGATCAGAGCGGTCTGTCTTAGAGAAGTCTGGCTTAAGAAAGCCAGGATCTGTTAAGCTCAGCATCGACGGCTCAAGCTTCGACATTCCCGGTTTCGATCCTCGCATCGTCAATACGGTGCGGGATACCTTTAAGCGGCTGAGCGGCATGAGTTTGGACGCATGGTACGACTGGTCCCCGAGCATTGAAGGCATGGTTAGCGTAGGCACCCAAACGGAGCCTGCGGATCGACGCGCTTTACGAAGCCTCATGCTTGCTGATAAACTTTCCATCGACAACCCAGACATCGGCGAGGATGACATCAGCGCCATCTTCCGTTTCTTAGACGACATTAGCATGTGTGGCTCCATGGCAGTGCTGCCAGGGGAAGGAGGCGGAGCCCAAGAAGGGGGCGGAGCTGGGCTCCCAGAGAGGCGTGAACGCTTGGGAAAGTTACGGAGGTTGTTTCACTCCTTGGAGGCACCTGAAGAGGGCGTGAGATGGGGCGTGGGGCGCCTGCTTCAACGGGTCACAGAACTGGAGCAACAGCTCGAGCCGATCTCGGAGCTACGTGAGCAGCTGGCCCTCGTACTTTCCACGCTGAACCGTCTGGAAGAGCGGGAGCAGGTTGCATGCCCACACGTGCATCAAGTGCACATACAGCCACAGCTCACGCCACGGCCTAGCCTGCAGCTACAGCATGGGTCCCCGAGGACCAATCCAGGGACAGAGGGCGTCAACGAGGCAGCGGCAAAACGCAGGCGTCTGTTTGTACGCAGGACCTCCAGGAGCTACACGGAGAGCAGCGGGTCAGAAGCCCCCAGGGAGTGGAGCATCAGCTTTAGCAAGGAGCCACATGTACAGGCTGTTAAGGTAACAGGATAAGAAATATCTTCATATAAAATCATATTTTAAATTCTTCCACATAAAGTGTCCACATGATATGGTAGCATACTACTCTTATTTCTGCCACATAAAGATACAGTATGTCACCAAAAATAGTAATAGTATGCTAGTATGTTATTCTGAATTTAACCTCTGTAAACAAAATAAAGAGTCATTTGCCAATAAGAAAGGATCTAATCAGAAAAATAGCCAATCAGAAATGTTGTTTGCTTGTCAGTCAGTTTGCACATTTAGGCAGGGTTTTAAAGAGATATGTGGTTAAAATTATAAAAATGCCTGAAATCTTGTGACCCTGGACCACAAAACCAGTCGTAAGTAGCACGGGTATATTTGTAGCAATAGCCAACAATATTCCAAAAATCATTAGGATGTTAAGTAAAGATCATGTTCCATGAAGACATTTTGTAAATTTCCTACCATAAATATATCAAAACTTAATTTTTGATTAGTGATATGCATTGCTAAGAACTTCATTTGGACAACTTTAAAGGCGATTTTTCAATATTTAGATTTTTTTTTGCACCCTCAGATTCCAGATTTTCAAATAGTTGTATCTCAGACAAATGTTGTCCTATCCTAACAAACCATACATCAAGCTTATTTATTCAGCTTTCAGATGATATATACATCTCAATTTTCAAAAAATGTACCCTTATGAATGGTTTCATGGTCCAGTGTCACATTAAAATATTAAGGTCCTTTTCTTCAAATCTTGTAAGAATTATAAACTTTTGCTGGTCACAGAGCTTATTGTCTGCAATAATCCCAAAGCTAATGGAAATAAATAGTTTGGCTTTTTGTCGAGGGAACCAGGATAATGGCCTAAAAAATTACGTCATCCCTGCTACACTGTATTGAAGCACAAGATCCTCATGAACATGAACATGATCAACAAGTTTTATGCAAACTTGTGGATTTCATGCAGCTTGAGTGCTGCTGTCGTTAAACCAAAAAAAAAAAAAAAATTTAATTCATTTACATTTTTCAGTTTAACTTTAGAAATATGGAATTCAGAACATGTATGTGTTTTGACCAGTGTTGTTAAATTGATTCATCGCATCCAAAATAAATGTTTGTGTATACATAATATATGTTTTTGTACTGTGTATATTTATATGTATATAACTGAGGTTACTGATGCTCCACAAGAAAAAATGATACATTAAAACTTTTGAAATTTAAATTAGTTTTTCTTCTGAGAAACATGTAAGTATCTTCTGTAGCTTCTGAAGGGCAGTACTACATAAAAAGAAAATATGACGTTTAGGCAAATAGAAAAAAATGTAAACATCCTTATTCCGTTCAAAAGTTTATACCCCTGGCTCTTAATGGATAATTTTTCCTTCTGAAGCATCAGTGAGCGTTTGAACCTTCTGTAATAGGTACACATGACATGAGTGCCTCAGTTGTCCTCAGTGTGAAAGATGGATCTCAAAATCATACAGTCCTTGTTGGAAAAGGTTCAAATATACAAAAATGCTGAAAAACAAAGAATTTGTGGGACCTGAAGGATTTTTCTGAAGAACAGTGGGCAGTTTAACTGTTTAGGACAAACAAGGGACTCATGAACAACTATCACTAAACAAAAAAACCACAGCTGTGGATCATTCAGGTAACAACACAGTATTAAGAATCAAGTGTATGTAAACTTTTCCCTGCCACCAGTCAAGTGTATGTAAACATACATATATTATGTGAACACAAACTTTTATTTTGGATGTGATTAATCGATTTGACAGCACTGATTTTGACTACTGGTCTCTTAAACTTTATGTGTATGTATAGATATTAGAGTGAATACTTGGTCATAATATAAACTTTGTTTTACTCTTTAGTCAGAACATTTAGGTGGAGTGCATAAAAGAGACGGCTCCGTAGTGCAGGAGGTGACAAGCTTTCACCTCATGCCACCTGAGACCCACAATGCACCACGCCGCACATCTGTCCAGAGCACTACCCAGCATATGACTGAACGCCCCAAAGTGACCTGGAGCCAGTCGGACTTAACACCTCTGGATCTTCAGGTAACACCTCCAAATGTAATGTTTCAAGTGGAAACACTGTCACCTCATGAATCTGTATTTTTCTACAAAATGGAATAAAATGTATATATTGGATGGCAATAAAGTGCTTACATAATTAGTATGTACCTATAAGGCTTTGATGAGGTTTGCATAGCAAATTTTGTAAATCTGTGCTAAAGTAACAGTTCACCTGATCAAGAGCCTGATAAAAACAAGTTATCCGCATGCCTTTAAATAAACAAATCAGTCAAGATGTTTTTAACTTCAAATTGAGTCCTCTATCCATAATGACACTTCTTCCAGTCAAAAAGTTGTCTCAAATGAATCAGGAAAGAAATGTGCACAGATTAAGCACCAATTAGAAGTGTAAACAGTTCAAAACGAATATGTGACCCTGGACTAGAAAACCAGTCTTAAGTAGCATGGGTATATTTCAAGTAAAATCAAAAACACATTGTATGGGTCAAATTGATAAATTTTTCTTTTTTGCCAAAAATCATTAGGATATTAAGTAAAGATCATGTTCCATTAAGATATTTTGTGAATTGCCTACTGTAACTATATCAAAACATAATTTTTGATTAGTAATATGCATTGCGAAGAACTTAATATGGGCAACTTTAAAGGCAATTCTCTCAATACTTTGATTTTTTGTGCTCAGATTCCAGATTTTCAAATAATTGTATCTCAGCCAAATATCGTCCTGTCCTAACAAAGCATACATCAATGGAAATCTTATTTATTCTACTTTCAGATTATGTATAAAAATATACCCATATGACTGGTTTTGTGATTCAGGGTCACATATGTCATTGGATTTTAATATGAGAGGGCAGCAGGGACTTTTTCACTGGAGGAAGTGTTATTATGGATTATACACTCATAGTTTGGCCAACAGCAGCAACTTTATAAGACATTAAGTAATGTACTGGACTCATGTGGATTATTGTGATGTTTTTACCAACTGTTTGGTTTCTCATTCTGACGGCACCCATTCACTGCAGATGATCCATTGATGAGGAAGTGAATGCTAAATTTCTCCAAATCTGTTCTGATAAAGAAACAAACTCATCTGCATCTTGTATAGGCTGAGAGTGCACATGTTTAGCAAATTTTCATGTTTGGATAAACTGTTCAAAATTATGATTATTGTTTTTACATATCCATCATTGGGTTAAACTTATTGGATTGCATTAATGCACATAAACTAGCACAAAATACCAAATTTTGATATTTTCTATATACGTTTGTAGGCCCCTGAGTCTTTGGAGTTCTGGACGGACGAGATTTACACGCCAGCCTCCGACACGCTCCTGCGGCGTTCGCATTCATACACCCGTTGCAGCAGGAACCAGGCGTTCCGTATCGCCGCCCTCAGCATCACTGCCACCATCATCCTCATCCTCATCATCGTTATTCCAATCAGCACAGTGTAACGTACATGCAGTCACATGACACGCCTGAGGCTACATTGAATGGTGCAATACGTGTTTATTAGATAATACTATCAAGATTTTAATGAACGCATGAATTCTCTATGAACTCAGTTTGACGAGCATGGCAGACCCAGTGTAAAACCTATGCAAAATAGATGGCATTTCCTGAAACCTTCAGTGGGCCTTTTTGGAGTTTCCCTACCTTTAGTTTTGCTTGGGGTTCTCATTTAAACGCTTATTCGGCAGTTCAGGACGTTCCGGTATGCCCTATTTGTTGACGGATATTGGGGAGTTCCCATTAGTCTAATGTAATTCTGCTGAAACCTGAGACGGCACCCACTTGCTCGTACAGCGGCACGTTTTTCTCTCCCGCACCTCTGTTCTCTCTCTCCCTTTAAATGCTTGCAAAATCCATTATTAGTTGCAAGTTTACATGCAACTGCCTTTTAGATCTGCTAAATGTTCCCTGTTTGGAGGAAATGCTGATGTTTGAGTGATGCGTATCTTTGTTTTTGTTCAATGCTTAATCTTCATTACTGACCTGAATTTGTGGTGAAAACAATCACTACTAAAACCGTGCTACTAAAACGTAATATCCTCCCTCACAAAAGCTTAAAAGAAAAGGAAAACGAGCCTCCAGAGATCTAGAATGGATGCATGATGGTGGATCAATACCGGCACACATTTTCAATTTGCTGAACAACAGCACTAAACTTTTAATGGGCTGTGATGGGACTGAGTGAGTGCGGGAGGGGAGAGATCGAGAGAAAGGAGTGTTTGTCCTCTTTTATCGAGCCTGAAGCTTTCCGAGCCCTACTTCTGTCTGCCGCGGCTGATTAATGAGTGATTTGCTCAGGTAGAAGAGTTTCTGATTGGAACTGATGGGATTTTTACATACAGTTTGATTTATGATCACTGTTGTAATTCATCTTGCACCGCTTGTGCTACAGACTACAGAATGAATGATACCTCAATCTGTGCTATTTATTTTCTAAATGATCACATTTATGACCACAGGCCAATAAGCGACCACCTAGCAACCATGCAGAACGTCTTAGCAACCATGCTCAGAGCAAATGCATACAGTAGCAAGCCTTGGCAATGCTTTTAACAGCTGAATACTGTAATGTGAAGACAATTGAAAGAGATGTCCTATTTCAAGGAGGCAATGTTGGAAAAGTTTTGACATGATTTTGACTGATATTTTTGTGTTCTTGTAGAAATAGCCTTGTTTTTCATCCTGTGACTGTATGAACGCATTTCTGGATTGGGATTTCTCCTTTTTCAGGGCACCTTTGACTGTGAAAATATACCTTTGTCTCTTCATAAAGCTGGTTTTGGTTATTCAGTGGGATTGTGTCTTATGTGTCGTTTTTTCTGCCAGTTAAACAAGCAGGAAGTCATATAGAAAGCATGTGGATCATGACAATGGTATTGGAGTGAGAGTTTTTCTTTAATAATATCAGCAATACTTTTGCTTCTTGCTGCTTTTCCCAGTGCAGTTTTAATATTTTAGAGCCCAGCTCTCATAAACGTTTATTATCTATTTATGATCTGTCAGTTCCGTTATTGACGTGAAAAGCACTTAACCGCACTTACACACATAGTCTCTCAAGCTCAAATGAGGCTTCCTTCTAATGTAGTTTATCTAAAATCTCCACTGCTTTTTTCTCTCTGCATACATATTGTGAAAGTGATTTGGTTTCATAATTGATAATGCTGCAAAATTCATCATAGACATCACACAGATATTGATTCTAGTGAAAGTATGAAGAGCGAGCTTCTAATTTAATTAGAAAAGCCAATAAAATGCAATTTCATATAAAAGACATTGATATGAAGACATAATACATTAGTCTTACTGAATCATGATTGTAAGATCATTTCTCATAATTGAATTTCTGCTAATTTGTGTCTGACTGATGTGTTCATTTAATCTAGGAATTTCTATAAACACAGCCTATTGTATATAAAAGAATAAAGGATTTGTTAGGGATTTTTTAATTTGTTTTTATTGAAGACATGCACCTCAATGATATATATCTTGAAACGACAATTAAAAAAAAGGGGTGGCAGTGCTACTAAAAATATGTATTTAAAATTATTAATTTGTAGTTAAAATATTAATTACATTTACGATTAATTGCAACAAATTAAATTTAAGGTGGTAGATCACCTTAATATAAAATTCCATACTAATATTGGAATTCATTTAGAGTTTGCTTTAAAATGTTAATACATTTTCAAATAATTTTTAAATGCACAAAACTTTTTCAAAAACGCGACTTTAAAAAGTCGTAAATAGCGCGATTCTGAAACTGGCGGCGAAAGAAAGAACTTGTTACCTTGGAGACGTAACACAAGCAAGCGCAGTAGCGCTCATGTGTTGTTTTAGGCATCCATGGTAACAGTTCTTGTAGTCGCGTTTAGTTTCCTTTTGCATTATAAATTGCATTTCCCCAGTTCTCTGTTTGTCTGGCTTTACGGCGGTTGTGAAATGGCTCATGTCCGGACCTATAATCCGCGCGTCCGTGTGGGCAACTGGAAAGAAGACGTGACTTTAGAAGAGGTTTGCTGTTTTGACGTATCTTACGTTTGTTGGTGTAAAGTACCGACAGAGAGCACGACATGTGAGTAAATGAAAAGTGTCTCTGCAGGAAACTCTTAAGGACTTCATCCTGCAAAAAGACAGAGGCGAACTCACAGTTCAGAAAGAAGGAGCTATTAGACAAAACATCCTCAAACCAGTAAGTATTTTTTTTCTTGATATGTGACCTTGGACCGCAAAACCATATATATATATATATATATTATATGAGATTTATACATCATTGTTAGGACAGAATAATATTTGACTGAAATACAAATCTATGAAAATCTGGAATCTAAGGATGCAATAAATAAATAAATAAAAAATCAAAATTTTGAGAAAATCGCCTTTAAAGTTGTCCAAATGAAGTCCTTAGCAATGCATATTACTAATCAAAAATTAAGTTTTGATATATTTAAAATAGAAAATTTACAAAATATCTTCATGGAACATGATCTTTACTTGATATCCTAATGATTTTGGCATAAAAGAAAAAACGATCATTTTGACCCATACAATGTATTGTTGACTATTGCTACAGATGGAAGTGTTTTCAAGAATGTTGCAAGATGAACAGGTTATCTGATAAAATGTTACAATAATATTAATAATAATATTAATTTGTAAGTTTGCATAATATACAAAAAATATAGATAAAAATATAGATTTTCTGAAATATATTATTTCAAAAGATGTTCATATATATTTTTCAACCATATATACACTCTTTTGGAAATACAGTTTACATATATATATATATATATATATATATAAACATTATATATAAACATTAAAAAAATAGATTTTGCCCTCCATTTACTCCAATCCAAGAAAAACATTCATGTCACATTTTAAGAAACACTTTATTTGTTTTTATTATAACTTTACTATAACACGTGAACATAAAACACATTATCTAGGAGCAAAGTAGCAATAAAAAGGAATAAAAATTATCAAGGAACATTCATAAAAAAATATTAAATCACTGTAAATTTTGTTTTGAACTCTGGTAGGCTATTATATTCACAAATGTATTTTCTTGTACCTGAAATACATTTTTAAATATATTTTGGTATTTGAAAAAAAATTATATACATAGATTGATATAGAATATCAGAAAGATTTTTATGTTTTTTAAAGAAGTCACTTATGCTAATCAAAGTTGCATTTATTTAATAAAAAAACTGAAAAAAATGGTAATATTACGAAATAGTATTGCAATTTAAAATAATGGTTTACTATTTTAATATACTTTAAAACATAATTTATTCCTGATTCCTGATGCAAAGCTGAATTTTCATCATCGTTACTGCAGTCTTCAGTGTTACATGATCCTTCAAAAATCATTCTAATATACTGCTTTATTATCGGTTTTGGGAAACCATTTTTGCTGCTTAATTTTTTTTTTTTGGAACCTGTGATACTTTTTCAGGATTCTTTGATGAATAAAAAGTAAAAAAAGAGCAACATTTATTCAAAATCAAATTTTTTCTAACAATATAAGTCTATATTGTCACTTTTTATCAATTTAACACATCCGTGCTGAATAAAAGTATTACTTTCTTTCAAAGAAAGAAAGAAAGAAAAAATGTTCTGACCCCAAACTTTGAACAGTAGTATATATTACAAAAAAAATTATATTTTAAATAAATGCCGTTCTTTTTAATGATTTATCCATCAAAGAATCCTAAAAAAAAGTGTGACGGGTTCCAAAAAAAATATAAGACAGCACAACTGTTTCCAATATTGGTAATAAATCAGCGTATTAGAATGATTTCTGAAGGATCATGTAACACTGAAGACTGAAGTAATGATGCTGAAAATTCAGCTTTGCATCACAGGAATAAATTACATTTTAAAGTATATTAAAATAGAAAAACACTATTTTAAATGGCAATAATATTTCACAATATTGCTGTCTTTTTCTGTATTTTTCTGTAATCAATTAAAAGCAGCCTTGATAAGCAGAAAAGACGTCTTTAAAAAGCATAAGAAATCTAACTGATTCCAAAGTTTTGAACGGCAGTGTATGTATATGTTTCTGTTTTTTTTGTTCAGGTGAGTTTATCAGTGTCGCCAGATGGCTTTTTGCACTTCGGAGACACGGTCATGCTGGTGAACTCTGGAGGTGGAGAGCACGAGCAGCGTGGCTCCAGTGTTCTCAGCATCATTGCCGACAGCAGTAATATCGCATCACAGTCTGACACGAATTCAGTCCCCCGCCTTCTCGGGCCCCTCCATGTAGGAGGAGCCCACAGCATGATCCCTTGTGTTAGAAACGCCTTTATCATTACAAGGTACCGCACATGCACATTCAACCTCACTCAATCACACACACACAGTTGCTAAACTGTTTTATCATCTGTGGTCTGTGATTCAGTGTTGATGGGACCTCAGATGGAGAGGTGCTCAGATACGATCAAAGCTTTGCCCTGAGAACGACCACAGGCTTTGCCGGAGAGGTAAACAAGCAAATGGCACGTGTACACAGTTTTATGTACAGTAATTGCTGAGTGTCAACTTGTGATCTGTTGGCCTCCACATAGCTGTTCCTTGCCAGCGATCACAGAACATTTCTGAAGTGTGCTAAGAAGTCTCGACTACAGGAGTTGAGCTTAGTAGAGGAGTTTGATTTTCTGTGCTGGTGGAAGGTGATTTACTTTGACCCCCAAGAAAGGATTGAAAACGAAGGATACCCTGTTCAGGTTCACACACTTTCAATCTTTTACAGATGTACTTGTTGCTATTACTTAATACCTTAATGTGGAGTCAATGCTTTGTTTTGGCAGGTGAACTGCAAGGTTTTGATTTCCCACTGTAAGACCAATCAATGTCTGGCTGCCCTGGGCAATCACATCCTATGGTAATATATTTCATATTTGTAAGAGTAAGTGATTCAGTTTAAGCTATCAGTAAACAGCCAAATGTATATACACTGCCATTTGGGATCAGCAAAATTTTAATGTTTTTTCAAAGCAGTTTCTTATGCTCATTAAGGCTGTATTTATTTGATCAAAATGCTGAAAAAAAAGTAATATTGTGAAATATGATTTCTATGTAAAATAGCGGTTTTCTATGTGAATATATTTTAAAATGTTATTTATTCCTGTGATGCAAAGCTGAATTTTCAGCATGATTACTCCAGTCTTCAGTGTTGCATGATCCTTCAGAAATCATTCTAATTGATTAACGATTTGCTGATTTATTATGTTAGAAATTAATATTAAATGTATAATAGTTAATATTAAAATTTATATTTTTTGGAACCTGTGATACTTTTTTTCAGGATTCTTTGATAAATAAAAAGTTTTAAAAAACAGCATTTATTCAAAATAGAAAGATTTTCTAACAATAAGTCTTTGGCGTCACTTTTTAAAAAAATACCAAAAAAAAAATACTAAGCATCACAATTGTTTCCAACATTGGTAATAATTTAGTATATTAGAATGTTTTCTGAAGGATCATGTGACACTGAACAATGAACAATTAATAATAAGAGTAATTCAGCTTTGCATCACAGGGATAAATTATTTTTTAAAGTATAATAAAATAGTAAACCATTATTTTAAATTGCATTAATATCTCAGAATATTTCTGTTTATTTTTTGTATTTTTTTATCCAATAAATGCAACTTTGATAAACATAAGAGACTTCTTCTTTAAAAAACAAACAAAAGACAAACAAACATTAAAAATCTTTCTGATTCCAAACTTTTGAACGGTAGTGTAGATGCAACATTATTATTTTAAATCATTTAAAAAAAAGTATAAATACGCTTAGTTTTGTATTTTATTAATATATTATTTTAAATATTATTTTATATATAGAAAAATGCCTGCTTCAGCTCACGAACAGGCCTGTTTAGTTTAATGTTAATTTTGTGTAGAATCATTTCTAGTATTTATTCATGTATTTGGTTTGTTTGTGTTTTTTGTTTAGGACTCCGTTTGGTAAAGAGTACGAACTCACTGCTCACACCTTCTTGGACTCCCATAAAGCTGAGCGGGACAATAACCACTGGCTGTTTATCATGGCTCATTCTGCCAATCAAAATCAGAGCCTGATGCAACAAGACTCGGACATAAAAGATGAGAAGCAGAGAGAAAACCAAGAGGACACACAAGTAAATGAGTGCACTTAGAAAGAACAGAGATGTAAGTGGAAATAACAACTACACCAATAAATATTTTTAAAAATATAATATTTTATTTCTTTATATATCTTTATAAAAAAAAAATTGATAATTCCATAAAGCTCCCAAAAGGAGGCAGCATCCCCTCCTTCCTCACTGCTGCCTCCTGCTGTTGACTAAAAGTTTCATAAACATGTTCAGTCAGCTCAGTCTTTATTTACAATTTTTCAATCAGCATAAAAAAATACTTTCAGAAAATCAAAGACGTGCCCAATTTAAATGTTTGCATTTTTTCTGACAATTTTTTCGTCTGTTTTTCTTTTTGTTTCCTGGTTGTTTTCTTGTTCCTTCCTTTTTATGTCCTTTGGTACGCACTTTTTTTTTCCTGCTGGACACCTATATGGACAAGAAGAAATCATGTGCATTCTGTTGTAACAACACACACAGATATCTGAGCTTCTCTCCCATATATACAATACTGTTCAAAAGTTTGGGGTTTACCTTTTTACTTTTAGCATGCTTGCTTTGACACAGCATGGATGCAGTACATTGATCAGTGAACGGTAAAGACATTTTTCCATCACAGGAATGAATACGATTTAGAATACAGAGTTTAAGTTCAAAAATCATGTTTTTTATTATGTTATCATGTTTTTATTGTGTTTTATTGTGTTAGTTAGCTGTATTTTTTAGTTATTTTTACGTTATATCAGAATAACCCAACTACAGTTTGACTGAGATTAATAGCAATGCACAATGAAAAAACATGATTTTTAAGAATTGTTAAAAACATCTGTTTTTGCAAATGAACTCTTCAGTTGTAATAATATTTCACAAAATGACAGTTTTTACTTTATTTTTGATCAAACAAATCAATAAATGATTCTAAAAATGTTAATTAAAAAAATCATACAGACCCCAAACCGTTTTAAACGGCAATGTACATCTGCAGTACATATTCATTTTAATTGCATGTTAATTGTAAATCTAACCCTACACCATTTTTGTCTGGGGAAAGCAAGCCAACATTCAGAGATTGTTTTAAGGTTTCACATAAATTCCTGTCAGTAAAGGTCAGTGAATCACACCATGATTGCAACTGAGAAATTGCTTAATCGAAAGAATCGAGAGACAGAATAGAAGAGCAAAGGTTTTTAATAGGACAGAGACATGGTACAAACAATCAGTACGTAACAGTCATATGTAACCAACAACGTGATCATTCATACATAAACACATATACAAAGAATAAATAAGGAATTGGAAAATGGGACAGAAAATATAAATAAAGGGTTCAGGAGGAAGGGAGGTTTAAATCGTTTACATTTTTCCACGGAGTCCACTCGCTCCACTGAGAAAGGAGCAGCAGGTCTCTGCAGCGGACCCTTAGTTTCGTGATGGAGCCCTCTACCTGGATCTTTGTGCTCTCCTCCCAGTCTATAGTCTTGAGCTGAGAAAATACAGAAGCAGAAAACAAGAATTAAATACTGTAACTTTCTTAAAGAGACAGTTCATCTTAAAATAAAAGCATTGACTTTCAGTGAGTAATATGACTTGAATTTTAGTATAGTTAAATGTTTTACTTGAATGTCTTATGTAACATGGACTACATTTTTGTACTTCTAGGTTTTTTTTCTATGGTATTTTCACAGCTTGACAGCATCTTTCCATGGAAGAAAGAAAGTTGTATAGGTTTGGGATGTATTTTTCCATTGAATTTTTGGTGAACCGTTTGTGCGTGCAGGAGTGAAGCATGTCGTACCTTGCCGTCGTGTCGTATCTCGTACTCGATTTGATGCTTCAGAGGAAAGAAACTGTGGGGCTGTGGCCATGTTGAGGGAGGGGTCACCACCAATTCTATGATTTGCTTGTCAGTCCCCTGATTTGATATATTGCAGATTGAAATGCTTGAAACTGCTGGTTTAACTACAAAAAACAGAGAAAACACATTCAGTCAACAATGATCTGCTTTAGATCTGTGGTTTTCAACCAGGGAGCCAGTGTGCACTAGAGGGCCTCAGCAAACGTATATTAATGATTAATATTAATATTATTAAAAATAAACAATCAACACTAAAAAAAAAAAAACAGTTCTCAAATGGGACATCAGATGCAAAAATAATTTTTGCATAGTTATTACATATAAATTTGTCTTTGACACAACAGCCCTACAATGATAAAAATCCAAAACCTAAACCTAAACCTAAAAACCTAAACCATCTCAATTATCAAGCCGTTTTGATTTTCAGAGCAGTATGATGTCAAACTGCTCAGGCCCCGCCCACACTGCTGACGGACTGTCCCGTATTAGCAGTGCACTTGTTTGGTAGATGGATGTTAAAGTGAACATAAGAGTCTTTACTTTCTCCCGACATCAGAGCCACTGACGACGCAGTGGATTAGTTTTGTTTTTGATGGAAATGCTCCACTAAATATACAAAAAAATAGAAGAGGGGGCAGAGTGAGCAGTAGCTCATTAGCATTTAAAGAGACATGCACCGAAACAGCTCACCATGAACGGAGCTGTTTTTGATAAGGTAAAAAGTGTGTTGTTTTACATGACTACTGAGGAATTTTAACCAAAGTATTTTGCATCCGGGCATCCAATGTCCACTTTAAACTACAGTTTCTCACAGTTTCTGTTAATAATATGCTATAGTTAATGTTTGTTTTCATTTATTAAATTAAATTAAATTAAGTTAAAAGTAATTCAATATTTTATTTTATTTTATTTTGAATGGATAGTTCACCCAAAAATGAGATTTTGGTCAGAATTTACTCACCCTCAAGTTGTTCCAAACCTGTATTAGTTTCGTTCTTCTGAGAAAAAGATATTTTGAAAATTGTTTGTAGCCAAACAGTTGACGGTAGCCGTTGACGTCCTTAGTATGGAAAAAATACTATGAAAGTCAATGGCTACCGTCAACTCTTTGGTTGCCAACATTCATCAAAATACCTTTATTTGTGTTCAACAGAAGAAAGAAACTCAAACAGGGTTAGAATAACTTGATGAGTAGGATGGGTAAATTTCTAGGGATGCACCGATACCACTTTTTCCAATACTCGCCTGATACCGATACTTTTATTTTTGGTACTTGCCGATTCCGAGTACCGATACTGATATTTTAAAATTTACCAGCAGATTTGTAAAATATAGGATACAGAAACTAAAAGAATATGTAGAATGTTAGTTGGTCAACTTCATTTATCAAATAGATACAGTCAAACCAAAATGTATTTAGAACACATTATCATAAACTGTGTCCTGCACCCACTAGTAAAAAAACAAAAAACAAAAAAACAAAAAAATATCAAAAATTATTATGTATATCTGCTGTCTGAATAATTTTTGGGTTGACTATATATCCCTTAGTTATTTTTATTTTTACACTTAATTATGCCCATTAAAATGTGTTTTGTTACTTTCACTGTTTTTTTTTTATTGCTCTATGGTACATGGTCTTCAATTTAATAGCATGAAACTGCTCCATTGCAGCGGATCAGTACTGTAATCACGCGAACCACTCATTATGATTCTCCTAGCTCTGATATTTTAAGAAGTATAAGTCACGCTTTTTCATCTGAAATATGCTGCTATTTGGGCTATAATTCAAAGCGACTCAAATAATGGAGAAACACTCGTGAAGCAAGCAAAACATGCGCAAGTACAGTACTGCCTATCGCATTTCACACAGGCTGCTATAGTTTCACTTTCGCCGGACAGTCGTGTATGCTTAAGGTTGAAAAAAAAAAAGATGTTTATAGCGAATGCCCCTACAACTTTTTTTTAATCCAAAAGATGAGTGTGCTAAATATGCGAACATCAATGAAGATCTCTCTCTTTCTCTGTCTCGCGCTCTCTCTCTCACTCCCTCTCTCTCTATACCGTTAAATAACTCGTGCATTGATTTACTTCAATTGTTTTTGACATATCTCACCGAACTACAAACCTTCCAGTGATGTCAAGGCGGGATATTAACTGGACAAGCCCGCACATCTTGGCCGCCGCGCGCTCAATTCAATCTGCGTGCTTTGTCTATCAGCTGACGCGCACCAGTTATACAAGCTTAATACTGAATGTTTAACATTATATTACTTGCATTCATATACTTCGTAGACATCCTTAATCTCTAATGACTCCATTCTGCTGTCTGCTGTTTTGTTGTCAGTGTTTCTTTGCCTGCATACGCACTTGTCACATGATGTGGTATCGGCGTTTGGTATCGGGGCATTTTAAGGAGTACGAGTACGAGTACAGGAGCTCAGTATCGGCCCGATACCGATACCAGTATCGGTATCGGTGCATCCCTATAAATTTCCTTTAACCGACATACTCACCGATGTCTCGTAAAAAAAAGCTGTGGTCAGTTTTCATATAGCAGCATGTGGAAACCGCCTCCCCTGTTATCAGCTGCCGCTCGGACTCTTCAGAGTATGAATTGGTGGAATGTGGGAGAAAAAAAAATTCCCCAGCCACGGACTGTGACACCCAGTCACCATTATCCCTAAATAGATAAAACAAGCATGCTTGGTTGCGTCAATGATAACATAAATGTAATTGCATGTGTGGGTGTGTCTGTATTTCTGATACCTTGTATTACGAAGTCTGAAAGTGGTAAATTCATCTGAGGTCCATGCGCATTTGATTTTTTCAGTGCAAGAAAATGTTTCAGCTGTGCAGTTGATTTTAGAAGCTGAAAAGGAAGAAAGAAGTACACTGAAAGGCTGAGCCGGATGCTTGAATACTCTGATCGTGTCCAAAACCGAAAGTAGCTGCCTTCCTGCTTTGTGGCCCAGACAGTCAATGACTCAACAGGCAGATTTTTAATAAAGTCATTTTTTAGGAGACTAGTTTCACAGCATCATAACATTGCACCTACACTATTAAAAATAATGTTTTTCTGGGTTCTACAAAGAATCTTTTCTTTTCATCGAATCCCCAATTTGACCCCGATGTTTGGCCATATTGGCGATACTTGGATGTAAACAACAGCATAGATTGCACAGTTAATGCTAATTTATGCTATCAAAACCATGGAAAAAACATGTGGAAGCTGTTAAATCATATAGAGAAGGACTAAGTAAGCAGGAAAGGGCGCAAGATTTTGATAAACTAAAGTTAATAGGAGGTAAAGATACTTATGAGCAGTATTAATTAAGATATTAGTCTAATATTTCACCTACCTGACCGGAAATGATAAGAACAAACATGATTGTTGTCAAGATTCTTGCCCTTGAAATCCTGATTCAGTTTTGGCCAACCACAAATGCGTTTTGTTTTTCAGACAGTTTTTGCACTCTTCTCCTTGATTTGTTACAACGTTTGGCAGTCTATAGTACTCCAAGTGTTTTTCCCGGTCTGACCGATTAGTACAGCACAAAACATGACAATAATTGACTATTTTCAGCAGCAATAATCAGCTAAATGTGCAAGTTCCATTTGGTTCAGTGGCATTGTTTACATTCAGTGCCGCCAATATGGCCGATTGATGACGCGTCATGAAAACACTCTATAGACAGAGTACGTGCGATTGCAAATCTCGAAAGTGAAAGTAAAATGCGAGCCCACATTCAAAAGTGATTTCATTGCCCTGCATATTAATAGTGGCTTCCTGATGCCCGCAATTTATATACAGTATAGTTACCCATTGCTGTTTGTGACTGTGAGGACACCATTAGTAAGTATCGCTGATCTTGAATGTGGAATGAATGCAGAAGTGAGTTTACAGTTTACAGTGACTTTTGTAAAGTTAAAAATGGATTTCCATAAACTCATTTACTGCTTAAATGTACGCATTTTATTTGACTATGTCTTCCTAACTCTGTATACACAGCCTCTCATTCAGCTGTGATTAAAATACTGTGGTTTTGTGGTTTGAAACATTGTGGACAGTGTTTTAATGTGTAATATATTAATGCACTATCGGATGTTTAACTTATGCCATGGTTAATGATTATCATGATGCCACATATTTGCAAGGCACTAAGTGCAAATACTGGTATGCTGGTGGCACTGAATGTAAAACAATGCCAGAAAAAACATTTGGAGTACTATAGACTGCCAAAAGTTATAACAAATCAAAGGGAAGAGTGCAAAGAACTGTCATTTGTGGTTGGCCAAACTGAACCAGGATTTTCAGGGCAAGAATCTTGAAAATATTTGTGTTTGTTCTTATCATTTCCAGTCAGGTAGATGAAATATTAGCCTAATATCTTAATTAATACTGCTTGTTTGTATCTTTACCACCTATTAACTTTAGTTTGTCAAAATATTGCACCCTTTCCTGCTTACTAAGTCCTTCTCTATATGATTTAGCAGCTTCCACATGTTTTTTCCCGTGGTTTAGACAACATAAATGAGCAGAAATAGTATTTTCTTTGCTATAATATGTTATTAGTTAGATGCTATTTATACTACTTAGTGCAAGTGGCAGATATTTGCACCTCAGTATTGTAGTACATTATAAAACATTATATGCAATAATAATGTATTGAGTGTAATTGATAATTTTTAAAAAAATTATTAAATGGATGCCGCATTGTGACAAGAAAGCCCTCTTTAAACCTACCTCTAACCCTTACCGCTAAACACCCATGAGGTGCTTTATTTTCCACTTTCTGATTATTTCCTTTATTTGATTGAAAATAAATGCCTTTCCAATCTGATATGTGACCCTGAACCACAAAACCAGTCTTAGGTAGCACAGCTATTTGTAGCAATAGCCAGGTCAATAGGTCAAAATTATAGATTTTTTTTTATGCCAAAAATCATTGGGATATTAAGTAAAGATCATGTTCCATGAAGATATTTTGTCAATTTCCCACCGTAAATATATCAAAACTTAATTTTTGATTAGTAATGTGCTTCATTTGGACAACTTCTCAATATTTTGATTTTTTTTTTTTTGCCCCTTCAGGTTTCAGATATTCAAATAGCCATGTCTCAGCCAAATATTGTCCTGTCCTAACAAACCTTATTTATTCCGTTGTTATTCATGTATAAATCTCAATTTTAAAAAAATTACCCTTATGACTGGTTTTGTGGTCCAGTGTCCTTTTCAGATGTGAAAAGGAAGAAGAAGTTCGGCAAAATGCGGATTCAAAAAGTCACCACTATGTGCTTTACGACCTACAGGTATGCCACTGGAAATGTTTCTTGATATCTGTCTTTTATAATGTTGACCAACCACACATTTGTGGCCAGAGTTAGGGTAAATAGCCTCTGCCAACAAGGCGGGCTATTTGCGCTTAGTGTAAATAGACACTCCATTACTGAAATGTTCTTAACACTACTTTTAAAAATAGAGCTTCTTTATTGGCATTGATGGTTCCATGAAGAACCTTCAACACCTGTGGAATCTTTCCATTTCACAAAAAAGGTTCTTTAGATTATTAAAATGATCCTTACACTAAATAAAAATTGTTTTGTTTTTTAAGAATTCTTTGGGGAACCAAAAATAGTTTATTCATGGCATCACTGCAAAAACCCCTTTATTTTAGGAGTGTAAGGAAAAATGGATCTTCTAGGAACTGTTCACTGAAAAGTTCTTTGGGGAACCAAAAATGGTTCGTCTATGGCATTGCTGTGAAAACCCCCTTTTGAAGCCTTTTTTTTAAGAGTGTATGGCAAACCCGAATTAATCATTCATAAATCTTGATAGGAATGTTAGATATTAACCAGAGTGTTCAGCAGATGTTCTCACCTGTAGCTTCTTTAGACTTGTCGAGCAGGAGATAGGTGTAGTCTTGAAGATCCGTACCACTCCAGCAGGTGTAATTCCCGGTTAGGTCTTCCTCCAGGTCAATCACGGTCAAATCCCGCCCGCTGATTTTTTCACAATCTGATTGCGATAAGACTGTGTCCTCACGTTTCCATTCGATGTTGTCTTTGTCTGTTCTACAGGTCAGGGTGACGTTTGTGTGTCTCTCACCAATTGCAACTGCATAAAGAAAAACAATTCACAACGCAGAATGGGTGCCAGACCTCTTTTTGAATCTGTGCGTATGTTTGTGGAAACTAAATGTGACCCTGTGGGCATGAGTATATTTGTAGCAGTAGACAAAAATACATTATATGGGTCAGAATGATCGATTTTTCTTTTATGACAAAAATCATTAGGATATTAAGTAAAGATCATGTTCCATGAAAATATTTTGTAAATATTCTATTGTAAATATAACAAAAGCTAAAACTAAAAACTTCATTTGGACAATTTTAAAGGTGATTTTTTTCAATATTTTTTTTTTTTTGCACCCTCAGATTCCAGATTATCACATAGCTGTATCTCAGCCAAATATGGTCCTATCATAACAAAACATACATCAATGCAAATCTTATTTATTCAGCTACAGATGATGTATAAATCTCGGTTTCAGAAAATTGACCCTTATGACTGGTTTTGTGGTCCAGGGTCACAAATATCTGTGGCTATAAAACCTAACATAGTGAAAGCATCATCAAATGGACTCAATATATTTATTCAAACTCAAAATATTATATTATATTATATTATATTATATGTCCAGTGAATACTTTTCAGGGTAGAAACCCTGAAGTTGGGGAATCCCCACTATGATATCAAAACTGTGTTTGTGTGCACTCATGCTTAAATAATGATGTGGTCAGTACACTCACATTTCTCAGGGAAAAAGTCAAGCGCAGACATCCGCACTATAGACAAACAGAGAAGGATGAACCTCATTGAACAAACCATCTGAAAAAAGAATTCACAAAACATATTCAATGTGTAAACATTAATTGATTTCTTAGTCACTTTCAAAACTAAAATACAAAAAAGTGAATAAAAGCAGATTAATACATTCATCAGTCATTAATGTAGCATGATCATTACCTCATACTGAAATTAATCTATATTCATTATAATAATATCAGTCTTCATAAAAATATACAATAATCAATCATTGCCCGTATTAAGAGGAGGGCATCAGGTGGCCATGGCTCAAAAAAAAAAGATGAAACATCTGAATATTTACATTTTAAACATTTATATTAACATATCAATTTAAAGAAATGTATGTATTATTACTACTTATTTAGTTATTTACTGCAGTTCGTTTAAATGTTCCAAATTACGTTTTAAAAGTACAAATATTCTACATCTCCAGATTAATATAGGCGCCCACTTTGTAGAATATCTTAATTTGCCGAAATGTTGTATAAAATATGGAATATGTCACACTGAAGACATCTTAACTTTTCTAAGTATTGTACAAAACTATTAAATTGATCCCAATATTTATTTAAAAAACTTGTTTTTTAGATTTGAATACATGTCATCTGAAGTAAAAAGAACATGATGGGATATATGAGTATAGTTGTGCAGATGTTTAGCGCGTAATGCAAGTCTTACCTTCGCCGCTGTTGCTCTGGCGCGTCAAACTCAGCGCAGTGAAATCTCAAGTGCGTTCGTGTGCGTCGCGTCGCCGCATGTGCTCTCTGTGGGGTCTGTGCCTGTGCTTTTATTCCATACATTCCCACACGACACCCACGTAACCCGTCGGCGAATGCATTCTTAGAAAGAGTCCCCCTCGAGGTCAGAATGAACAAGTGTTAAAATTACTACTAAAGACGCGCTCGGTTATTCTCTGCTAAATTACTAAGAGTTGGGCTCTCTTCCCCTCTCTGTCATCACTCCCATTATAGACCAGTTTCACAAGTTAGAATCGTGCGATCTTAATAGGCTGTTTGGATAATGTTGTAAATAAAACAGATTATTGGAAAGCAGTTGTCTTGACGCAGTAGTTAGAGACCACACTGAAGTATGTAAATACTATTTCGGTCCTTCTACGTCAAAATGTCACATGTGGTTAATGTGTTACTTTTTTGTATATCTGCTTGTTAACCGTGAAATTTACTAGCTGTTTCAGTTTCTAATGATTTTGTATGCCCTTTCAGTAACATTATAAACTGCTGAAATATCTATACTACTACATGCATAGGTTAACAAAACAAAGTGAATCATAAAGTTCCTTAAAATGAGGAAACACGTCTCTCCCCTTTATGATATTTACAATACCCTGTAATATGTCTGGTAAACAATGTCCACATGTATTGCAGTGTCAGAAATTAAATATTTTGTCACATTAAAGACTATCATCTATTTAAATCAATTGTATAATTAAATAATTATGTTGACTGAACTTTCCATCTGTCACAGATTTTTGATTATGTTTTTATTTTCAGAGCGTTTATCTTTAAAACGACACCTTACATTTGCTATATGTGACCATGGACCATAAAAACAGCCATAAGGTTCAGTTTTTTAGATATATAAACCTAAATAATAAGCTTTCCATTGATGTATGGTTTGATGGGATAGGATAATATTTGGCTGAGATACAACTATTTGAAAATCTGGAATGTGAGGGTGCAAAAAATCAAAATATTGAAAAAGTTCTTAACAATGTATGTTACTAATCAAAAACGAAGTTTAGATATATTTACGGTAGGAAATGTAGAAAATATCTTCATGGAACATGATCTCTACTTAATATCCTAATGATTTTTGACATAAAAGAAAAATCTTGATCCATATAATGTATTTTTGGCAAGTGCTACTTAAAACTGGTTTTGTGGTCCAGGGTCACATATATTCATCAACACTTGCCTTTGAGATATTTAGTTCATTAATTTTACAAATTGTCATAACACTCAGCTGTGTGTGAATGGACAGATCTTTTTCATTCTTTCCCTAAACAATAACTAAAAAATAATGCATTTTATTAATTTGTGGGATGCTTTTCAGAACCTTAATTATTTCTCTGTTAGTTTAAATCAGGAACAAGAGAGAACGTAATAATGGGTTGAAAGAAGAAAACGAGATAAAAAAAAAGTTATTCCGTTTTGTTCTTGCAAAATTTTTGTTCTTGTCAAATCAGTCAACGAGGACATGACCGGATCTTTAACCACAAGTGCAAATATAAACACTATTAGTGAGAGAAATAGAGAAGTGAGAGAGTTACAAACATCAAGCAACAATGTAAAATTCAATAAGTTTCTGTGAGCGTCAAAAAAAAAAAAGTTCTATATAATTTGCCTGCAATGGTCCTAATTCAGAAGACTCTTTTTCTTGGTCAGTCTGTCTGAATTCTAGATAAAATATCAGGTCTGAATTTCCCCTTCAAATAAATGTGTGACAGAAACCAAATGTGATGAGGTTAAAGGAGATAAGACAACTGATAAATATCTGTGGTTAAGGCAGTGTAAATGTGTACTACAGCAGTTCCTCTGTTTGGGCTTTGCTTTGCAAATGATCTAAACACTGCACTTCTGTATGCCGCGCAAGGGGAAACCATCTCTGATGTGGGCGGCTGGCAGTTTTGGGTATTTCAGGAGACCAAACGTGGACCTTTTATTGCATTGTGTGTATGTTTGTGAGTTGGTGAACCTGTGCGTGTTACACTGATTCCTTATAGGCATGTGTAAAAGGGAAAAGGGCTGACATCATTCTGGCAGGCCCCCCTGACGTCAGAGAAGCAACACTTTCCTTAGTAGCGCAGAGGCTCACATAAGACATCAGTCATAGGTGTTATTAAAATTCACTCGCCAAGCCGTGAAATTTCCTCAAGTGCGAATTTTGATGGAAATGACACATTTCTTTGCCATGACACACTTTTCTCTCTCACTAATAGCTAAAATTAGGGAGGCGCATTGAAACCCAATTTGGGGCACTTTTATACAGTCAAGCACTTTCAGCCCAAAGGTGTGAAGTTGCTTTTTTTTTGTAGCGCTTTATGAGGAACTCATGTGATTCTTCCCTCGGTGCATGTGCCCACGTCCTGAAAGCACCATAGGTACTTCTGCTCTGAAAAATGCTATTTGACTAATTAATGCTAAACTTGATGTTTCTGTTTCACTAGGACAAATGCTGCGGAAGACATTCTGAAAAGTCAAATACCCTGTTAATTTCTAGAAAGCCAGAGATGGCCTGTCCCCTTGTCTAAATATCATGCGCATGAAAGTACCCAATAAGGCCACTCAACTCTGGATGTAACCTTTCATTTGGGTCACAAATAAACATGCTGTACATTCCTGTTCACGCATTTACCTCTGTAAGCTCAATTCCTCTAACAATATTGGGGTTAGAGTTAAAATAAATAAATAAATAAATAAATCAAGCCATCATATCATGCATTCATATCCACCGTCAGGGTTAGAGTGGGCACGGACATTTGTAAATTTTTATGGGTCTGGTTTCTGGTCTCATCTGCGTCCAGCTATTTTTATCTGTACAAAACAACTCGTTTTGCCGCTTGATATTGCAAATTGGTGGTCTTACCATGTTATTTTAATGTATTATATTAATTATGAACACGCTGGTTTGTATTGCAAACAGTTTTACCGTTTACTGCATGTTGTTATTCTTCTCATTATTTTCCTATAACGGATAATGAACTGGAAGTCTCACCCATAGGCTTATTTCATCTTAAGAAAAAGGTGGATAAGGAAAATTTTCCAAGCTTCTCAAAGCGAAGAAACTTATTTTTCTCGCTGTAGACTTTCATTTGGGTCACAAATAAACATGCTGTAGATTCCTGTTCACACATTTACCTCTGTAACCTTTCAACACTTCCTCTGACATTATTAGAGTTATAGTTAAAAAAAAATAAAAATCATCATATTCATCATATGATGAAGTCATCATATTATTGGCACAATATATCTTATTAGAAAAGCTCTTTTTCGCAGCTCTGTTTTTGTTTAATTGAATGGTGAAATAAACTTATTCATTATACTTTCTGTACATATTAAAATCATAATTTAGGCAGAAATGTACAATTGCACTACTGTAAAATCACAATAAATTAAATTGGAAATTTTGTCTTCTATCTGTATCTCAGTCTATCTATGTATCGTTCTATCTATCATTCTATCTATCTATCGTTCTTTCATTCTATCTTTGTATCGTTCTGTTGTTCTATTTTAAGTTGACATATATTTATTTCAATGACTATAACTATCTATTTATATTCTATCTATCTATCTATCTATCTATCTATCTATCCATCTATCGTTCTATCGTTCTATCATTCTGTTGTTCTATTTTAAGTTGACATATATTTATTCCAATTACTATAATAACTATCTATCTATCTATCTATCTATCGTTCTATCTATTGTTCTATCGTATCTTTTTTAATCATTAATCATTTTGTTTTTACTATTTAAGTTTTACTTTAAGTTGACATATTTTTATTCCAGTGACTATAATAACTAACTAAAAAAACTTTTTATGGTTTGTACAATTTTTTATTGTAAAAATATGCATTCATATTACATTAGGTTTCCAGGCTCCTGTCAAGATATGAAGATAGGAAAATATATTCTGTTTTGGAAAATGTCACTAAATAAAATAAATTAAGAAACTTATTTTTCTCGCTGTACTCTTTCATTTGGGTCGTAAATAAACATGCTGTAGATTCCTGTACACACATCTATCTCTGTAACCTCTCAACACTTCCTCTGACAAATTTAGGGTTATAGTTAAAAAAAGCCATCTTATCATTGCCACAGTATATCTTATCAAAAAATCTCTTAGTCACAGCTCTGTTTTTGTTGATTTGAATCATTCTATCTATCGTTCTGTCGTTCAAGATATTATCTTCAGGAAATATATTCTGTTTGGACAATGTCATTAAATAAAAAAGTTAAGAAATGTATTTTTCTCTGTGTATTCTTTCATTTGGGTCACAAATAAACGTGCATGTAGCTGTTCACACATCTATCTCTGTAACCTCTCAACACTTCCTCTGACAATATTAGTATAATAGTTCTCAAAAAAAGAAAAAGAAAAACAGTCCATCATATCATTGCCCCAATATATCTTATAAGAAAATCTCTTTTTGACAGCTATGTTTTTGTTGAATTGAATGCAATAAATAAATTTGATCTTCTATCTATCTGTCTATCTGTCTGTCTGCCTGTCTATCTATCTATCTATCTATCTATCTATCTATCTATCATTTTATCTATCTATCGTTTTATATATCTATCTGTCTGTCTATCTATCTATCTATCTATCTATCTATC